>JANFOE010000943.1:0-240000 GCA_025667525.1 Glebionis coronaria | reverse complement strand
AGAAATCAAAGACTTACATTGTGGTTTTGGTTGTCATGAATGATTATCACCCTCAAGTTTCACGTTCCCCATACCAAGCTTAAAAACGAGATCATTGTTATTATAAGTTAGCAAACTAACACAAACTCATGTGGCCTAATTATTCACTTAGACTCCCTTATTCCTAGGTGTATCTCTTATATTTTAATATTGTCTTGAATAATCACGAGGATGCATTGTTTGACTTATTACGATAGTTTATTTAGGCCGAAAATAAAGTGGGAAGATTTAATCAATAGTTAGCTAAAGGACAAAATCTTTTAAAACTGCTTCTCGGGACCTCTTAAAGTTCATATCTTGGCATAACTCACTTCACGATTTGAGACCTTTCTCGGACCGATATTTGGCAGCGACTTCATACTTCTAATCTTGAGAGACGTTCTTGAAATTACGGTCTTCTCTTCATATTAGGAATTTCTTCACTTGAACTTTTTGAGAGATTCTTCATATATGGACCACGACTTCTTCATTTTTTCCAATCTTTATTTTGGACTTTAATATATAATACTAGGATTTACCAAGTATATAAAAGTTATCGTCCGATCTTTTCGAATTGATTACTGGCTAAAAGTGCGACTCAGTCGTTCTTGGTGGAAAAATAAAATGGTTTGATTATCTATTTTAAACTAAAAGCAAATATGAAAATGTCGTTGAGTAAAATTAAAGCTTTAAAAATTAAACTAAACTACGAGTGATTAAAAACTTGAAGGTAAATTGAAAACTTAAAACTTTATAAAGACAAAAACTTAAACCCATCTGAATGTCATCGGAATCCCGTCGGAATGTCGGTGTCGGAATGTAATCGGAATGAACTCATCGGAATATGTCAAAGGAAAACCCATCGGAATCACAACTATCGAAATATCAAATTATTGGAATAATTCTATCGGAATACAATGTCTGCCAGAATATGGCTGATGAAATTTTGGCAGCGTTTCGTCACAATAAGCCTTATACCCGATCGTAATGTACGGTGCTAGGAGCAATCACAACCAATGATCGGAATAAGTGATCGGAATACTGGTAACCCAAATCTATCGGAATAATGATGATCACTGCTGTCGGAATCCCAATCGGAATCTCAGTCGGAATCAAAAACCCTCTTCTGATGCAATGTATCAAAATAATAGTGGAATTTGTCGGAATATTGGTCGGAAAAGGTAAACCCTTTTCCAACGGAATGAAATTCATAATAAGCCAAGTTAATAAGCAACTTTTTAATAAGCTAAAACCAAAACTTAACCAAATATATAATGAAAAGATCTCAATAAGAACGAATAAGAACGAATAAGAACCTTTCAAAACTTTAAATAAGCAAAACTTTTAAATCAAACTTTAATAAAACGAAACTTTTTAAGAAAACTAAAAAGTAAATAAGCTAAACACGAAATAAGCCAATAAGCATGATAAGCTCAAAGCTTAATCCCTATAAAACTTAGATAGAAACCAAAAGATAAACTCTTTGATCTAATAAACATCAAGATTAAACAAAATCAAAGATGATTTCGGATCAAATATAAGTAAAAATCAAGAAAGGTAGAAAGAGACTGAAGATTAAAAACTTAACTTGAACTTGTAGATTAATGATTTCAAAATACAAGAGTGAATTAAAGCTTAAACATGAAAGAAATAAAAGATGAAATTCTAGTGAGAGAAAGTTAAACACTTTCTCTCTCTAAAAATGAAAATTACAAAAAGAAAAATGAACTAGCTAACAATTAACTAACACCCTCCTAATGACACATTAGGAGGGTATATATAGGAGGTGGGGAGTGCATGTGTTGCTTCCTTCTTTCTTTCTTCTCGTCTCGACTCGATTTAAATTCTTTGTCTTTCTCGACGTCGTCTCGGGATTTGTCGATATAAATTGAACTTGTCTTATAATTTTCTTCTTCTATTAGACTTGAGTTCTTCGACTTCATTAAACTTCCGTCTTTAGACTTTTTCTTCGATAAATCTTCAGAATAGGCCTTGGATTTCCGTTCTTTTTACACTCTTGATCTTTTGACTTCGTCTTTTCTCGTTTTCTTCGATAAAAGCCCGTGATAGCCCGTGTTTTCTTCCCTTTTTCATATTTTTTTCTTGAAACACAATAAAAACACAAACCACGCATAATTCCGACTTTTACGACATAAAATACACGTTTTGGTCTTGTTATTATTGGAAATAAGTGGTAAAAGGATAAGTGTTTTCACACTTATTAAATCCCCTACACTTGACCATTGCAATGCCCTCGTGCAATGCATTAATTTCAAAGCACAGTTTACATTTTTCATCATAAATAACCCACCTTGGCCTTTATTAAATACTAAACTTTAAGGAAATTAAAAAGATAGAAATATGTACAAAATAAGTAAAGAAATCAAAGACTTACATTGGGGTTTTGGTTTTTATGAATGTTCATCATCCTCAAGTTTCACGTTCCTCATACCAAGCTTAAAAATGATATCATTGTTATTATAAGTTAGCAAACTAACACGAACTCATGTGGCCCAATTATTCACTTAGACTCCCTTATTCCTAGGTGTATCTCTTATATTTTATTTTTGTCTTGAATGATCACGGGGATACATTGTTTGACTTATTTCGATAGTTTATTTAGGCCGAAAATAAAGTGGGACGATTTAATCAATAGTTAGCTAAAGGACAAAACCTTTTAAAACTGCTTCTCGGGACCTTTTAAATTTCATATCTTGGCATAACTCGCTTCACGATTTAAGACCTTTCTCGGACCGATATTTGGCAGCGACTTCATACTTCGAATCTTGAGAGACGTTCTTGAAATTATGGTCTTCTCTTCATAATAGGAATTTCTTCACTTGAAGTTTTTGAAAGATTCTTCATATTTGGACCACTTCTTCATTTTTCTCCAATCTTTATCTTGGACTTTGATATACAACGATCCGTCTCCTTTTAGGATTTGGATCTATTTAACCTCATACCTTGCTAGGGTCTTTTCGGATAGACTTCTCCATGATCTTTAGGGGAGTATTAGCTTTTCATCGTGTATCTCGATCCTTCATATTGTTTTTTGATAAATGATTGTTCACATCACTTGGGATCTTTAGCAACAAAATGTAGCCCTCATGCCTTGTTAGGGCCTTTTCGGACTCGCCAATCTTCGCATCCCGCTTCAATAAGTTATGCCTTGTCTATGAACTCTAATTAATACCGAGCAACTTTTAAACGGTCTTGTGCTAGAAGCTAAGTAACTTTTCAAATCGTACAACCTTATTTATTGCAAATATATTAATTAACAATCGATGGGAGAAAAAGCTTATAATCAACTCACATAAATTCATGAAAGAATACCAAACTTATAATTGACTCTATCATCTCTCATTCTCCATAATTTAAAATCTCAAGGAATGAGACTCGCGGATGCTTAGCCAATTAAATCAAAGTTTTGGGTTTTCAAGTCATCTATAGGATCTTGCAAATTCTTAGACTCTTTCAAGTTTAGAACTCGCATTTTAAAGTTCCCTTGATAAACGACTTTCTAGGGTCAATTATAGGAACTTGCAAAAAGTTCTTGTTCTTAACCCGTGAGAGTTAATACTTTCACGTTTTAAAGTTCCCTATATAAAAGCCTAGCAAAACTTGACTTAAACACGTTAAGGATACTAGCTAGAGTAAACTTAGATAAGTAAACTCGGGTTGAGTTAAAAAATTCACTACTTTTAGAAAATAAAACCACTTTATTAAAATTTATTCTAGCAAAGAAAGAAAATAACCATAACAAAGGTAAATACAACTAGGCCAAAATAGATCAAAAATTTTGAAAAATATCAAAAAATCAAATTTTCCGGTTAAAATGAGGACAAATTCATGGAAAAGACCACTTACTTCGATAGAAGTCCCCCCTACACTTGATATAAACATTGTCCTCAATGTTTAAGCATGTGGGAGTAAACTCCCCTACACTTAGGACATTGTGCACGTTGTTTAAATCTTGCTAAGGGAGAGACAACTAAAGTGATTTCAATGTGAATATATAAGATATGAAATATTGAGTCACGACAGTTTAGGGTAGAACTAGGAAGACGGGTACACGGGATCACGATGCTCAAAAGTCATCGAGAATGGATCTTTGAAGCTTTAATCCCTGCACATCATAAGAAACAACACGAAAAACACATACGGGGCTCCCCTACACTTATTATGAAAATGGTAAAGGATAGATCAACGGGTTGCCTCCCGAGAAGAGCTTGTTTTTTATAACCGAGTCACGAGCCTGACTCGACCCAGAACTAATTCAAGGGAAACGTGGTGAGGGATGGAATCATCTCATGAGAGATGTCCTCACCAAAGTACAGCTTCACACGCTGGCTATTCACTTTAAAATTAGGCCCATTTGGTTGAGAAAGCTCAATGGTGCCGTAAGGGAAGACTTTGGCGACGGTGAATGGACCAGACCAACGGCTCTTCAGCTTGCCCGAGAAGATCTTCAACCGAGAGTTAAAGAGTAAAACTTGATCACCAACGTGAAACTCTTGGTTCTTAAACCTAGAATCATGAATGAGCTTGGTTTTCTCCTTGTAGATCAATGAATTCTCATAAGCTTCATTCCTTAGTTCATTTAGCTCGTTGAGTTGAATCTTCCGAAGATCACCGGCTTTGTTGATGTCAAAATTGTCCCACTTCAAGGCCCATTACGCCTTATCTTCCAGATCAATAGGGAGGTGGCATGCCTTCCCGTACAGAAGACGATATAGAGTGCAACCAATGGGTGTCTTATATGCGGTACGGAAAGCCCACAAAGCATCGTCTAACTTATCGATCCACGAGGCACGATGCTCTCCGACAGTACGCTCAAGAATTCGCTTCAATCCACGGTTAGATATCTCGGCTTGACCATTTGTTTGAGGATGATAAGCGGTGGAAAGACGGTCATTGACACCGTACTTAGCCATGACTCGAGAAAATTGATCATTGCAAAAATGAGTCCCGCGGTCACTGATGATAGCACGAGAAACACCGAATCGAACAAAAAGCTGCTTCAAAAAGTTCACAACCACCCTCACATCGTTCGTAGGGAGAGCCTTAGCTTCAACCCATTTAGATACGTAGTCAACGGCTACGAGGATGTACTTGTTCCCTTTAGATGATGGAAATGGCCCCATAAAGTCGATACCCCATACGTCAAAGATTTTACATTCTTGTATGAAATTTTGAGGCATCGCATCTTTATGTGTGATCTTGCCTTGGCGTTGGCAAGCATCACAATTTTTAACCATTTCGTGAGCGTCACGATAAATGGTGGGCCAATAGAATCCCGAGTCAAACACTTTCTTCGCGGTGTAGTTGGGACCAAAGTGACCATCGGTGGGTCCTTTATGGCAAGCTTCGAGAATGTCTAAAGCTACGGGTCCATCAACACACCGACGAATAATCAGATTAGCACATTGTTTGAAGAGATAATGGCCATCCCAAAAGTAAGTCTTAACATCTTTAAAGAACTTCTTCTTTTGTTGGGATGTTAACCCTTCGATGAGAATACCACCCGCTAAGTAGTTTGCAATGTCCGCAAACCACGGGGTGTAATCGAGATTGGAATTGATAGACATTAAGGCCTCAAGGGGAAAAGAGTCGTTGATTTCTTGATTCGGATGATCCCCTTGATACGGATCCTCAAGTCTACTTAGATGATCCGCGGCTAGGTTTTCCGCTCCCTTTTCGTCACGAATTTCAATTTTAAATTCTTGAAGGAGCAAAACCCAACGAAGAAGTCTTGGCTTAGAATCTTGCTTTGTTAACAAGTAATTCAACGCGGAATGGTCGGTATAGACAATGGTGGTGGAAAGAACAATATAGGGGCGGAATTTCTCAAAAGCATACACTACAGCTAAAAGCTCTTTTTCGGTAGTGGTATAATGCAATTGAGCCCCGTCATTGTCTTGCTAGCATAATGGATTGGTTGGAAGTGTTTGTTCACTATTTGGCCCAAAACCGCTCCAATGGAAAAGTCGCTAGCATCGCACATCAATTCAAAAGGTAGCTCCCAATTAGGGGCAACCAAGACTGGTGCCTTAGTTAGCTTGTCCTTAAGAAGATTGAAGGATTCAATACACTCTTTAGAAAAGATAAAGGGAGTATCTTTTTCCAAGAGGTGGTTCATCGGGCGAGCGATTTTAGAAAAATCTTGAATTAATCGACGATAGAAGCCCGCATGACCAAGGAAACTTCTCACACACTTCACAGTTGAAGGTGGAGGTAATTTGGCTATGACATCAACTTTAGCACGATCCACTTCAAGACAGGCTTTTGAGATTTTATGTCCAAGCACAATGCCTTCTTTTACCATGAAATAATATTTTTCCCAATTTAGAACAAGGCGAGTGTCTTCACATCGCTTAAGCATCCGTTCCAAATTGGCAAGGCAAGAAGAGAATGAGTCACCATAGACCGAGAAATCATCCATGAAGACTTCCATAGTTTCTTCAACCATGTCATGAAAGATAGCCATCATACACCTTTGGAAAGTCCCAGGAGCATTGCATAAGCCGAAAGGAATTCTTTTGTAAGCAAATGTTCCATAAGGACAAGTGAATGTGGTTTTCTCTTGGTCTTTAGGATCGATGGGAATTTAAAAATACCCGGAGAAACCGTCTAAGAAGCAATAATAATCATTACCCGCTAGACGTTCAAGCATTTGGTCCATAAAAGGAAGGGGAAAATGATCCTTTCTCGTAGCATCATTGAGTTTGTGATAGTCTATACAAACTCTCCACCCGGTAACGAGACTAGTAGTAATCAACTCGTTGTTTTCATTGGGCACAACGGTGATTCCGCCTTTCTTAGGCACACAATGGACTGGACTAACCCATGGTGAATCCGAGATAGGGTAGATCGTTCCCACATCAAGAAGTTTGATAACCTCTTTTTTGATAACGTCATGGATCTTGGGATTCACCCTTCTTTGGTTTTGAATAGTGGATTTAAAGTCGTCCTCTATGAGAATTTTATGTGTGCAAAAGTGAGGATCAATTCCACGAATATTAGAGATTTTCTAAGCAAACGCTTTCTTATGATTCTTCAGCACGTCGATAAGTCGAGATTTTTCATCCTCTTTCAAGTCCTTTGCGATGATGACGGGTAACTTCTTATTTTCTTCAAGGAACACGTATTCGAGATGAGACGGTCGGTCCTTAAGCTCTAAATCCGGAGGATTTTCGATGGAAGGCATAGTCAAATTCGGATCATCATAGAAATTTCCTTAGGAGATGATGGAGAAATATGGTCCTCATTGAGAAGTTTCTCAATGGTACGAATCTCTTCATCCCAATTGGAGGAGAATCGTCATATTGTAAGTCCACATCTCCCAAAGTTGCTTCAAATTCATTCAAAAGGAAATCACTTTCTCCAAATGGAGTTAGTGATGGAGCAATAGAGGCAACGGTCTCAACAATGGGAAGAGAAGAAGAACCACTTTTACAAGCGTCTTTAAAATGTTCTTCACAAGCCTCATCAAGAACGTCAATGAAATTAACACTCTCGTTTTCAGAAGGCTGCTTAGAAAGTTTACCCATGTTGAAGACGATTTTATCGTCACCAACTCTCATGATTAATTCGCCCGCGGCTACATCAATGAGAGTGCGACCGGTCCTCAAGAATGGACGTCCAACGATTAATGGAACACGAGGATCCATCTTGTAGTCAACGACAACAAAATCTGCCGGAAAGGTGAATTTGTCGACACCGACGAAGACATCTTCGGCTATTCCCACTTGATAAGCAACCGTACGGTTAGCTAATTCCAATGTCATTCGTGTGGGGACTAGCTCGGGTAGAGATAATTGTTTCCAAACACTTAATGGCATTAAGTTTATACTAGCACCTAGATCGGCTAGGGCAATACAATTCTCTACCCCGGGGAAGTTGCAAGGAATGAGAAAGCGACCCGGATCACCAAGTTTGGTGGGTAATTTCCTTAAGAGCACTGCGGAGCAATTCTCGTTAAGTTGGATCTGGGAGATATCAAGAAGCTTTTCTTTGTCACTGAGAAGATCTTTAAACATTTTAGCATGCTTCGGTATGTGAGCGAGAGCCTCAGCAAAGGAGATGTTGAAATTCAGTTGTTTAAACATTTTGAGAAAGTTAGAAACCTGAATACATCCTTGTTCTTCAATTTCTCTTTCCTCAACCTTGAGGGATAAGGTATATTGGGTTGAGATGAAGGCTTTGGAATGGAATTCTCACTCACATCCTTGGGTGGTGGAGGGGTGGAAGTAGACGGTGGAGGAATTGGTGAAATAGAAGGTGGAGGAATTGGAGAAGGGGACTCGTTTTCCTTAGTTACAATCACCGGCGTAGGTGTAGGAAGCTCGGGTTCCTTTAAACCTTTTCCACTTCGAGTGGTGATTGCTTTCATCTCCCATCGTGGATTAGCAACGGTGTTACTCGGAAGAGAACCCGAACTAGAGGCTTGATTACTTTGGAAGAAACTAGCCATCATATCCCTTAAGTCATTCGTTTGACTGCTCAAAGAGTTTCGCATATCGGTTCGAAGATCATTCCCTTGTTTCGCCATATCTCCTTTTAAGTTGATAAATTGTCGCTGAAGATTCTGCACTATCGCATCGTTAGTCATCATGTAAGTGTCAACCTTTTGATTAAATGTGGTGGTTGGGTGGGAGGAAGAGCATGGTAGGCAGGTGGTTGATAAGCGGGTGGTTGGTGAACTTGATTGTTTCCTTGAGGTGGATATGGGTTTCTTTGGGTTTGATATTGATTTGGAGCTCGTGGTATATTTTGATTGTTGCAATTGAGGTTGTTTTGGTTTTGAGGTGGAAAACCGGGTGGTGAAAGGAAGTTGTTTGAACGATAACTGAACAAATTTCGGTCACCTTGAGGACGTGCTTGATAGCCTCCCGTAGAAAAGTTACCATTAGTGGCATACACATTTTCCGGATTGTCATGAGTCGAAGGATAATCGGTGTATGAATGAGAACCCCCGCATATTTCACATGACTGATTCAAATCATTAACTTGTGCATTGATGTTTTTGGTATTGTTAGCAGTTTGTAGAGCAAGTGTTTCAACAATCGAAGTAAGCTTATCAATTCTCTTGTCGGCGTCACTAGTACTAGCACTAGCCACATTAGTCCGAACACTCTTAGTTTGCACTCTAGATTTATTCTCAATAATATCCCATGCGGAATTAGAAGACTTAACCAAAATGTTACCCCCCGAGGCACTATTTAGTGAATCTTGGTCATTCATGCTTAAACCATTATAAAAAGTATTAATTTGATGTACTTTTGTAAAACCATGTTGTGGACACTTTCTTAAAAGTTCCTTAAAATGGTCCCAAGATTCACTAAATATCTCACCGTACTTTTGTTCAAAGTTAATGATTTCATTCCGCATAGCGGTAGTACGTGAGGGTGGGAAAAAGTAGTTGATGAATTTGGTCTCTAAATCCGACCACGTAAGAATACTATGTGGCGGTTCCTTATCAAGCCAATGGCGGGCTTGTCCCTCTAAGGAGAAAGAAAAAGTTGCAAGCGAATCACCTCTTGTGAAACCCCGTTATACTTGACCGTATTAGTGAGTTGAAGAAACCTTTTGATATGGTCATGAGGATCATTAAGTGTACGCCCCAAGAATGGTTGAGTAGAGACCATTTGAATGAAACCGGATTTGAGTTCAAAGTTGTTAGCTCCAATATCGGGTATGACAATAGCATCGGTGTTGCCCTCCACTTGCGATTGCAAAAGCTCGATCATTGGTCGATTGTCCATGGTGACAATAGGTGGAGTTACGACTTCGGCTTGAATTGCTTTCTTCTTACGAGCACGGGTACGCATACACACCTACAAAAAGAAAAGAAAGATAGACAAGAAATATTTTTGGTTTTTTTATGTTTTTCTATTTTTTTATTTTTTTGGATTTTTTGAAAATTTTATATTTTTTAGGATTTTTGAAAATTTTTAAGAAAGAAAAATAACATTCAAAAATGAACGGATCCCAAAATCCAACGCGTCTCTCACTAAAAACCATTAATCTTAACGAAAATAGCCGGCAGAGGCGCCATTTAATACTAGGATTTACCAAGTATATAAAAGTTATCGCTCGATCATTTCGAATTGATTACTGGCTAAAAGTGCGACTCAGTCGTTCTTGGTGGAAAAATAAAATGGTTTGATTATCTATTTTAAACTAAAAGCAAATATGAAAATGTCGTTGAGTGAAATTAAAGCTTTAAAAATGAAACTAAATTACGAGTGATTAAAAACTTGAAGGTAAATTGAAAACTTAAAACTTTATAAAGACAAAAACTTAAACCCATCTGAATGTCATCGGAATCCCGTCGGAATGTCGGTGTCGGAATGTAATCGGAATGAACTCATCGGAATATGTCAAGGAAAAACCATTGGAATCAAAACTGTCGGAATATCAAAGTATCGGAATAATTCTATCGGAATACAATGTCTGTCGGAATATGGCTGATGAAATTTTGGCAGCGTTTCGTCACAATAAGCCTTATATCCGATCGCAATGTACGATGCCAGGAGCAATCGCAACCAACGATCGGAATAAGTGATCGGAATACTGGTAACCCAAAGCTATCGGAATAATGATGATCACTGCTCTCGGAATCCCAATCGGAATCTCAGTCGGAATCAAAAACCCTCTTTCGATACAGTGTATCGGAATAATAGTGGAATCTGTCGGAATATTGGTGGGAAAAGGTAAACCCTTTTCCAACGGAATGAAATTCGCAATAAGCCAAGTTAATAAGCTACTTTTTAATAAGCTCAAACCAAAACTTAACCAAATTTATAATGAAAAGATCTCAATAAGAACGAATAAGAACCTTTCAAAACTTTAAATAAGCAAAACTTTTAAATCAAACTTTAATAAAACAAAACTTTTTAAGAAAACTAAAAAGTAAATAAGCTAAACACGAAATAAGCCAATAAGCATGATAAGCTCAAAGCTTAATCCATATAAAACATAGATAGAAACCAAAAGATAAACTCTTTGATCTCATAAACATCAAGATTAAACAAAATCAAAGATGATTTCGGATCAAATATAAGTAAAAATCAAGAAAGGTAGAAAGAGATTGAAGATGAAAAACTTAACTTGAACTTGTAGATTAATGATTTCAAAATACAAGAGTGAATTAAAGCTTAAACATGAAAGAAATAAAAGATGAAATTCTAGTGAGAGAAAGCTAAACACTTTCTCTCTCTAAAAATGAAAATTACAAAAAGAAAAATGAACTAGCTAACAATTAACTAACACCCTCCTAATGACACATTAGGAGGGTATATATAGGAGGTGGGGAGTGCATGTGTTGCTTCCTTCTTTATTTCTTCTCGTCTCGACTCGATTTAAATTGTTTGTCTTTCTCGACGTCGTCTCGGGATTTGTCGATATAAATTGAACTTGTCTTATAATTTTCTTCTTCTATTAGACTTGAGTTCTTCGACTTCATTAAACTTCTGTCTTTAGACTTTTTCTTCGATAAATCTTCAGAATAGGCCTTGGACTTCCGTTCTTTTTACACTCTTGATCTTTTGACTTCGTCTTTTCTCGTTTTCTTCGATAAAAGCCCGTGATAGCCCGTGTTTTCATCCTTTTTCATATTTTTATCCTGAAACACAATAAAAACACAAACCACGTATAATTCCGACTTTTACGACATAAAATACACGTTTTGGTCTTGATATTATTGGAAATAAGTGGTAAAAGGATAAGTGTTTTCACACTTATTAATATAAAACGATCCGCCTCCTTTTAGGACTTGGATCTATTTATCCTTATACCTTCCTAGGGTCTTTTTGGATAGACTTCTCCATGATCTTTTGGGGAGTATTTGCTTTTCGTCGTGTGTCTCGATCCTTCATATTAATTTTCGATAAATGATTCTTTACATCACTTGGGATCTTTAGCAACAAAATGTAGCCCTCATGCCTTGTTAGGGCCTTTTCGGACTCGCCAATATTCGCATCCCGCTTCAATAAGTTATGCCTTGGCTATGAACTCTAATTAATACCGAGCAACTTTTAAACGATCTTGTGCTAGAATCTAAGTAACTTTTCAAATCGTACAACCTTATTTATTGGAAATAAATTTATTAACAAGCGATGGGAGAAAAAGCTTATAATCAACTCACATAAATTCATGAAAGAATACCAAACTTATAATTGACTCTATCATCTCTCCTTCTCCACAATTTAAAATATCAAGGAATGAGACTCGTGGATGCTTAGCCAATTAAATCAAAGTTTTGGGTTTTTAAGTCATCTATAGGATCTTGCAACTTCTTAGACTCTTTCAAGTTTAGAATTCGCATTTTAAAGTTCCCTTGATAAACGACTTTCTAGGAACAATTATAGGAACTTGCGAAAAGTTCTTGTTCTTAACCCATAAGAGTTAAGACTTTCGCGTTTTAATGTTCCCTATATAAAAGCCTAGCAAAACTTGACTTAAACACGTTAAGGATACTAGCTAGAGTAAACTTAGATAAGTAAACTCGGGTTGAGTCGAAAGATTCATGACGTTGAAAAATTAAAACCACTTTATTCAAAATTTTATTTTAGCAAAGAAAGTAAGTAACTATAACAAAGGAAAATACTACTATACAACTAGGCCAAAATAGATTAAAATTTTTGAAAAATGTCGAAAAATCAAATTTTTCGGTTAAAATAAGGGCAAATTCATGGAAAAGACCACTTACTTCGATAGAAGTCCCCCTATACTTGAGATTAACACTGTCCTCAATGTTTAAGCATGTGGGAGTAAACTCCCCTACACTTAGGACATTGTGCACTTTGTTTGAATCTTGCTAAGGAAAGGACAACTATAGTGATTTCAATGTGAACATATAAGATATGAAATATTGAATCACGACAGTTTAGGATAGAACTGGGAAGATGGGTACACGGGATCACGGGTCGTCAAATGTCATCAAAAGTGCTCTTTGAAACTTCAATCCCTGCACATCATAAGAAAGAAAACAACAAACCCTATGTAGCTCCCCCTACACTTATTATGAAAACGGTAAAAAGGATAGATCAACGGGTTGCCTCCCGAGAAGCGCTTGTTTTTGTTAACCGAGTCACAAGCCTGACTCGACCCAGAACTAATTCAAGGGAAACGTGGTGAGGGATGGACATATCTCAGGAGATATGTCCTTACCAAAGTACAATTTCACACGCTGACCATTCACTTTAAAATTAGGCCCATTTGGCTGAGAAATCTCAATGGTGCCATAGGGGAAGACTTTGGTGACGGTGAATGGACCAGACCAACGGCTCTTAAGCTTGCCCGAGAAGATCTTCAACCGAGAGTTAGAGAGTAAAACTTGATCACCAACATGAAACTCTCGGTTCTTAATTCTTGCATCATGAATGATCTTTGTTTTCTCCTTGTAGATCATTGAATTCTCATAAGCTTCATTCCTTAGTTCATTTAGCTCATTGAGTTGAATCTTCGGAAGATCACCAGCTTTGTTGATATCAAAATTTGCCCACTTCAAGGCCCAATACGCCTTATGCTCCAACTCAATATGGAGGTGGCATGCCTTCCCGTACACAAGACGATATGGAGTGTAACCAATAGGTGTCTTATATGCGGTACGGAAAGCCCACAGAGCATCATCTAACTTATTGGCCTACGAGGCACGATGCTCTCCCACAATTCTCTCTAAAATTCTCTTCAGTCCATGGTTAGATATCTCGGCTTGACCATTTGTTTGGGGATGATAAGCGGTGGAAATACGGTGATTGACACCATACTTAGCCATGACTCGAGCAAATTGATCATTGCAAAAATGAGTCCCGCGGTCACTGATTATAGCACGAGGAACACTGAATCGAGCAAAAAGTTGTTTCAAAAAGTTAACAACCACCCTCGCATCGTTAGTAGGGAGAGCCTTTGCTTCAACCCATTTTGAGACGTAGTCAACGGCGATGAGGATGTACTTGTTCCCTTTAGATGATGGAAATGGCCCCATAAAGTCGATGCCCCATACGTCAAAGATTTCACATTCTTGGATGAAATTTTGAGGCATCTCATCTTTATGTATGATCGTGCCTTGTCTTTGGCAAGCATCACAATGTTTAACCATTTCGTGTGCATCACGATAAATGGTGGGCCAATAAAATCCATAGACGAAAACTTTCTTCGCGGTGTAATTAGGACCAAAGTGACCACCGGTGGGTCCTTTATGGCAAGCTTCTAGGATTAATAAAGTTGTGTGCCCATCAACACACCGACGAATGACAAGATCCGCACATTGTTTGAAAAGGTAAGGGTCGTCCCAAAAATAGTGTTTAATGTCCTTGAAGAACTTTTTCTTTTGTTGGGACGTTAACCCTTCCATAAGAATTCCACCCGCCAAATAGTTTCAATGTCCGCAAACCATTAGGTTTCATCAAGATTAGAGTTAATCGACATCAAGGCCTCAAGGGGAAAATGTCATTAATCTCTTGATTTGGGAGCTCCCCTTGATAAGAATCCTCTAGTCTACTAAGATGATCCGCGGCTAGGTTTTCCGCTCCCTTTTTATCACGAATTTCAATTTTGAATTCTTAAAAGAGTAGAACCCAACGAAGAAGTCTTGGTCTGGAATCTTGTTTGGTTTACAAGTACTTCAACGCAGAATGGTCGGTATAGACAATGGTGGTGGAAAGTACAAGATAGGGGCGAAATTTTTCAAAAGCATACACTACAGCTAAAAGCTCTTTTTCGGTAGTGGTATAATGCAATTGAGCCCCCGTCATTATCTTGCTATCATAATGGATTGGTTGGAAGTGTTTGTTCACTCTTTGTCCCAAAACAACTCCAATAGAAAAGTCGCTAGCATCACACATCAATTCAAAAGGTAACTGCCAATTAGGGGTAACCAAGTTCGGTGCCTTAGTTAATTTATCCTTAAGAAGATTGAAAGATTCGATACACTCTTTATAAAAGATAAAAGGAGTATCTTTTTCCAAGAGGTGGGTCATCGGGCGAGTGATTTTAGAAAAATCTTGGATGAATCGATGATAGAATCCCGCATGACCAAGGAAACTTCTCACACCCTTCACGGTTGAAGGTGGAGGTAATTTAGCAATCACTTCAACTTTAGCACGGTCGACTTCAAGACCGGCTTTGGAGATTTTATGACCAAGAACAATACCTTCTTTTACCATGAAATGGCATTTTTCCCAATTAAGAACGAGACGAGTGTCTTCACACCGTTTGAGCATACGTTCTAAATTGGCAAGGCAAGCAGAGAAAGAATCACCATAGACCGAGAAATCATCCATAAAGACTTCCATAGTTTCTTCAACCATGTCATGGAATATAGCCATCATACACCTTTGGAAAGTCCCAAGAGCATTGCATAAGCCGAAAGGCATTCTTTTGTAAGAAAATGTTCCATAAGGACAAGTGAATGTGGTTTTCTCTTGGTCGTTAGGATCGATGGGAATTTGAATATACCCGGAGAAACCGTCTAAGAAGCAATAATAGTCATTACCCGCTAAACGCTCGAGCATTTGATCCATGAAAGGAAGGGGAAAATGAGCCTTGCGAGTGGCATCATTGAGCTTGCGATAGTCTATGCAAACTCGCCAACCCGTGACAAGTCGAGTAGGAATCAACTCGTTGTTTTCATTGGGAACAACGGTTATTCCGCCTTTCTTAAGCACACAATGAACGGGACTAACCCATGGCGAATCTGAAATAGGGTAAATCATTCCGGCATCTAGAAGTTTGATAACCTCTTTCTTGATGACGTCATGAATTTTTGGATTAACCCTTCTTTGGCTTTGGATTGCGGGTTTAAAGTCATCTTTCATGAGAATTTTATGAGTACAAAAGTTCGGATCAATTCCGCGGATATCAGAAATTTTCCAAGCAATTGCTTTCTTATGATTCTTCAGCACGTCGATAAGTCAAGATTTTTCTTCTTCTTTCAAGTCCTTTGCGATGATGACAGGTAACTTCTTTTTGTCTTCAAGGAAAACGTATTCGAGATGAGACGGTAAATCCTTAAGCTCTAAATCCAGAGGATTGTCGATGGAAGGCGTAGTCAAATTCGGATCATCGATAGAGATTTCCTTAGGAGATTGTGGAGAAATATGGTCCTCATTGAGAAGTTTCTCAATTGTAAGAATGTCTTCATCCCAATCGGAGGGAGAATCATCATATTGTAAGTCCACATTCCCTAAAGTTGCTTCAAATTCTTTCAAAAGGAAATCACTTTCTCCAAATGGAGTTAATGGGGGAGTAATAGAGGCAACGGTCTCAACAATGGGTAGAGAAGAAGAACCACTTTTACAAGCGTCTTTGAAATGTTCTTCACAAGCCTCATCAAGAACGTCAATCAAATTAACGCTCTCGTTTTCATAAGGTTGCTTAGAAAGTTTACCCATGTTGAAGACGATGTTATCGTCACCAACTCTTATGATTAATTCGCCCGCGGCTACATCAATGAGAGTGCGATCGGTCCTCAAGAATGGACGTCCAACGATTAATGGAACACTGGGGTCCATCTCGTAGTGCACGACAATAAAATCCGCCGGAAAGGTGAATTTGTCGACACCGATGAAGACATCTTCGGCTATCCCCACCGGATAAGCAACCGTACGCTTAGCTAATTCCAATGTCATTCGTGTGGGGACTAGCTCGGGTAGAGATAATTTTTTCCAAACACTTAACGGTATTAAGTTATACTAGCACCTAGATCGGCTAGGGCCAAACAATTCTCTACCCCGGGGAAGTTGCAAGGAATGAGAAAGCGACCCGGATCACCAAGTTTGGTTGGTAATTTCCTTAAGAGCACTATGGAGAAATTCTCATTAAGTTGGGTCTGAGCAATATCGAGAAGCTTTTCTTTGTCACTGAGAAGATCTTTAAACATTTTAGCATATTTCGGCATGTGAGCGAGAGCCTCAGCAAAGGAGATGTTGAAATTCAATTGTTTAAACATTTTAAGAAAGTTCGAAACCTGAATATCATCCTTTTTCTTCAACTTATCTTTCTCAACCTTGAAGGGTAAGGTATATCAGGTTGAGATGAAGGCTTTGGAATGGAATTCTCACTCACATCCTTGGGTGGTGGAGGGGTAGAAATAGAAGGTGGAGGAATCAATGAAGGGGACTCATTTTCCTTTGTCACAATCACCAGTGTAGGTGTAGGAATCTCGGGTTCCTTTAAACCTTTGCCACTTTGGGTGGTGATTGCTTTCATCGTCCCTCTTGGATTAGCAACGGTGTTACTCGGAAGAGAACCCGAACTAGGGGCTTGATTACTTGGGAAGAAACTAGCCATCATATCCCTTAAGCCATTCGTTTGACTGCTCAAAGAATTTCTCATATCGGCTCGAAGATCATTCCCTTGTTTCGTCATATCTCCTTTTAAGTTGATGATTTGACGCTGAAGATTCTGCACCAGCGCGTCATTAGTCCTCATATAAGTTTCAGCCTCGTGATTAAATACGGTGGGTTGGTTGGAAGGAGGAGCATGGTAAGCAGGTGGTTGATAAGCGGGTTGGTAAACTTGGTTATTTCCTTGAGGTTGATATGGGTTTCTTTGGGTTTGATATTGATCTGGAGCTCGAGTTTGGTTTTGATTGTTGCGGTTAAAATTGTTTTGGTTTTGAGGAAGAAAATCGGGTGGTGAAAGGAAGTTGTTTGAACGATAACTGAGCAAATTGCGGTCACCTTGAGGACGAGCTTGATAGCCTCCCGTAGAAAAGTTACCGTTAGCGGCATACACATTTTCTGGATTGTCATGAGTCGAAGGATAATCGGTGTATGAATGAGAACCCCCGCAAATCTCACAAGAAGTTGCTACAACTTTAGCTTGTTGTTGTTGATTCGTAGCTATGAGTAGAATATTTTTGTTCATTTCGGCCATCATACGAGTGAATTCGGTCATATCTGGGGTTGATGAAGTAGAAGAAACATTGGCCCTTGGGTTATTCCTTGAAGAAGCGGATGAATCCCAATTTTTGTGGTGAGTGGTCATGTTCTCTATAAGCTCTCTACACTCCTCAAGTCTCTTCATGAATGTACCACCGGCGGCAACATTAATCGTATCACGATCACGAAAAGTTAAACCATTATAGAAAGTATCAATCAAAGTAACGGGGAGCATGTTATGGTTCGGACAACGACTGATTTGGTTGTGGAGACTAGTGACCATGGATGGTGGAAAGTAGCGCAACAAAACATTTTGAGTCATGTCATTCCATGTATGAATTGAGTTTTTGGGAAGACGATCAAACCATTTTTCGGCATGGTGGGATAAAGTGTGTGGAAAAAGGTGAAGGCGAAGAAAATCCATGGAAGCGCCGGGCAATTTCATGCTTTGATTGACGGTAATGAATTTGTCGAGGTGTTTGTTGGCATCATCATCCGGTAATCCGCGAAAAGGACAAGCATTTTGAACTTGCTGGATCATGTGATGCTTCAACGAAAATTCAGGAGCCGTGATTTGCATCGGCGCAATCGGTCCTCTGCGTCCGTTCATGGTTGGTTGACAAAGATCCTTCATCGTTCGAAGGTCAGGTGGGGGAACATTGTTGTTGTTGTTGTTATTATTCAAATTGGGGTGAGGTGGGTTGTTATTATTGTTATACATACCGGCCATATCTAAATCTCTAAGAGTCTCGGGCTCAGAATAAGACGTAGATCGAGTACGCATACACTAAAAAGAAATAAACTATTTTTGGTTTTTTATCTTTTTTTATTGTTTTTGGATTTTTGAAAATTTTATATTTTTTTAGGATTTTTGAAAAGTTTTTGTGCTTGAAAATAACGTTCCTAAAAGAACGGATCCCAAAATCCAATTTTTCACACTAAAAGCCGTTAATCTTTATGAAAAGAGCCGGCAGCGGCGCCATTTAATAAATGGTTTTTGCTATGTGTTTGTGTACTCGATATCGTTCTCGGTATCTGATCAAATTGATCACGGTTAATGGTGGAATAGTCGGTGTTGGTCACTAAAAGGGGGAGCTTGAGATTATCTATTTCTATTAAAATGACAAGTTAAACAAACTAGGATGAAAGACTTAAACAAAATAGCAAAAGGATTAAAGTAATTAAAAACTAACTTAAAATTAATTTTAAATATAAAATAAAGTAATATTAAACTAAGACAAAACTAGTTTTAAATAATACTAAGTGAAAATGCGGGAAAAGTTAAATTCGAAACTAAAATAAGAAATAAAAACGAAAAATCGAGAACAGATCACAGTCAATGCGATCCTGGTCTTTGATCGTATCCTGGATCGTAATAAATGTGATCGTAACTGGTGATCGTACTCCACCACAATCGTGACTTCAGATCGTACTCCAGATCGTACTCAATGCGATCGTAACCAAAGGATCGTAGCCTACGATCATAGCAATCGATCGCAGCCTAGTGATCGTAGTATAGGTGATCGCACTCAATGCGATCGTAACAAGTGATCACACCCAAGGCAATCGTAGCTAGGCAATCACAGCCACAGATCGCACTCAACAATCGTACCCACGATCGCAACAAGTGATCATGGTGTGGATTAATGAGTGTGATCGTAGTGAACGATCGTACTAGGTGATCGAAGTAATGGATCGCAAGTAGAAACCCTAAGGTGTATGCGATCACACTTACTTGATCGGAACTGATAAAACCCTTAAACATGATACGATGGGATTCAAACGGCAATTAAGCAAAAACGAATAAGCACAAATAAGCAAAGACGAATAAGCACTTACTCGAATCTTAACCAAATGAAAACAAGCATAAATTTAAAAACTTTTAAGACACTAAATAAGCAAACTTTATAAATCAAACTTTAAAAAGACTAAACTTTTAAGAAAAGTTAAAAAAAACAATAAGCTATATACGAAATAAGCCAAAAAGCATAACAAGCTTAAAGCTTTAATCGTATAAAAACTTAGATAGGAATAAAAAGATAAAAATTTTAATCACACAAACATCATAATTAAACAAGATGCATTAATATTTCGGATCAAGAACAAATCAAAATCAAGAAAGGTAGAAGAAGATTAAAGATGAAAATCTTAAACTTGAACTTGTAGATTAATGATTCCAAAATAGAAGATTAAATTAAAGCTTAAACATGAAAGAAAGAAAAGATGAAATTCTAGTGAAAGAAAGTTAAACATTTTCTCTCTCTAAAAATTAAAACTACAAAGGAAAAATGAACTAGCTAACAACTAACTAATTAACACCCTCCTAATGAAGCATTAGGAGGGTATTTATAGGAGAGGGGAGGTATGTTGCTTCCTTCTTTCTTTCTCTTTCTCGTCTTTTAATTTCTCGTCTTTCTCGACTTTGTCTCGGGATTAGTCGAATGATAACTTGAACTCGTCTTCTATTTTTTTCTTTTAGTAGACTTGTTTCTTCGACTTTGTTACACTTCCGTCTTTAGACTTTTTCTTCGATAAATCTTCAAAATAAGCCTTTGACTTCCGTTCTTCTTGCACTTTTGATCTTTTGACTTCGTATTTTGTCTTTTTCTTCAATAAAAGCCCATGTTTTCTTCCCTTTTCACATTTTGGTCCTAAAACACAATAAAAACACAAACCACGCATAATTCCGACTTTTACGACATAAAATACACGTTTTGGTCTTGTAATTATTGGAAATAAGTGGTAAAAGGATAAGTGTTTTCACACTTATTATAGTGTAAGGTTCTTTTCAGAACCAATAAAATATACAGAACTGCGAGAACCGCCTTTTATTCTTAATAATGCATATGTATTTCTTCGTAATGTTTAAATTATACGTCTAATAATCGTTTTATTGGTTATAAATCCAAGTATGATGAACGATATGAAGAGTGCACATGTGTTTTTATATCATCCATCGAGAAGGTAGTTATGATACAGACGAAAGAAAATACATGTGCATGGTCCTTGAATACATGTATCTAATGACCTAACACGATGAGAATTCATGCACGTCTATATTGTGAACTAACACGATAAAAATACATGTGTATTTTAAGAGTAAAAAGGCGGTTCTGGCAGTTTTGTATATTTATTTGGTTCTAAAAAGAACCTCACCCTATATATATATATATATATATATATATATATATATATATATATATATATATATATATATATATATATATATATATATATATATATATATATATATATATATATATATATATATATATATATATATATATATATATATATATATATATATATATATAGGGCTAAGTTTGACATAGGATAATAAGAACGCGTCATGTCATATCCTACGTGTCATTTTGAATGCATCCTATTGGCTACAAGTTTAAGATTTTATTTTTGGTAAAAATACACACAAAATAAACTAATTTTGTTTTTGGTATATACACAAAATAAACTAATAAATTTTGTATGATGTCCTCATTATTCGTATTCAATATTTTTCCCTATATTCATCACTCCTCCAATATTTTCTCATAACAATCGACTTTTACTAATCTGATATTCATCATTCTACATGCAGCATAAACCCTAATTTAAAAAAGACGCATCCTTCTATTTTTATACACGTAACCCTAAAATCAATCAACTTTGATTCTAGATATCATTCATTCGTTGTTTTTTTCTTTTTCATCATAAACTCAATCTCATTCAACAAATATTATATTCATCAGGGTATATGGATCAAGGATGTATACCCATGGCTAATTGATTTTTTTATGGCAGATCTCAACATAACAGCTACATGCCATTCAAGTAAAACAAGCTGAAAGGTTTGACAAATGAGAGTACATATCAATGGGTTAGCTTATGTATCTTTTTATAGTTGCTTAGGCTGTTGTGAGTTATGCCACGTCTGTTCTTTTTAGGTTAGTTAAAACTGATGTTCCTACCCTTACTGTAGTTATTGATGACAAAACGTGCGAGGAAAGGCTTTGGGGAATGAAACGCCAGGGAGAAACAAATTTCTACTTGTGCGATATTAATAGAGACATGGTGATTGATGCCACATATAAAGGAAACAAAGATACATAAATTATAGTTGCTCACAAATGTAAAATAGGTGGGTCTGGCAGTTTTGGTAAAGGGTGCAAATGTGATTGGGTGGTATACGTGATAAAGAAGTTGATGATGAGTACTGGGCAAATCACATTGCGCTGAATGATTCAATAATATTAGGTGATTCACTAATCTATAACAACCGCTAGGTTACTAAATATTAGTTGTTGTTTATTTTAAGGACTATAAGTTCCAGATGGATAGAGCAGAAAAGAATGACGACCAAGAGCTTGGTAGAGCACAAGAGCTATTCTTTATTGGACAAGCAACTTCAGCTGAAGGTAACTTTATTTTGCTTTCGTTTGTTTTAAACATGTTTTGCACCAGTGGATTGCTTCCCTCTTAGACACTCTCATCCGGCAGCAAATATTACATTAGAGGTGCATCCAGTTGTGCGAGTCATAAAAGGGTGGCTACTGACAGAACGTCAGAGTCATAGTTACCGCAGACTATTAGAATCCACACAACAGACTTAGGATCTCGAAACCGCGTTAAGCACTGGCGCAACTTCTGAGAGTAAGTGATATATATTTCACTTACGCCTTTCTGAAATTAATATGGAACTAAGGGAAACATCAGGCCATGCGGATAAATATAAGGAGAATATGTTTCTACTTTGCTCACATCTAATGTATTGGTTTTTACCAGGTTAAGCATGACGCAATAAATGCCTTGGCTCAACTAATCACCTGGAAGGCTGTTGTTAAGGTTCCTGCTGACGGATCCAAAGGTTTTTAGCTAATCACTTGGTAGGTGTATAGATAGATTTTTAGCTAGAGAGGTTGGTTATCCCAGTTGGAAAAAGCCTCCACATTGATCATCCACCAACAATTTCATAGTATGATACAGTGCCTCCTGCTCATCTCAAAGCTCTTGTGTGGGTACATTTTTTGAAACTTCTTTATATTCATGCTTTGGTTTTGGTATGATGGAAGTTTCCTTTGGTGACTTCCTTTTTTTGCATTGATCGAAAGAATGTAAGCTTTGTTTCTGGTGTGTCGCTATAACTTTTTTAAGAAGGAGGTTTAGATATACAAATCTTGGAAGTGGTAATTTAATCAACAAATATGAATAATGCTTTATTAAATTCCAAATACGTTTAATTTCTCAAGCAAGCAAAGATTGGTCAGATCTGTCAATTTTCTAAGCATATATCAATCAATTTTCAAATGGTAATGGAAAGGAATAAGAAAACAAAACAAACCTTAAGCTATGTAGTCAAGAATATTTGTAGTCGAACTCGCTAAGGTCAATAGACATACCCATATGTTTGGTTTAATAACGTCAGGAGTGTTTTTGGTTTTTGTTTGGTTTGGTCGAAGGTAGAATAACAACCCATGAAGAAAACACGATAACAGAGAAGAAAGAAGCATGTGCAGCATAGTATTAAAACGCTTGAAATTACATGTTTTGAAAATGGATTTGTTTCCTGTCATCCATTCTCACCTACAGGTTACATAGAGCATTTTAAGTATTATTCTTTTCCATTATCTGTCATCATCTAATGTTGTTATCCTTTAAAATTGTAGCAATGACATGTAGATGGTATAGCAATATGTAGTGGTGACTATTACGTGTTACCTGTGAAAATGTTCGTTATTTTATTGTAGAACTGGCCAAGCAATGGATGGCCTTAAGAAAGGTTAGAGACGGCATATGAAGCTGCAGGTGGTAGAAAGGTCAACCTTATATCACACTCGATGGATGGATTGTTAGTTTCGTGATTCATATCACTCCATTTTGATGTATGTCATCGCACCTAACAAATAGAGGCTGCAAATTTATTTTTTGCATTCCTTCTGTTGCACCTTTACAGGTTTGGCCAATTTAGTATGTTTAAATGACCAAATGGTGCACATTACTTACTATATGTGTAGGATAACAGTAATGTATTAGGTATCTGAATACATTGGATGAACCTAACCTATCCCGCAGCTCAACCGCACTCCTTAATTACGAAAATATAAATCAGAGTGACACACCGGGTTGTAATGTGCTCACCATCACATTTACCCAATTTCGGTTGTCACATTTATTCCAGGATGATACTTATGCTCGGTATCTTTTGTTTATCAGGTATGGGATATTGCTTTATCAAAGACTGAAAGTTTTAAACGTCAGAAAAAGACAAAGCAAACATAAGGTTAGGTTACTGAAAAAAATCAATTTTCATATATAACAATGGTTACAAAGAGAAACCCTTCCTCTAGATCAAGTTTTGTATGTACTTATTATTAAAGCTCTGAGTGTTGTTTTCTGAAGAGGTATACATGCTTGAAAGCCCATAGATTGGCTAACTGATTGTAACTTAATCACTATAGATGCACGAGTCCAAACGCCCCCATAAGTTTTATTCAGATTTTTGTGTAAGATGTCGTTGAATGGTTAATTCTTTAGATTTGAGTTGTAGATCTATGACCTGATGGTGCTCTATATCGCACACGTTTCTAACAGCCCACTAAGACTATGTCCATACAACCGCTTATTTATTATAAAAAAAGTGAAAATCAAATGTTCCTAGAGTGGTATGTGTATGTGTGTTGATACGACGTGGTCTTAAAATAGGTACCCTAAATGTGGTATGTGTATGTGACTTTTGCCTTTTCTACACCCGGTGATTTATTTTGATGCAATTTGCAGCTCTAGGTACCGGGATGGTTATCGTGACAAGGGTGATATGAGAGATCGTACCGAGGTCAACGTTATGGTATAAGTTTATAGTGAACGAGATCAGCTGTTTTCTGTTGTACAGTAAGTTTAATTTTCTTATTTTTTTTTTCTTAAGCATTAACATTGATTTCTCATTTATACAAGGCGAAGATTTGCACGTGTTACTTCAATCACATTATCAGGCTTATTTATGCATAAGTAATAGTTTATAATATTTTTATATTTATGTGTTGTTGGTAATATTTAAAAAAATCAAATATTTTAGTAATAGTTGAGTCACTGAGTATGATTTTTTTCCATATTTACTTGCTCTTTCTCATTAGGTTACAGGTTTTAGATCAGGAACCAAATCCATGAGTTTACTGGTACGCTAACTTCCAGACCATCTTTTACAATACCATATCCTACAAACATATTATACTTAAGTATACTCAATACTGGTGACTGGAACTTTTTTTAACGTTCAAGGTGTAGCAAGATTGGCCACTGGACTCAAGTTTGGAAGTGATTTAGCCGCGATCACACACATGAGTCATCACAAGATAAACAATACGTTATGCTGGTAAATACATTAATTTACGGTCTGCTGAGCTGTCTAAATTTGCAGCTAATGCCTTTTTGGCACAAAGGATATCATATGTTAATGGCATGTCAGGATTATGCGAGCATAGACGTGGTAGAGTTGCAGTTCATTGCTTCCATTTAATGGTGACTGAAAGACAGGTAGGATTCTAGGAAGTGTTTAGATCCTAAAAGGTTACAAGTAAATTTAATCAAAAGATGGTATGCTATCAGGGGAGTTAAATCTTTGAGTAGCCTTGGTATGGAAGCTGAGTTTGTTGATCCATAACACATCAGTTGAGAATGCGGTTGCAAGCACTGTTCGCTCTCAAAGTTAGGAATGGTAGAAGAATAGGCTTCAAAAGAAGAGGTCAGATGCCTTTCTTTGTTTATTAAATCCTTCTTTTCAAATGTACTTTTGTATCTGACCTGATTTCTGGATGAAGTTAAATATGAACTCATAAATGATTTACTTTTTTTAGATGCAAGTAAATCAAAAACCAAGAACTTGCAGACCGTACATATGTAGTCGCAAGAACTATACCCAATAACTTGCAGACCCAAACACCCTGTAAACGGCTTTGGATAAATTTAAACACCCCTTACTTTGAAATCGGTTCTGCAATAACACATAACCCAAACACTCCTTATTACTACTGATCATCTTTTTTTCCATTTACATACAATAATTATTTAATCCCATGATAGTAACATTTAATTTTTATCTAATATTTTATGTTATATTGTTTATCATGATAGAGCGATGTCGCTGCAATACAAGCGACATAAGGTCGTGCAACTGGCGGCATGCAAATTACACCTGGTGGCATGACGGCTAAAGCTCAGGTGGCTGTCTCACAAAACAATCGAACTATGCGAGATGAGGATAAAACAAAGTTTGGGGATGTGTTGGTGGTAAGATTGATTTGCTAACTAATTCCGGTTTCACTCCTCAAGTTAATACACGCATAATGTCATTAAGGCTGATATTTATCCTTGATTTTACTTAATTTATGTTGTATGCAAGTACAATGTTTCCGAAAGACAAAGTAGTGACCAAGCAAGACGCGGAAGGTGTGATAGGAGCTGAGATCAGGAACCAACCAGATGTGGCTACGTATCCGGGTGGGGTGGCTGCGACCATGCGTGCAGCTGTGAGGCTCAACCAGAAACAATGAAGAACTAATACAATAGTTGGTAATGTAGCTTTATCGCAGGTGAAATGGGTTGGGTAACGGGTTAAAACTGTTACATATTTCGTGTGGGTCAAAACATGATGGTTTGGATTTGTGTTCATCTATACTATCTGATTTTTGTTTCTATCCACATATAGCTGCTATTTTGTATACATAAATTAAAATATTTATTTGTTAAATACAGTGTTATGTTGTTTACATAAACTAAAATAGGTTTTGTTAAATAATTTCAAAGAAACATATCAATCATGTTTTTGTAATTTTCTAACTTAAAATAGAAATCTCTACAGATAGCTGCTAACATACATTTATCATTGCTAAAGACTATCAGAAAGGTTACTCAATCCATTATTCGATAAGTGTAAGTGTTTTAGTGAAATCAGATCACCAACTTCAACATCATCTGAGATCTCTGGTCCCTGGTATCTAGGCTAGGACAATTAGGGAGGTCAAGACATTTGTAGGCAACCAATAGAGGCATCCAACTCTTCCAAAATTTTACATTTAAATGAAAATACAGAAGCATACGATGGTCATTTACATGATTTAATCATTAATGGTTTTGTTTTATCTTCTTATAGCAGTTGGAATAGATAAGCTACTTTCTGAAATATGCTACGAACTCGGCATATGCATTTTTAATAAATATATGCTTTGTGCTATATCCTATTGAAGTTAAGTAATTAGCTAGGGTTGCAACATATTTCAGCGCCCACTAATTAAAATTGAATGTTGATACATCTTCGCTACATTTGTATCAATTATATAATGTTGGTCTAAGTTTTTGGCTTAAACGCTTTTGATAAATTTCAATTATATAATGTTGGTCTAAATTTTTGGCTTAAACGCTTTTGATAAATTAAAGCATATGTGCAACCATGCTCATCTCGAGTAAGATCCATATTAGCATAAGCATTGTAGAAACATTTTTTTTTTCAAATCTCGCGAAACTGACTCAAACTCATTTTCTCATCAAAAAATGATTTTGACCCCTCGGGCAAACTCACGCCTTTAATGGCAAAAAACTTGATTTCATTGTCATGTCATATTGAATATGGGGTTTTGCATACCATGCTCATCTATCTTCATTCTTTCCTAAATAAAATGTCTCATGTTCAGCGGTCATAGCAGTAACCATGACTAGGGGTGTAAAAAAAAGTCAGACCCGACTCGAACACGATTATATTCGGGTCGGGTTACATGGGTTCAAGTTTTAATTTGAGTCAATCGGGTCAACCCACTAATCTGGATTCAAACTCGGTCGGGTATCGGGTAACTTATTTTTGTGTAACTCATGTTCGGGTTTGACTCGAATAAGATTTGTTTTTTATTTTTTATTTGAATTATATATTTTTTATATTTAAAAAGAATAAAAAAAGATATTTTTTTAATAGTTTACCCAAATTCGGGTTGACCCGAACCCGAATAGACTCGAACCCAAGTAACTTGAGTTCAAACCAAGTCGGGTTTCGGGTAACTTATTTTTAAACTTGACCCAAATTGGACTCGACCCAATTGATCCAAACCCGACCAACTCGACCCGATTCCCACACTTAACCATGACACTTAACGGGGTAATTTGGTATTTTTATTTATTTATAGTTATTTCCACTAATGATTTTGTTTCGGAAAAAATTAAATGGATCAAAATTATATCAATATTTTTACTCGCACCAACAACTCCGTATAAATTAAGACTGTTCTCTCAAACTAGAGGTATATAGATATGTAATTGAGATATAATAATGTGTTGGTATTATTTATATTATCATGTATTGATATAATCAATATTATTATGTATTGCTAGAGTTATGTTTTTTATACTTATATAAATATGAAGTAAAATAAATACTACTGTAATAAAAAGTTGAATATATTCATACCTATAAATATTTTTAATCTTTAAAGTACATAATCTTCGCAATGACGATCAATAACATGAAAGAAAAGTAACTATTACATATAACTTTGTTTTAACAAAGCCGATATTCGCACAAAAAAATTTATGTCGCACTAACAAGAGCAAAAACCAATAGAAGATTCAGGGTTCGTTGGTTTAATTTTATCGAAGACCGTATTCTCACACAGATTCTCACATGTACAATTATATGCCTCACTAACAAGAGTCCAAGGAAACAGAGGAATGAATCATCTATCTTTATACAAACACTACAACTATTACTACTAAACAAAAAATGTTGATTCAAATCAACATTTATGAATTAAAAATGTCCGTTGTATGAGCCAAGACAAGTCAATATCCAATATCATTTCCAAAACAAGATTTATGAACTAACCCATCCATTGGGTGAGCAAGGCCAGAGAAGATTAAAAGTGGGTTTTCTTTTAACAAAAACTGTATTCTCACTTTGAGAAAGACAATTATATGTCCCGCTTTCAACTCTCAAGAATCAATCGACAAAACGTTGTATCCAAAAAAGATTTATGACCCGAACCCGCCCGTTGGGCGGGTTACGCAACTAGTATATATATATATATATATATATATATATATACTTTTATCTATCCAGATTTTACTGATTTTGAAAATATGAAAAGTTTGTTATGATCAAAGCGGCTTCCCTTATCCCAATTGATTAGCCCTCTTTCAGATCTCTTATTTACATATAAACTAACTCGCATATTCGTTTGAAGGTCCAATTGTACTCCTAAGTACCCTAACCATCTTAAAACATTAATTTAAAACCGACTGATTTCAAAACTGTTTTGACATCCGACTATTGTAACCTGTTTTTGACCTACATCCCGAACTCCAATTCAGTCCTCGTTTCTTGTATTCAAAATTTAACTCAAATACCTTTCCAGGAGTAGTTGGATCGCATCTTGAAAGTGTGTAGAACTCTAGTTATGATCAAAATAAGTGACCTAAAATTCTGTCCAGTTTTTAAAAACGAACTTAACACAATTAGCCTAACTAATTCCCCATAACATGTTTATTTATGAACCCTAATTAATCTAATCATGATTATATGATTAAAATACATATTTTATAATAACCCTAAACCTAAATCCATCATATATGATTTATAATGATTTAAAAACAATTTAATTTAATAGAGAATTGAAGGTTTTACATTAATATTTATTAGAAGACAAGAAAACTATGAAGAACCCTAAAATTCTCTATTAATGTCGACTAGACCTTGATCTCCAGGGACTTTATGAAGTGTTTTGATAAAAATAAGGCTTTATATACTTTCCTAACAAGTCCTTGGCGCATTATAAACGCCCGGTTCCCCCTTTTTCCTTTTTTCCCTTTTTCTTTTTCTTTCTTGCGTCCCAAAACCGACTTATATATATTTTTTTATTTTTTTTATTACTTATTAATATATTATTAATAATACCTTAAGTTACCTTAATTTATTTCAGCTCCTAAAGCCTCCGAAACCTCAAAACCATAAAACTAGTCAATTTTACGCGTATACCGTAAAAGACGTAAAAATGTACAGTTTTATAAAAACTCTTGAAATATGAAATAAACTATATAACTAAGTCTTAAATGACTTAATACCATCCCGTAATTTATTCCCATGACTAATTACCTCATCCGATACCTCAAAATGCTGAACACTAAATCGTGCAAATACGATTTACTATAATACATATACGTACAAATAAAATCTTAAAATAACGCCATATACTATTGTAGCTACGTCCAAGTGAACTAATGAGCACGAACTAACCCCATCATAAGATCATATATGTACTATGCACTACATGTACGATGTCTAACATCTAGTCAAAGGCTCAAATATTAACATATTGCACATAAACGCACACTAAGAACAAAATTAAAGTCAAACAGTCATAAGTGACAAACTCCAAAATATAGGGTTGTCACATAACTCCCTCCTAATAGAAATCTCGTACTGAGATTTACTCCCTAAGCACAATAACTACGTCTTGCAATCACGGAAGGCTTCCCCTACTTCCTCTACTTCTCCTTTCTTCCCAAACAGCATCACCCCTTTCCATTATTGAAACCATTAGCATAACTTTGTCCCCTACACCAAACTCCAACGGTTTACGTCTCTTGTCAGCATAGCTCTCTTGTCGGTCTCTTACCTTCTTTCAATTTCTCCTTAAGCACTGTAATCACCTCAGTAGTTTCCTGAACCATTTCTTGTTCCAAAAAGCTGACTGCTTCCAACTTTCTCTAGACGAGACTTTCCCTTACTCACGATCACTAACTTTCATCTCTAACGCTAACCCTTCCAATATCAATCTACTATCTTGAGAATCTCTTGCTTCCTCAAGCCATTCCTTCCTCACTACTACTTTTCGGTCGTCCCTCAATAATCTTAAGTCTATAACATCACATTTGTACGAAATCTTTCCAACTTCTCAACTTCATGAATCCTCATTCTTCTAGAAAAATGGGATGAATTAGTCAGTCTACCGACTATCACCCAACTCTTATTCCACCTACTTCTCCACCTCATTATAAATCTCCTCTACGGTCAACGTCCTTACAACGTCTTTCCAATACACTCCTATCTATTTAGGAAGTATAACCTATCTCCACTATCTAAGTCCTATATAATTCTTCCAAACCTTCAGCTCTTCCAACGTATAAGCAATCGCCTTTCTTCGCCGTCCTGGATCGCATCCTAATCCTTGATCCACGTATCGTCGTGCTTCGCGAATTCGTCCAGTCTTTTTGATAATTCCAAGATCGGCTCATTACCTACGCTATTTCTTTAGCCTCCAAAACGCTTCCTCATCTTGCTTCGCTTCAACCTTGTTGGTCCCAACTACATGCCATCATTTCTAACTACTTAGTCTAGTAACCAAATTCCTAAAATTTCACACTTGAAAGTTCGAACACACTTCACTTGCCTAAGTAACTTCAAACCTAACTCACAATTCTTCCCACTTTCTTTCTCCGACTTCGAGTAGATCAAGATGTCTTTGGTACACATGATGACAACTTGTCCATATACAGTCATGCACACTCGTTAATAATTACCAAAATACTTATGTAATATACGTAATACTATGTACACGCCTAATAATAACCACAAGTACTACCAACATATACTATACCGACATGATTTAACCATCTTTCATGCAATCATACTTAGAAACCCATTGGTGTTGTGGTACTTGTATAACTATGTTGGTCACCATACTTATACGAGTCCCCTTTCACCAATGCACTCCCTCCTATGATGACACTTATAAGAATTAATAATACACATAACACATCAGTTTACCAACTCAAATAAGCACATAGATCCTACAACTCATATAAGCACATAACCACAGCATAAAATAAGATCCAAAATTCCATGTATTAAAATAACATAGCCAATGCATGAAACACATAAACTCGTAATCCAACTGAACCCGCGTAGACAAAATTCAAAATGTATAAGGAACATGAAAACATAATCAAACGAAATTCAATAATGACTAGTGTATACGACTATGGTTCAACCAGCACTAGTAGAAACTCGAATAGAAAATAAACATGCGACTAAGTATGGACGAATATGGTTCAATCCATACTAGTCAAAACTCGAAAAGAAAATAACATGTAGCTAAGTATGAACCATAGTAGTTCATAACTTAACAAACATCACAAAAATAACATCCAAACACATCAATTATTATAAAATGCACACATACTCCTATGAAGCCTATATGTAGGGACCCTTAAGCTATAGACAAGGCTAAGCTATAGACTAGGCTACACTACTAGGCAACCTAATTCTCTATAACCATTGTCTCTGATACCATTCTGTCACACTGCACCATGGCAGAATATGGGGCGCGAACTATGGATATCATCACAACAATAGCGTGTCTATAGAGAGAACTAAACGAATTTGAAATATCATAAATGGTGACACAAATGTCATGACAATATCTCAACAATGTAGGAGTCTAGGTAAGTAGGTAAAAGTCCTACCTCTTACCAAAGACAAACAAATAAACAAACATTAAATATATCGGTGTCTAAAATGTATCACTTATTCGAACAATGAAAAGTAAACTAAGAGGAAAGGGATTCCTCCTAATACAATCCTAGCAGCCTCTAAACTCTAACCACTTCTAACACCATCCTTCATAACTATCTCACCTGAAAATGACACTAAAATTTGTCAACATAAAGTTGGTGAGAACATAGGTTTAAGTTATCTAGAACATCATAAGAAAAATTGACATCCGCTGTAAATAAGTTGAAGAAAAAAAATTTAAGAAATGGAATATAAAGTGATATTCATGGTACGCACAACTACTAACCAAACATACTATAACAATCAAGAACACAAAATAAGAACCAATGCACCTACACCTATCCGAATCTTTCTCACACCCAATATGGTGATGTACCATATCCCTGTCGAGATATCTTGTCTTTGAATGGAACATATAACATAACACACAAGTAGGCATATCACATAATAGCACATTAAGTCTACACATTTGAAAACCATATTATCAAAACATTTTAAAGAACATAGTACTAAGACATTTAAAAACATTACAAGTGTCATCTCCATCCCATACTGGAAAAACATTTAAAAACTTGGTAAAAATGGGACTATGAACTCACCTGATAGAGCTTCTCCAAATATTCTGCGCACTAGCAAAAAGCTAAAAAAATAAATGCATAACATCAAGACATGAACCAATAACTAAAATGGCTCATCAATCTATGATGGATACCTAACCCTCTCCCATAAATTAACCTCATTAATATGCTCTAAGCATCCCATTACCCTTCTCTAACAAGTCCTTAACTTAGTTAAGTTCAACACCTATCCCGTTTATAATTTACTCAAAATAGTCCCCATTTTTAGACCCCAACCTATCAGCCAAATTCCCACCTAACCAATCCCATGCTTTCTGTAAAGAAAACGTTATGCCCTTACATGTGTTAGTTAACTCTCCTCTTTTGCCCTAACCTTAAAGCTACTGTTAAGGCCCCGATATATATATATATATATATATATATATATATATATATATATATATATATATATATATATATATATATATATATATATATATATATATATATATATATATATATATATATATATATATATATACTTTTACCTATCTAGATTTTACTGATTTTGAAAATATGAAAGGTTTGTTATGATCACAGGGTCTTCCACTATCCCAATTGATTAGCCCTCTTTCAGGTCTCTTATTAACATATAAACTAACTCTCGTATTCATTTGAAGGTCCAATTATACTCCTAAGTACCTTAACCATCTTAAGACATTAATTAAAACCGATTGATTTCAAAACTATATTGACCTCAGACTGTTGTAACCTGTTTTTGACCCACATCCCTACCTCCAATTTAGTCCTCTTTTCTTGTATTCAAAAGCTAACTCAAATAAATTTCCAGAGGTACGTGGATTGCATCTTAAAAGTGTGTAGTACTCTAGATATGATCAAAACAAGTGACCTAAAATTCCTCCCAGTTTTTAAAAATGAACTTAACACAATTAGCCTAATTAATTACCCATAACATGTTTATTTATGAACCTTAATTAATCTAATCATGTTTATATGATTAAAATACAGATTTTATAATAACCCTAAACCTAAATCCATCATATATTGATTTATAATGATTTAAAAAAAATAATTTAAAAGAGAATTGAAGGTTTTATCTTAGAATTTTTTAGAAGACAAGAAAATTATGAAGAACCCTAAAATTATCCATTAATGCCGACTAAACCTTGATTTCCAGGGATTTTATGAAGTGTTTTGATAAAAATAAGGCTTTATATACTTTCTTAACAAGTCATTGGCCATTACAAAAGCCTAGATCCCCTTTTTTTCCTTTTTTTCCTTTTCTTTTTCTTTCTTGCGTCCCAAAGTCGACTTATATATATATATATATACATATATATATATATATATATACATATATATATATATATATATATATATATATATATATATATATATATATATATATATATATATATATATATATATATATATATATATATATATATATATATATATATATATATATATATATATATATATATATATATATATATATATATATATATATATATATATATATATATATATATATATATATATATATATATATATATATATATATATATATATATATATATGTATATATATATATATGTATATATATATGTATATATATATATGTATATATATATATGTATATATATATGTATATATATATATATGTATATATATATATATATATATATATATATATATATATATAGGTATAATTATGATTTGATACCACACCTCTAATCCCAGTCATATGTAACATGGCACTCCTTAACCAATAGAATTTGTTTTTTAGCTAAAAAATCTCAAAAACATTCTAAAATTAGCATTCGAAAACTTGATTTTAAAAAAACCGGGACGTAATTTCACAAACGTGCGTTCTAATACCAACTATATATAATACCTTAAATCTTTTTTTCCCCATTTTTCTTTTATTCGGGAAAACACACACACCATTGACTTCACCTCCATTTTTTCAGGATCTAACATTGAAACCTTTTGAATGATAACCCTTTTAAACATTCAATCAAACAACTGTTTGAATTTGTTCCGATCCAACACCCAGTAATCCCTTTCAATGATCAATTACCCATGAAACCCTAATTCGATTATTTTTATCAAACACCCACTAATCCCTTTAAATGATCAATTACCCATGAAACCATAATTTGATTATTGTTATCAATTGTTGTTAAACAAAAACCCTAATTTTTGCCTTTCCAAAAAAACCTAATTCGATTATTGTTTTTATAGTTTCATTCGCGTATGGATGCTCCCTTGGCGATGATGAAGAAGATTTGATTATTGCATAAATATATTCGGAGTTTTTCTTTTTGTAGCATATCCAAACACTCCTTAATCTATGATAAATAAGTGCTCATCCGTTAATCATGATAACGACGGTCTGTAAAATCACCATCAATGTGCTGGTGGTCGTGATGAATTGCAGTCAACCATGGTATGAGTTCTTCTGATAAGAAAGTGATTTTATCAACGAGTATTGTAATATTTTTTCCTTAGTTGAGGATGTAGTAGTTGTCTCACCTACAACTTACGTTTGCCTTGCATAGCCCCATCTGCACTACAATAAGTCAGAAATTTAATAAAAGGTTTGTCAAATTTTTGGAGGAATTATATTCCTTGAATCATAGCTGATCTTTTTACGCAGGTCTCTAAGATCTTTCTTTATACTATTTTTAATACGATTGTATTGCAGAAAACCAATACAAGAACTTGATGTGTCTAATTATAAGCTATATAATTTACATCCCCAATATAGTTGGTGAGATTATATTGGTGAGATTGGATTAATGAAGATAGCTGTAGTATCAGGATACAGCAGACAGCAAACCTGTAGATACCGAGGAAGAACTATGTTGGATGGCTGAAGAAGAACGTGGCTACTGTGAGGCTGTTTTAAGCAGGCTTGCAGCAAATGTTCCTAAGGTATTTCTCTATCTTTACAATGCCATGATAATGTTGTGTGATCTAACCTATGTTTAGTTAAGCTTCCCATTATGTGTGTTGTGTAGGATGTTGTTCTTTGCCAAGTAGAAAAGGCGAAAGAAGAAATGTTTCTATAAGCTTTACATTTATGTAAGGTCAGCATCTGCCTTTTACTCATTCTGCATATTAGATTACACATAATAATAACGACCCATTAAACTACCTTTCTTCTTTCCTTAATTATATGTAAAAGGGAATTCATTACTTCTGTTTTACTGTTTCATAGTTCCCAAAGTACGTTGATGATCGAAGAATTGCTTCAACAGGATAGTAATGTGAAGCGTAAAAGAGAGAAAGTTCAGAGACAATACTCTTTGCTCGCTGAACTTGCCAGGCAACTTGGTCATTATGATAATCAAGCTGTTGCATCTTCAACCATGTCAAATGGTTGTCGCGCAGGTAGTATTTATCTGGATTCTTTGCCTCTTATATCTTGATTCTTGCATATCTTTGTGGAAATATGTGGGTCAAAAGGGTGTGAGTTAAACACAGAATTTTATACACTATAAAACGGGTTGAATTGACCTGAAAGACTTTATTTTGTGTTATATATACATTAAATACTTATCAGAATCATACTACAATCTGGTGAATAAAGCGCTTTAGTATGTTGCATGCATGAGTACACTTCAAACAACGTTTGATGTGTTTGTTTTTTGTAGTTCGATTAAGCAGATTAGCATTTCCGAGATTATTTCATATTAAAAACTGCCTATTTGTAAGTAAAACAAACTATTGTTTTAAAACCGAATATGCAGACCCATATTCCACCATAGATTTGTGGTCTCTAATTCTAACTTAGCAGTCTGACGTGTTGTATTTGTATCAGGTTACACACTTGGAAAGGTATATAGATGGATAGATGCGTTGGTATTAGAACTTTCGCTATTGCGACGCATCCAGAACGTACACATGGAAGAGAACGAGGGGAGATTGTGTTCCACTGCAGTCTTTTTGCTGCCCAAAAAGCCAATATAAAGGTTTGTCAAAACCGTCCCAAACAAGATTTTTGGAACATCTTTTATACGCTTAATTAGACCAAGGAGCCCCTCAAAAGGTCGTGTCCAAATAGTCCCTAATCTGGATTTTGTAACCTTTTTTCTTCACTCTTTTGATGTCCAAATAGCCCTCCAAATAGGTCTTTAAACAGCCCTTTATAACATGTTATGTCCTAAAAAACTCTAAGCTGACTTTCTGCATATAATAGTAACTCCCACTTTAAAAGTTTTGCTAAATTTGAAACCTAAATAAGCATATGTTAACCTATAATATGTTTTAATTTGTTTTTAATAGGTTGTTCACGTTTTGGCAACCTCAAGGTGAGGAATTTATGTAATTTATTGTTGTAGTGTTTGTGAAGCTATTGTATTGTAAAATTATCTTGCATATGCCGTCTCTTCTTTTTAACCTCTGCATTCATACTTGCAGACTGTGAACCTAAGAAGTGTTGAACTTCCTCGACTTCAAAAGAAGGTAGTTCTTAAATCTGCTTTCATGGTCATGAGCTTCACTTATGTCGACCAGTATGCATCCACTGATATTTCTTATCTTTCTGCTCCGTTCTTTCTACCAAAAAAGCACAAAGCCAATTTCCACATCAAAACTGATTGTAAAAGGTCCATGTTTGTTTTGTTTTGCATGAATAATTTATGTTAATTCTTTGCCTTTGGATCATCATTTTGCAGTGCCTTTCAAAAACTCAAATGGCTGCTATAGCCGAAATAACGGATGTTCTTCGAGTTGTATGCCATGCATATACATTGCATGTTTCTCTAAAATGGATACCATGTCGTTACAACGAAAACGTTCTTGATGTCAGTATAAAAGTACGGGTTGGGGGATGTAATAACAGTTCAACAGAGAAAGGTATACTGTGTATCGAGCCTGATGCATGTTATGTCAATGTTTTATCTATTAATTTACGAGTAAATGGGACTTTTTTCTATGTTTTTTTCTCAGAATATAGCAACATCAAAAGGAAGTGTGAACTGTTGATGTGCTGGTAGAGTATGGATCAGATCCGAAATCCACAAATTCAGAAGGGAACGTTCCTTTGTGGGAGAAAATTACGAGTGGTTATGACACTGTGGAGCATAAATCTGCCTCCTTATACAACTCAACCAAACTGTATGATCTGTGAACAACATTTGTTGCTGAATTGTCAAAGCAGCGAGCTCGGGGAGTGGAGTATTTTTTGGTGGCTATCACAACATCATGACATGGCGTTGACTTATAAAATTTGCTATGAACAAGGTAAGATATGGTTTTCTTTTTATGGTTATATTCATTATATCTTCTTCGAACCTTGATTATCATAAACGATTCAAAGACATTCAAAACCTATGGCTTCTATGTTATAATCATGACAGGTGCAAAACCATTTGAAAACTCTAATGATTATATCAATGTATGTTTTTTCTGAGTATGTCATCTGTTACATTAAGTCTGCTATAATAATTTTAGGGTTTGATCTCATTGGTTGCAGCAGTGAATGCTCTTTCATGCATTACAATACTGAAACAAGATATGGTTTTTAGAGGACTTCAGGTTCTTCACTCCGTCTTCTTATGGTGCTTAAATACAGATCATCTGTAGACTTCTCATAGCGAACTGGGACATGGATGTTTGGAATATAAGAATAAACTCCAAAGGCCTGTTTTCAAGTAAGAACAAATTTACAGTTGCAAGATGCAAACAGGACCTCTAAGTTCAATTCAAAAGACTAATGCGATGGTTATATCAGGCATACAGGTGTGAAAACCTATGCGCGTAGGCAGCAGATGAGCAACAATTACAGATCCTTTTGCTAAGATAAGTTAATATATACAGGAATTAGTTGTAAGGACCGGTTGCAATTTGTGTCTTCAAGTTTATCATTCTCTTGACCTCTTTTTGGCAGAAACTTACATTGAAAGGATGAATAAATGCATTAGTTCAGAAAAAACAGTTGACTGCAGACGCATAGCAGATTAAGGCGAGGGGATTTTATGACAATGAGTGTAGATTTCACAAATGAAAAGATAAAATCAAGTGGATCTAGGATAGCCAGTGCTGTTAAGGCATTACGAAAAACCATGATCACTGATCAAGCAAACTTCTGATACAAAGTGTGTATCCTCGGGTAATGTTCTAGGTGGAGGTCCTCGTGGTATAGTTGTCCCCGCTAGATTTTGGCCAGAAACTATTAATCTGGTTAAACGAGTGCAGGCTGATCCTGTTTTGCCACACTTTTGAAGAATAATAAGGCAGTTTCTGGATGTACGATCATATCTAATGGTCCAAAAGTGTCCCCGCCTATCAAGAGAACATGCCCTTTATCTCTTTCTGTGATGATTAATACAGTGGGGTCTAACAAGAATTCGGGGATCTCACCTTTGATTCTCAGTTTTTTGGTTGATTCAAAGAGAGGGAAGGTGGGAGAGAAGATTGTTGATGCACATGTGTTGAGACTGTTGCATAACAAACATGTGTAGTGGCGGTTTGCGAATGCTAGAGCAAACGCTGCCATGAAGGTTCAGCGAGCAACTGCTCAGGTCACATCCAATATTCTTAATTAACAAAATGGTCATATTCAGAAAAAGTTAAGAACTAAACATAATCTTTGAATCTTTGATTTAATGTAATCTAAAGTTTTAATAACTTTGATCATATCCAAACGATTAGAAATGCAACAGCTGAAGCAGAACTTGAAGCTGCATACTGTCCTCAAGAAACAGGTAAATCTGTGATAGCATTTGTTTAATTCACTATTGTTGTTGTTGATCACATGTATAAATAAAAGATAACATGTTCAAAATTTATATGCTTGTGTAATATATATTATTCATTTGACAAATGCATATGTCATGTCTAAACATCTGGGATATAACTAAGTCGGATCACTCTATCTCTTTAATTGGAGCTCTAGAGTCTCGCTCACTTTTGGTTCCTGTTTTATGTGGCGCAAGGGTCTCTATGGATAACAAAGATACCACAAGGAAAGGTAATCTCATTATATTTTTCTTTGACTAACTATAATAGTAATATTTTTGGGAAATCGGAGGCTATTTTGTATAACACAAGTTTTTTATGACATTTTGTAAAAAAAACCCATGTTTTTATAAGATTTCATTAAAAACAAAGATTTTAGGACATTTTGTCAGAAATCTATGTGTAATATGGCTATTTTAATGAATTTCCTTAAGATAAACTTACACAGTTAGTTGTTCATAAAATGTGTAGATAGGTGATTAGTTTCTAGGATATATAAACTTTTACTTGCCATGTTGGCCAGTATTCTGCTATACCTATTGATCTGTTCGATCTTTTTCAGTTGGATCTTCTTGGCGGACTCTGAAGGAGCTCATAAACGAGTTACAGACAGTTAGAATCCAAAAAACATATCTTTTACGATAAGGAGGTTGGTGCGGCTATAGTTATACAAGTATGCAGACCACAAATGTATCTATAAGTTCTAACTTTTCAAACTCATATGGCATCTTTCCCTCTAGCTTTTCTTTTTAATTTGATCCGTTTGAGATGAAAATAACCCAAACTAACCCATTTATTAATAAACGGATAAAAATTACCACTTGGTTAAGTGCAAAATAGGGAAGACTGGTTAGGCACAAATTGTAAAAGATTTGTATCTTGAAAAAGTCCTCTGTACCCTCAGCCCACGATATACATGAAATAGATCGAACCATCTTAATAAAGGTTGTTTTTTGCTGAAAGTTATGACTGATAGTAGTTAATTTTGAACCATCGAAGGACATATATTAACTTTAGTTTGGAAAAAGGTATGAAGTTTTGCTTTTTTTCTTGACTCTTACTGCTATGCTTAACAATTTACAGTGTTGCAGCGATGAACAATATGAAGCAGACAAAGCTGGAGTGGTTAAAGTAATTAATTCTCTTGAGCTAAAAGGTCAACCATGCTGAACGTTAAAGAAATCCGAAGAAAACTTATACCAATAAACTAAGATGTTGCAGACGTAAGTCTGACAAAAATAGTATCTTTAAAATTAATAATCAGTCGCCATTGTAGAACACAACAGCAAAGTGGGGGATTTCCAATTTAATGACATAGATAAGGGATTTCCAATTTAATGACATAGATAAGATAATTTTCTACTTCCACTGAAAAGCTCAATAACCTAATGAGTAACTTAGATAATATATATGACAGTCTTCTATATTGAAGAAATTCGAGTGCGGTTATACACGACTTGATGCAGATATTGACTGCCAATGAAATTAGTATACGAGGGAACGATAGTTGCTGGTCTTAGTAAAAGTATGGACTATGATCTATTGGATGTCACGGATCATGGTAAAGTCATGGAATCCATGATGTAGAATTAATATAATCTTCTTTCACAGTTTGGAAGGTATCACTTTCGTCTGCATAGCGATCTAGCCGATAGCTAGAGTGTAACTCGGTGTTGTTTGTTTATTTTTCTGTAGATAAGTACCTTAATATAAGCAATCCCAATAGCCTTTTAGTGTAGAGTATCTCTATTGTGTAAGTGGTTTAGTAATTCTGAATTCTGAATTTATTGTATGTGTTATAGTGTTATACTATTCATATGACAAATGAGAACTTTATCTATTATTTCAGGGTATCCCCGAGGTGGCCGAACTTCTAGCAACAACTGGAGCCTCACAAGTGCCAGGTGTGGAGGTCGTATTGGTCAGATCTTACAAGCGGCAAACCAATAGCTGTGCCTTTAGCTGGACAGAATGCTAACACATTAGATCTCTTTCCTCAGGTAATATTTTATAGTCTCGATAGCCTTTTCATCTCAATAATTGTAATTAATAAATTTCTTACATTTAATCTATAGGGTCTTCTTAATATGGAATGGATTACTTCATAGTATCATTTTAAGGTTTTGGTTACTGATAGTCGATACATGAGTAGTCATCTATTTTTAGTGGCGTTAATGTTATCATCTTTATTTATCTAAAAAACATATGGAATGTGTTGGAAATACGTTTTACGTATATAGAAAGTCTCGGTCACTCCAACAATGTAGTTATAGGCTCGTAGTAGTGTTTAGTTTCATTTATTAAATAGCCCGACCCATGAGCATGTTCATGGGCCGGAGGCCCAAGTCCATTAAGGACTTGGGTATTTAAACCTCTTTCCACCATGGAAAGAGGTGTTGGTTGTTTCATTTCTTGTTTTCCATAATACAAGTTTCTTTCATTTCTCTCTCTCTAAGTTTCTCTCTATAGAAAACATCAACCCCTTTGTTTCATAAAGATTATCATTGTTCTACAATTGGTATCAAGAGCATGGGATGAAATATAGGTTTGTTTTAGTGTTGCGTATGTTCTTATAAGCATTTCATGGCTTTTTGAGTTCATATTGCCGAATCATCAATTTTTTTTTTGTGTTTGATCGTGATTTCAAGAAGCATAACGTATTCAGTAGTGTTGTAGTGTTTTTGGTGTCTTGATTTTGGTTAAAACACAATCTTTCTTGGATCAAAAGTTCAAAAAGTTCTTGTTTTCTTCATTCCGAATTTCAAGCAACACCACCATCAGAAAGTACAAGTGAAAAGGGTTTCCATCGCAATAACCATCACCATCGGAAAGTGACTGGTTCTACTTTGCGATACTTGGATTTTGATACTTATTCCGATCTGGATATTCCGATCGTTCTTTGCGATCTGGGATTCCGACGGTTATAAGGAAGTTTTAAGTCGTTACTCTGCCTAAATTGTGTCAGCCATATTCCGATCTAAATCATTCCGACAGCACTTTGCGATCTGAATCATTCCGATAGCACTTTGCGATCTGAGCATTCCGACAGGACTTTGCGATCTGAACATTTTGACAGCTTTGCATTGCGATTTAGGCATTCCGATACCATCAACATTCCGACAGGGTTACATTACGATCTAAGCATTCCGATAATAAGACATTCCGATCTGGACTTTCCGATCTGGGTATTCCGACAGAAAGAACATTCCGATAGAACCTGTTTTTTGGATACTTAGTGGATTTCTTCTATTTGGCATTTAATTTGGTAATTTGGTAAATTTCAAAAGCAAACACAACAACAAGATAACAACATCTTTTAGTTCACAACACAAAAAACTCATAACCTTATTTCATTGTTCGATCATCTTTGATAATCTTTTTCAAGGGATCACAAAATAAATTCACATTCATATATGCCAACTATGACTTCACTTACCGATATCTCGATCATTTCGGGTACCGATACTCGCCCACCTTTGCTCATCAAAGATTTGTTTGAAGCATGGCAAGGTCGTATGAGAACGTACATCATGGGCAAACAAAGTGGTCGACTTATGCTTCAATCAATTGATAAAGGACCATTAGATTGGGGAGAGGTTACCGTCAACAATGTGACAAGGCCAATGGAGTATCATGAGTTAACCGATGCCAACAAAATCATTGCAGATGCTGATGAAAGGGCTGTTCAGACAATTCTTCAAGCCCTTCCACCTGATATCTTTAGAATGGTAAGTGAACATAAGGTGGCAAAGGATCTTTGGGATCGACTTGCGGTTTTGTTACAAGGGACATCTCTCACTAAGAAGGAACGAGAGTGTCAACTGTATGATTTGTTTGATAGGTTCAAATACATTCCAGGGGAGACTCTTCATGATTTTTACTGGCGTTTTACCACTTTGATGAATGACATGAACGTCTATAACCTAAGGATTGAACACTTTCAATTAAACACCAAGTTTTTGAACACATTACCCCCTGAATGGAGTCAATATGTCACTGATGTCAAGATGATTCGCGATTTACACAAGTCCAATTTAGATCAACTCTATGCTTTCTTACAACAACACGAGAAGCATGTGATCCAAAACCGAATCTCTCAGGGATCTTATCATGAACCGATGGCATTATTGGCAAACCATCCTACACTGTCATACCACAACTCTCAGCTTGATTTAGGACACAAATCTTCATATCAACCTGTGTATCAAACACCAAGCTTCCCGCAGTACTCGATTCTGCCACCGCCGCCTACATCTTATCATCAACCAGCAACATCATCATCACAAGGAGATTCACACCCATTACCTTATGCTTCACACCAGTATTCACCGTATCAACCTCCAACAAATTTTGCTTGTACCTATCCACAACTTGAGGCTCCTCAACCTCATTACTCACAACAAGTCAGTGCTCCATCCAATCAGATTGTGGCTCAAGCAGCACCAACATTCTACTGTGAAGATGACATCCCTGTCCCTGCATTTATACAAGGAGATAGCCCTACTGATATCCTTGCTCAGATGTCTGCTTATTTAAGTCAAACATTGAACAAACGAGGTTACAGAGGTCCAACAACAACTAACAATCAGTTAAGGAACTCGTCTAACTCTCGACAACAGGCAACAATTCAGGACGGAAGAGTCATGGTGCAACCACTTCAAGGAAGATCTAATTCATCTACTGCTGGTGCACGTTCATCCAATACTACTGCTACAAGAGCAAACAACACTGGTAAAATGAAGGTGGTTATTTGCTACAACTACAAAGGGGAAGGGCACATGGCCCGAGAGTGCAAGCAGCCTAAGCGGAAAAGGGACGGCACATGGTTTCAGGAGAAGATCTACCTGGTGAATGCTCAAGCCCAAGGTCGTGAGCTTGATGAAGAAGAATTGGCATTCCTTGCAAATCCGGGAGTAGCGAAAACTGATGGTCTCACAAAAGTCATCACCAACAATGCTGCATATCAATGTGATGATTTGGATGAATACGACTCTGATTGTGATGATCTTAACACCGCCAAAGCAGCTCTCATGGCAAACCTTTCACTATACGGAGCTGATACAATCTCTGAGGTACCACATACTGCTACAGATACTAGTATTGTACCTTATCAAGTTAAGAAAATGTCTGAGTATTCAGAACAGCCTCCGGTGGTTAGTAACTCAATCGACGAGACAAACAATGATAGCAATATCAGTGAAAGTCCTCAGACTTTGAGTGAACCACAACCGGGAGCTATTATGACTACCAATCCGTCTGCTCAACCTGATTTGGTTATGGTCTCGGCATCTTTGCTTAGCTAAATGAATAACGCGGTCCTTAAAACCCTTAATGCTAATTAGACTTTATCTGCCGAGCTTGCTTTGCATAAGGAAAAGGTTCAAACCTTGGAAATGACTCCTGTGTCCACTACCTTAACCAATCTTGAATTTGATAGGTTTAGGAAAGTTCAAATGGACAATCTGCTAGAAATTGAGAGTTTAAGAGCAAATCTTTCGAATGAACTTAAAGAAAAAGAGTCAGTCGTTACTAATTTTCAACAGCTTCAAACGGATTTTGAAATTCTTGAGTCCAAACAGATTGAAATGGAAATTAAGACGTCTGAAAGAATAAAAGAAACGGAAATTAAGCTTTTAAAACAATATGCTGCCTCACATCTAGTACACTTGTTTCATGCATCACTTAAAGAGTTCAATCTATCGCGTCTCTTAGACTTACCACCTAACCCGAGGTATGCAAAGCAAGCGCTTCACCACAACCCATGACTTTATGATGCAACCAAGTTAGGATTGGTATTAGATCCGATTGTGTTCTTGAATGATTCTGAGAGTATGACACCATATGATGAGAAGCGGTTAAAATTACTTCCTACATATCCTGAATATGATTATGCTCAAATGAATGCAAAAAATGCTACAATAGATCTTAGAACTCGATTTAATATGCAAAAGAGAACTATCCAAACATCCACTTTCATGCCTACTAGAGAATGACTTAGTATAATTCCTACACTCGTTAACTCGGACCAACCGAAGGAAATTCCTAAGAATCTTCCGCCGGTTAGTACGGTAAAGCTCAGCGTGGAAGAGCTTGGGCGATACCTTACCGAGTTTGACAAGGTCATTCTGGAATGTACGACTTCAACGGCTCAAACCGTTGGAGAATGGGCGTTCGAACACATGAAAACGGTGTTTGAGAAAGAGATCGTTGCGTTTGTGGACCATATTAAACAAGGAGTTTATGATCTAGCGTGCAATCTAAGTTTTGAAAATGGTAAATTTCAAAAAGTTTTCTATGAAGTGGATGATGCTTATGAACAACATTTAATTGAAAAGGAAAAGATTTTATCCGAATATGACCGATTTTTAGAACATATGGTGTCTCTCGAAGTGATGCAAGTTGTTACTGTTAAATATACTCATGAAATTTCATCTACTGTGAATATTTGTGATGATGTGCATGAATCTGTGAATACGGTTGAACATGTGAATACTGTAGATAATCGTTCTTGTCATGAATCCAACGCTGAATTTTTAAAGCTTCAAGATTCATATAACACACTCTCAAAAAGTTTTAATGAGCTTCAACAACATTCTATATCTCTTGAAATTGAGAATCAATCTAAAAATGAAACTCTTTCGAAACTAAATGATAGTGGAAACTCTGTTGAGATAAGTGACAAGATGATTCAGATGGTTCAGGATTTAGAGGAAGAGATGATGAGAATTAAGAGAGAATTACTAGAAACAAAAACGGAACTAGAGGCTGCAGAGACTAAGAATCATGTCCTAGAAAATAGAATTAATTCTATGTTAGGAGAGCATGAACAAGTAAGGCAGGGTGACTCACAAGATTTTGGTTCAATAGAAGAACGCCTCGCTTTTAATGCGACAGAACAAAAGTCATTAATTGACACACTGAACAGGAAATGTGAGGAATCCTCTGACCTAAAAATTCAGCTCATAGACAAAAACATGGTTATAGCAGAATTAAAGGAGACACTTCAACTCAAAGGACGAGAAAGTATTGATAATCCAGCTACTGTCTCTGCCTCGACCTCTAGTGCTCCCAAACCCAACCCACGTGTGCTATATCAGGATCCAAAATTTAAGAAAAGTCCCACTAAGTTTGCCACATATATGAAAAATGCCTTAGAACATGCTGATCTAGCTAGAGAGATTGTTGATGAAATGCGTGAACGTGATCCCACAAGTCATAGTGTATATGAGCTTTTATTATATGTGGATCGCGTTCAGGATTGTTTAGCAAACTTAGAGTACATTGGGAAACCGATATCTGTACCATCTAAACAACAAACCACCATTGCCATTACTCCATTCAATAAGACCCCAGGAGTTAAGCCTGTTTTAAACACACCCATCAAGGCTAAGTCAAAATATGTCACTAATGTTCCCTTGACTTCTACAGGAGTAACTGTGTCCACTAAGGCTAAAGGATCTCAAGACAAGAAAGATAGGATCAAGCCTTCCACTAATAGGACTGAGAAGAAGAAAGTAGAAGTGCACCTTAGGAATGTTATTTTAGTTTCAAATAAAAAGAATCATGTAGCTAAGACAAAAGGTTCTCTTTATGAGTGGAAACCTAAGCAAAATGTGAATTCTAATGCGAAATGTTGGAACTGTAATGAATGCATGTTTTCTCAGCGTCGTGATTTATGCCTTGTTGATCACGTGAATGAAACGTATGCTATTAAGAACAATCCTGAATGGATTCTAACGGGGAAGAAATTCACCCAAGTTGGTTGGCAATGGAAACCCACTGGTAGGACCTTCACTGCTAATGGAACTAAGTGCCCTTTAACTAGGATCACATCCACGGAAGTTAGGTCTAAGCGTCCTTTAAATAGGAACACTAGCACTAAGAAATGGAAAAAGCGCCCTTTAACTAGGTCTGCCCCCACTATTGTGCCTACCAGTGGTAATGTCCCCAGTCAAAAAGTTCCTCAGAATACTAGACAACTATAATCTAAGCCAACCACTAGTAAGAAAATCTGGAAGCCTAAAGTTTCGACTGATAGCAAATCTAAGATAATTATATCTGTATCTACTAACTCAGAGGAACAATTAGAATCCGATACATCGTCTGTGTTTGGTAATATTTTCAGGTCGTCCAAATTATTCTTTGGTATTTGGACTCGGGGTGCTCCAGACATATGACTGGAGACCGCTCGATGCTCAGAAATTTCGTCAGCAAGTTTCTAGGAACGGTTAAATTCGGCAACGACCATATTGCAAAGATTATGGGTTATGGTGAATACCAAATTGGGAATGTTACGATTTCAAGGGTTTATTATGTGGACGGACTTGGTCACAATCTATTTTCAGTGGGACAATTTTGGATTCAAACCTTGAAGTAGCTTTTCGACAACATACTTGCTTCATTCGCGATCTTGCAGGAAATGATTTTTTAAAAGGTTCTCGAGGGGATAATCTATACACACTGTCTATTCAAAACATGATGGTCGCCTCTCCTGTTTGCCTTCTCTCCAAAGAATCTAAGACCAAGTCATGGTTGTGGCATCGACGTTTATCTCATCTTAACTTTGATGCTATTAACCATTCGGCTAGAAACGAACTTGTTCGTGGTCTTCCAAAACTTAAGTTCGACAAAGATCATTTATGTTCCGCGTGTTCTTTGGGGAAAAGCACCAAGAAATCTTACAAACCTAAAGCAGGATACACCAACCAAGAACCACTATATCTTTTGCAGATGGATCTTTGCGGGCCAATGCGTACGGCTAGTGTGAGTGGTAGAAAATACATCCTCGTCATAGTGGATGATTTCTCAAGGTTTACATGGGTAAAATTTTTAGCATCTAAGGATCAATCACCAGAGTATATCATTACTTTCTAAAGATGATCCAAGTACGTCGTAATGCTACTGTTCGCCACATTCGGACTGATAACTGCACTGAGTTCGTTAATCAGACTCTTCGAAATTATTATGAAAAGGTTGGTATTTCTCATGAAACATCTGTGGCTCGCACTCCACAACAAAATGGTGTCATTGAAAGACGTAACCGTAGACTTATGGAAGCTGCTAGAACTATGTTAATTTATGCGAATGCTCCTTTATTCTTATGAGCTGAAGCAGTGCCAACCGCATGTTATACCCAAAACCGCTCCATCATTCGTAAACGTCATGGTAAAACTCCCTATGAGCTACTTCATGGACACAAACCCGATATTTCATATCTTCATGTGTTTGGTGCACTGTGTTATCCAAATACAAATAGTGAGAATTTGGGCAAACTTCAACCGAAGGCTGATATTGGAATTTTTATTGGTTACTCGCCTGCAAAGAAAGCTTACCGAATTTATAACCGTCGTCTTGGCAAGATAGTAGAAACTTTGGATGTCGATTTTGATGAGCTGACAGCAATGGCTTCTGAGCAACACAGCTCTGAACCCGCATTACACGAGATGGGAACCGGTACAATCAGTTCCGGATTAACTCCCAACAATCCTACTTCTCCATCATTTATACCACCAACAAGGTCTGAGTGGGATAAGTTATTTCAACCTATGTTTGATGAATTCTTTGATCCACCGAGTAATGATTCTCCAGCACCTGTAGCAGTAGCTCCGATTCCCAAAGTTGTTGCTCAAGATAATGGAAATCTATCCGAGGCATCTACTGTTACTCTTGAACCAGATGTCCCATCCCCCACCAATTCACAAACAACACCTGAATCTTCACCCCCACTCGTTCCTAATGATGTTGAAGAGGATCTATATGATCACGATTTGGAATATGCTCACTTACAAGAGCTTCCCTTCTTTGGTTCACATATACCTAAAGACCCTACCGGTGCGTCTACCTCAGAGGAAGCTCCTGCAATCGTTCACTCCCGACCACCACGGATTGAAACTCATAACACAAAATGGACAAAGGATCACCCAATCCGCAATATTATTGGTGACGTCGATCGACCAGACTTAACACGCCATCAACTCCAAGAACATGCATTATATTGCTATTTTGATGCACTTCTTTCAGACAGTGAACCTAAAAACTGGCAACAAGCCATGACCAAATCATCATGGATTGAAGCCATGCAAGAGGAACTTAATGAATTCCAACGTCTTAAAGTGTGGGAATTAGTTCCGTTACCCAGCAACATTGAAATCTTGACATTGTTGTGGGTATACAAGGTTAAACTCGATGAGTTAGGTAGTGTGCTGAAAAACAAAGCTAGATTGGTTGCTAGAGGTTACAAACAAGCTTTGGGTATTGATTTTGAAGAATCCTTTGCTCCTGTTGCATGATTTGAGGCAATTAGACTATTCCTTGCTTATGCTGCTCACATGAATATGATCGTCTACCAAATGGATGTTAAGACGGCATTTCTCAATGGTGAATTAAGGGAAGATGTCTATGTAAGCCAGCCGAATGGATTCGTCAACTCGGACTATTCTAATCACGTGTACAAGCTCAAGAAGGCTCTCTAGGGGTTGAAACAAGCTCCACGCGCGTGGTACGATCTCTTATCGTCGTATCTCATCTCGAAAGGCTTCTCCAAAGGCAAAGTGGACCCAACGTTATTCATTCTCAAGGAGGACAACGACATGATACTGGTACAAATTTATGTTGATGATATAATATTTGCTGCTACTAATCAACATTTGTCTGACCAATTTGAGAAAATTATGTCCACACGCTTTAAGATGTCGATGATGGGAAAAATCTCATTTTTCTTAGGGTTGCAAATTTCTCAGAATCCCAGAGGCATCTTTATTAATCAATCCAAATTTGCTCTTGAATCATTAAAGAAATATCATTTTGAAAACTGTGACCCCGTGGATACTCCAATGGTGGAGAGATCCAAGTTAGATGAAGATAAGGAAGGGATAGCTGTCGCTCCTAAACTTTACCGTGGAATGATCGGCACCCTTCTCTATCTGACTGCTAGCAGGCCTGATTTGCAATTTGCTATAGGCATGTGTGCCCGGTATCAGGCTCGGCCTACCGAAAAGCACTTACATGTTGTGAAAAGGATCTTTCGGTATCTAAAAGGAACACTTCATCGTGGTCTGTGGTATCCGAAGGATTCCTCTATTGCACTAATTTCATATGCAGATGCGGATTATGCCGGGTGTCAAGATACCAGACGTAGCACTTCTGGCAGTGTGCAACTTCTTGGAGATAGACTTGTTAGTTGGGCATCAAAAAGGCAGAAAAGCGCTGAGATATCAAGTACGGAGGCTGAATACATTGCTATGTCCGGTTGTTGTGCTCAAGTTCTTTGGATGAGATCACAATTGACTGACTACGGTCTTGGATTCAACAAAATCCCGATGTACTATGATAACAAAAGTGCAATCGCTATGTTCTGCAACTACGTTCAACATTCTCGAGCAAAGCACATTGACATCTGCTACCACTTCATCAAGGAGCAAGTGGAAAATGGAGTGATCGAACTGTACTTCGTCAACACTGAGTATCAGCTGGCAGATATATTCACAAAGGCCTTAGATCGAGGACGTATCGAGTTTTTGATCGAAAAGCTAGGCATGAAATCATTCTCACCAGCGACACTTAAGGAGTTGGCAGAAGAATCTGAAGAATAGTAGTGGTAAACTATTCTCAAGTATCCTTTGATCGTGATCTTGTATATTATCATATATATTTAAACCAACAAAAGAAAAATACAAAAATATAAAACATAGAAAATCCATAAAAAATATAAAATCAAGAAAATCCAAAAATATTTTTTTTCAAATCGGGCATGTCTTTTAGTACGGTAATATTTACGGCTTTAGAAATGTCGATTAATATTGACACAGCCCCATAAATAGAGTCCGTATAAAAGTTGTACAAGTTTTAAAACATGCCCATTATGGATTGTAGTTATTTCAGACTGCAACCCGCTTTTCGCATTAAAGTCACGTATTTCTTATGAAAACGTTGGCTCACAACGGGAATTAATTTTCTCGGGCAAGGTTTACTTTAAAACCTTGTAAGGGACTAAGTTCACTTTATAACTTGGTCTAACACAAATTCGTGTACGTATCAGTGCACTTATTTTGTAAAAATAAGAGAAATCTTATTGCCACCAGAATCGTTCCATAAAATCACTTAACCGGAAAATGTCCTCACTAATATTTGTGTCCTTAAAATCATTGGCTACAGCTCTTTAAATAGAAACGGGTCCGTGTTTAAGGGGGAGCAAATATTAAATCTTCGTGGAATCAAATTTGGTCGTTAAAAAGGATTGTCAGAAAATATTAACTATTCATCATCATCTGTTATGCTATGTGTGCCTTGTGTGGTATAGAATTTCATGAATAGGTCATTGAGTTTTGGCGTTAAGTATTTGTGGTCGTGTTTGTGAGCGGGTTTGTTTTTTGTTAAGTTGATTCGGTTAACTCTAATCACTTTAACTAAAATTTTAAAACAGGGGGACCATTCTTGCAATTTTTGCAAAATGGTGGGTGTATGTGTCAACTTGACAATATTTTGACCAAGTCAAAACATCTCCACCCCCCCCCCCCCCCCCCTCGTTCCCTGTCATTATCGCAAACACACAACACAGTCACTTCATCCGCCATTGTTGACCTTGCTATATCATTCTTGAGTTTTCGATTGCCTTCAAGTTATTCATCATCTAGGTACTGTGTTAAGCTATATTTGTCATCACTTACCTCCTTTTGTTGCATCTCTAAACACAACAGATTACTTAGATCATATCAAAAATTAGGGTTTCGTGATTTTGAAATGAAAATGGTAATTAAGTTGTGGGATTTATTCAGTATGTCTAGATAAACATTGGTCTTGCCCAGAATCGCTTCAAACATTGCCTAGTTCCTGGATCGAGAAGTCAACGTTTAAGATCGGATCCCTGTCACGGATTTCGATGAACATTGCGACACCATCATTGCGATGCCTGTCATTGCGATGAGTCATTCCGATGACTCATTGTGATGGGCTATTGCGATGAGTAATTTCGATGGCTCATTGTGATGGCTCATTGCGATGTGTCATTGCGATGGTTCATTGCGATGGACTGTTGCGATGGGTCATTCCGATGGCTCATTGCGATGGGTCATTGCGATGGCACATTGCGATGGCATATTGTGATGACGCATTCCGACGCGTTATTGCGATGGTATCGTATTAGGTATTGCGATGGGACATATTGCGATGGTTTCTCATACATTCCGATGGAATTGCTCTTATTGCGATGGGCTTAGATATTGCGATAGAACTTTATTTCGATAGGATTGCGATGCTTGAATCATTGCGATGGATTGGTTCAGATTCCGATGGATTGATACATTGCGATGGACTTAGACTTCTTATGATTCTAATACCTTGTAACTTTGCTATGGAATTTGAAGTATTATGCACTTGCCTTAGACTATTTAATGAGTTCGGCCTAGCTTGCACTATTTCCTCATTAGGCTTTAAGTAAATTAGGGCCACTAACACGAAACCAAGTTTTATTGTAACTAGTTAATTTTATCTCATAAGAATACTTGGACGGTTTCTTATTACAGAAGTTCATCTTATTTAATAAGTTGACTCATCTGTAAACAAAAGAGATACAAATTACTTAGTCAATGTCTTGTGTTTTGTTTCCAGGCCATGGAAGACAAAGCTTCATCGTTGTCTTGCCCTGTGTTCAAGCCTACTATATTTTGGGTTGAGGATAATCCTACAATTCCTGACGTAGTGGTTGAAACTAAATCAAAACCCACTGAAGTTTTGGTTGAAACTAAACCAAGACCTACTGAGGTGTTAGTAGAAATCAAACCTAGACCTACTGAGGTTCTGGTTATGACAACCAAGAAATCCAAATATTGTTAGAACTAATGCTAGGTCGTTATCTCTTTAGAATAAAAATGTCTCTGGCATATCTGTCATCTTCCTAAGTGTGTTGATTAATGTAAGGACCTTGTTGATCTGAACTTTGTTTGTACGTTGTTTCTCTATAATATGTGGTAATAATTGTTATGGATTTTTCCTAAGATTCAACTTGGCATAGACTTCAAATATATATATATATATATATATATATATATATATATATATATATATATATATATATATATATATATATATATATATATATATATATATATATATATATATATATATATATATATATATATATATATATATATATATATATATATATATATATATATATATATATATATATATATATATATATATATATATATATATATATATATATATATATATATATATATATATATATATATATATATATATATATATATATATATATATGTTGTGTATATCATTTGTGCTTATGTCATCAAAGCAGGACAATGTCAACCACAGAGGAACAACAACGACTTCGTGATCTTGAACTTGTTTCCCTCAGCGATAGGCTTCCATATGCTGAGAACAACTCTCGATTACAAGATGATTTTGATCCATCCTTACCAGCTTTCAAAATCGCCACGGATATCCTAGACATATCACCCATCAGAGACACACTCAGATGTACTGCATCTGTTCCCGAAGTCTACATGCATGAATTCTGGAACACTGCATCTTTCTCTAAAAAGACTATCTCTTTCCAACTGAACAAGGCACCAAGGGTACTCAACTTGAGCATTTTTCAGAAATTGTTTAAACTTCCAAGGTTGGCACAAGGAGAACAATTTGTGGCTAACCCAAAGAACGATGAAGTGCTTCGAATCATTCGTGCCATGAATTATGAAGGTGAAATCCACAACCTATCCCAGTTTAACACCTCACACATAGGGCAACCCTGGAAAGCACTTATCATCGTCATTGTCAAGTGTCTTATTGGAAAAACTAAGGGAACTGATGCAATGAGACCACCGCAGGCTCACTTATTTTGGGGATTGTATACTGCATCTAAAATAGACTATGCACTTCTTCTTTGGCAAGAATTTTGTTATCAGTTTACTAGAACGAAGAAGAAATCTGTGCATCTTCCATTCCCGAGATTTACCAAGCTCATTATCAGTCACTTTATGAAGAATGACCCAACCATTGACACTCGCGGGAATTTCTTCTATCACACCAAAGATGATGATTATGTGATTCTCACAGTGAATGCAGACACTAATTCCACAAAGTATGCATTACTTCCTGCCCTAGTACCCGACATAATGCTTAATGATGGAATCAAGGAGAGCGATAAATACCAAGAGATGCTTAATGATATTGACGCACAGTTTAAACGTGCAAATTCACATCCTTCAGAGAAGCAAAAAGGTAAACGCAAGAAAAGAGTTTCAAAGCGCCAATCAGCTGCTTCTTCTAAAGATAAAGGCCCAGGAAAAATGCAAATAGTTGATGAAGATGATGAAGATGAGCTGATCCATACTGAGGAAGAACAGGAAGAAGTACCACTCCGCAGGCCTAAGAAAGCACAGAAGACTAAAGGCAAAGAAGCAAGTGTTGCTTTAAATGAATCTGCTCAACAACAAATTTCTAAAGCCAAACGACTGCGTATCGTTCTTCAACAAAGTCGACAAGAAGCTTTCGGAGGATCAGGCTCAAGAGTGTTTGAAGACTTAGCAGATTTTGGTAATCCTGATGATGACATGGCATTTTATGAAGATCCTACTGAGGAAGATACTTATGAAGATGCTGCTAACTATCATTTTGAAAGTCGTGAACAAAGTGAAGAACGTGAGAGCAGTGCAGACACTGATACAAGTATGATGTATCGAGATGCCAATATCACCACATCTTTACCACAACCGACTCACATGGTGCTAAATGATGATGCTCATGCAACTTTCATACCAGAAACGCAACTTCAAAGTAAGTCTACTTCAAACTCTGATGATGTTATGAAATATCTAAATTTAGAAGGGGAGGGTGTCGAGGTCACAAACACTGATCCTTCAATAAATGAAGGAATGGTGGATGTTCCTATAACTACTATTACATCAACCACCACTCCACTACTATCCACCCATGTCATCAGTAAGGTCATAACAACCACCATCACACCCGCCCTTGTTGAACAACCAGTATCAACCACCACCCTCACCACTGAATCTACACCGTCATCCACAGCCGAACAACCTGTATCAACCACCGCCCCAATCACTGAATCTACACCAACACCTATCCCTGAACAACCAGTATCATCCACCACCACCTTAACGGTTATGGTTACACCTCCACCAACAGAACCACAAGTATCATCCACATCCAATCCTTTCCTCACAGTCAATGATCCACTGATCCAGTCTCTTCAACAACAGCTAGAGGCTCAAGCTACACAAATAGCTACATTGACTGAAAGTTTCACCACTCCTCCCAAGGAACCGCAACCTGATGAGCCTACTCTTCAGAAACTAACAGACAGAGTGTCCAAACTTAAAGCACAACATAAATCATTTCTTGGAGAGAAGAAAACTCGTGACAAGGAAAATGCTGCTTTCCTAGGGTCAATTGACGAGAAGATGACCACGATCATTTGACGAGAAGTCGTGTCTTATGTTGATCAACAACTACCAAATCTTTTCGGTAATGGTTTATCTACTCTTCAACTAATGACATTGTTACAGACACGTCTGCTAGACATGAAAGCTCATAAATCGAAATACAAACGCAAAGTTCTGCAATATCTCAACAAAGCAATTCTTGAAGAGACACCTGTAGACACTACCGACTCTGAGTCTGACGATGAAGAAGAGCAAGAGGAGGAAGATGACGAGGGTAACCGTGAAGAGGATGATGGTAACAATGATCAAAATGAGGATAAGGATAAGGAAGGAGATGAGGAGGAAGAAGAGGATGAGGGAGAAAAGGATAAGGATAAGGATGAAGATGAAGATGCGGACGAGGATACAAATGATGATCAGGATGACGATGATGATAATGACAAGGGTAATGGAATCAACAAGGGTGATAAGAATGACGAAACGGGTACAAATGCCGAAGAGTCAAACAAGGATGACAATGATAAGGCTACTGAGAAGGGTTTAGAGGAAACTACAAAACACATTGCTGACACCACAGAAAAGACGCTGGAGTCAACAGTACCAGAAACTCAGCATGTTGCTACAGGTATATCTACTGCACCAAATTTTACTACTGATTCGCACAATGAATCTGTAGAATATATGCAAGCAGAAGAACCGACAGAGTCAATGCTTGAAGAAGAACCTCACGATGATATACCGGTGATGCAAAATCAACCTTCAACACCATCTGAAGATCAGCATGACGTTGATATGGAAGTTGAAGATTTAAACGTTCCTAACTTACGTTTACTGAATCTCTTATCATCGATGATACTGTACAAGAGCAACTTTGGCTAACAAATGCAGCACCTCAGCATCCTTTTGACACTGCAACTGAAATGGAGCTCACTCAATTCCTCAACTACCCTATCGATTTCTAGGCTTTTCTAAGGTATTCTCATGGGAAACCGACAATGACTCCGGATCTGATCAAAATGGCAGCTGCAAATGTGGACTTCTTTGACACTTTAAAGATCAGCCATAATGAAGCAGAATATCACTTGAATGAGCTTACAAAGGCAATGAGAGTGACAACTAAAGGAATTTAGACTCTTGTGTTGCGACCTCTTACACCAACGGCCATCACCGGTTCTGCCACGATCCCAATAGAGCACTTTGTCTCTCACGATCTTGAATACCTTGAAAATGGAGCAAAGAAATATGCCACGTCACTAACAATGCTCAAGGCTGTTAACTTGGAGAATGTTCCATGGATAGAGGATAAAGTGCCTGACTCAATATGGAGAAAGAAGCTGCTCAAGTTTTATGATACCTATGCTTCACTTGGCATCTCTCACTAGACTGCAAAGAAAAGGTTAGCCTACAATCATTTCCATCGTCCTAAGAGAGGTTCCTCTATTGTCTCAGCTCACATAATCAAAAGCATCCAAGGAGCAACCACTCAGACTGTCTTCGGTTATGATTACTTGAATGTAATCGTGTTCAAACGTACCAATGAGAAAGAATACCGCATTGACGAAAGTGATCTCCAGTACCTTCAACTTGAAGACATCGAAGATCTTTTGTTGCTATTGGCTCAAGAAAAAGTTGATCATCTACCACCAGAGATTGTCATAGCCATGAGTTCCAACTTTCGTCAATATGCCAGGAAAATCGTCATTTAAAACCGGGTGGAAGACTTTCAACTTGGAGTAGAAAGCTATCAGAAGAAGCTAAACCTGGAACGTCCCCATACGACTCCACTCAGTAATTTCCATAAGAACAAGAAGGTTTACCTGGGGACCACAACGCCGGAAGCAGGGATCTTTTATCCAAATGAGACTGGCGTCATGCAATATATGCGATTCTCAGAACTATACAAATTCAGTGATGGAACGCTAAAGAATGTTCGAGATGATCTGTCGGTTCTCAATGCCAACTTACCTCTTCCGGAAGTCAAATACACCTGGTCAACCCAGTGCAAAAAGGGAGCATCGTACGCAATCAAAAAGATTGAGGAACTTCTAAGGAAGCGCCGATTGCTACGAAGTATAGAACGATTCGTCGGTGGACGACCATATGGCGCTCACCATAGGTTCACGGAACGAACCATTTAATTATGGTTCGTCTTATATCAGGTCAACTCCATATGTCTATAATTGTGAATATGTTACTTTTTGTATAATCAGCTTTTTTGGCATGTTGTAGTGTAAAAGTATGATATTTTTCAAGAATTTCTCTCGAGATTCTAAATCTTTCAAAATATATCATACTCAAGCACTACAACTAACCCTCATTAATTTGAGGGAGAGCATTAATATGTTCTTTGGCCAACATCTTATTTTATTTTATTACCCAAAGACCGGTTAATCCATTAATATCCAAAATATTGATGGTTAACATTTTGGAAAGGGGAGAAAATGGGATTAAGGAGACTTAATTAATGATATTTGGCTAAAACAATGAAAAAGGCTTAAAAGATAAACCAACCTAACATGTGTAATGCACAAGTTAAGGGGGAGCGTTTTTGATGATCAAAACACTTAAAGCACAAAAACTTTGATTACAATATCACAAGTGCTTTAAGTGATTTTCAAGGATTTTTCATGGTGACTATATCAACCCAAAACACACTTAACTTACGACGGATGTGGTGACAAAAGGGTGGTAGGTATAGGTATTAGTCCAATGATTCATCAGAACCGATGGAATCTTCCCAAGGACAATTCACTAGATAGAACTAGAAGTCCTAGGAAAGATGGAGAATGAATGTGAACGTAGCTGAATGCCGACCAAGTACTTAAGCTAGCACTGGAACAATCACAACAAGGTGCTAGTGATGACGTATTGGTAAGCATTAAAGGGGTTGAAGAATGAAAAAGAATTGTAAAGATAAAGGGTGTAAAGAAAGAAGCCCTCCTTACAACTTTAGGCAGAAACCGGGTCAATACATATGCTATTGAGATCATTTGTTAATGATTCTCGATATTGAAGAAAGCCATCATGGACCCAGTGATGCAATGCACAACCCTCCCCAGCTAACTCAAATATCTCTCAAAAGGTATTTATTTTAATCACACGGAGATCAACACGTTATCTATTGGTTTATTCACTCCGAATAGACTGATATTGAATAGGTGGCACTCCTCTCCAGCCATCGATCACTAAATCAAAACGCACTATCGAGTCTAGATCCACGAGATCATCAAAAGTCTCATTAGGACACTTTCCATTTATTTCTTGCTTCTTCACACACTGTGAAAAGTAAGAGATCTTTATGAGTCCTACGCGGTATTCTCGTAATATTGCCAGAACATCCAAGTGATATGCAAGTATTACAGTGAAGATGGAAATCCTGCTGAGCCAACATCAAACAAGCTCATGGTAGGTGACACGTGCGGTTCTTTAAGAACTAATCTTTTGACAACCAGAAAGAAACAGTAGTTTAATTCTTAATTGAACTTAAACTCGTTCCAGGCCTCTGCGTATTATCGTATGATCTTGCCAAAACACTCAGAGTGACACTCTTTAGTGTTCACAGTGACGAGTGGAAATCCTTCTAGTGTTAACATCAAACAGCACTTGGTAGGTGATAAGCAAGATTCAATTTGAATTGAGTTTGTGACAACTGGAAAGCAACGATGGTGAATATCTTAATTGAAATTCACTTGTTCCAGGTTTCATGAATTGACGGCTTCAATCATAAGGACTTATAATCCAAATGATTCACTCTTTATGTTCGCAGTCAGCTTTGGACGGTCGAATAAAGAGAACGGGTTTACCCGCGAAATCCTGTCAGGAAGTTACTTAATTGAAACTATCCGTCACGGGTAAGATATCTAATATCGTCCAACGGTCTTCACCGACCGGAGGTAAAATGCTACCGAATTAGAATAAAATGTCAAAGCCATTTTATTCGTGTCTTATTATGTTGCTGCATTCGAAGACGGTGGCGTTGCTGTGTACCTGTTGAAGACGGTGGCGTTGCCGTGTACCTGTTGAAGACGGTGGCGTTGCGGTGTACCTGTTGAAGACGTCCTCACATGCTTATTCCTTCTGCATCAAATACTCCTGCAAATTCTAGAAAGTATGACCTAAAAGTCTTCCGCTGTATCGACTCTGAAACTTTCAAGAATTCAACAAAGGATAAGTGTGTGGGACATGAAGTCACAAAGAGGCGAACATCACAAGAAAATAAAGACTGCACGTGAAAGGCCAAAAGAACGTGTTTTAAGCAAAAGGCTGATATTATTCAATACATATTCACAAAAGGAAGAAAAAGAAAGAAAAGAAGATTACGAGCTCAAGAACAAGATCTAACATGCTATATTAGGACTTTGTAAATTTGGAGTGACCTCCCTTTGGGGGAGATTGTTGGAAATACGTTTTACGTATATAGAAAGTCTCGGTCACTCCAACAATGTAGTTATAGGCTCGTAGTAGTGTTTAGTTTCATTTATTAAATAGCCCGACCCATGAGCATGTTCATGGGCCGGAGGCCCAAGTCCATTAAGGACTTGGGTATTTAAACCTCTTTCCACCATGGAAAGAGGTGTTGGTTGTTTCATTTCTTGTTTTCCATAATACAAGTTTCTTTCATTTCTCTCTCTCTCTAAGTTTCTCTCTCTAGAAAACATCAACCCCTTGTTTCATAAAGATTATCATTGTTCTACAGAATGGACATATTATATTACCAAATTATGTAACTACTCTAAATATAAAGAAAGTTGGCAATAAACTCAGTTCCTTAGTCAAGTTTGTTTTCAGAAAGAAAGAACATAACTTCATTAACTTATTTCGTCTTTCTTAATTATTTTAATTGTTGTTATTATTGTCATAAGTATAATTGTTTTTATTAGAGGTTTTTATTACCACAGTTCTATACCAGCAATCCACATAGATGATGTTGATGGACATGATCAAATATAAAATATAGAGATGGAAAATAAGACCTTTTTTACCAATAAATAGGTCAATTCAGCTTATCAGTGCTCCACCATACGAGTATGGTGCAGGGTATGTAGCATCAAGTCTACTACCACCAGACCTAAAGCAAGTTATACGAGTCTCTATTGTTTCCTTTATTTTTTGCATCATTAGCTAATATATGATTAATCTATTTTCTTTGTGGTACTCGTCACAACAGCGAATGAATGTTATGGAAGAAGTAACACTCGTTCAAGAGGAAACGTAAAGTCATATGAAACGACTGCGGTCAATACGACATAAGGATAAGGCTTCACCATCGTCTCTCACGCAAGTACTACTTCAACCGGAACTTTATTGAAAAGGACAAAGTTTGGCTTTGAAGAATAATTCCTGTGACGGTCCTGATGGTAGCGGTGAGGGTAGTGATGATAATGATGATTCGAAAAGTGACAGGGAATAGCTACCTGCCTACCTCAGTAGCTGCTGATAGGTACCATGACTTTTTTTCTTGGTAAATTAAAACCTATTGCAGGGTGTCAGATCGATGCAACAAATAACATCAATGAGAATGAAGATTTTGACTCTCTGTGATTCAAAATGACATTTGCCTCATTTTTCTTAAGCTCAGGAAACTCTTGGATGTATTTGTTACATGTATTACAATTCTTTTTTCTGGCTTACTTTGTTTTACCATTCAAACAATATATACTTTTGACATATAGAACAATACTTAAAAATTAGACAACAAGTGCTTCCTACACACGTCCCTCTCATCTCTTGATCTTGCTTCGTAAGTCTTTGTCACTATCTCCTTTACTTTCCCAAACGCTGCACAAGCAATCTTGAATAAAGAAAACAACATGATGCTCAATATACACGTTACTTGTCTTTTTATTTTTTTGCTATAAACACTTCCACCACCAGGAAAAATAATAATAAACACTAGGTACCACTTTCTTGTAAGTACAAAACATGATCAGGCAATGTAAAGTGGCTAAGCATGATATCATACCTGCAAACAAATAAAAGAATACAGAGAGTGAGAAACATAACACAGTAGATAGATGCTTGCTAAAGTATTTCTCACTTTCGTACAGTTCCTTAAGATTTGTTCCAACTATGGGTCTCACCAAAAGTTATCAATATTCAGTTACCACTAAGTTCAATGTGAAGTTGAGTGGGTCAATGTAAAGCTCGGTATGTCCATTTGTGACCATCTTCGTAAGGCCTTTGTGACGGTAAGGGTCTGGAAGATGATGATGCATGATTGACATATGATACTTCGATTGACATAATGCTTATGGTGTGTAAAGTGACGAACTTAGTAATAGTCTCTCTCTATTCTTATGACTGATTACATGTTAGCATAAACGTACACATACCATATTTTAAACTGAAAAGGTATGTTATTTAAATCAAAATACACAAGCTCATTTTTATTTATTTCATCCTATACAACCCTTGAATTGCTTTTGAGAGTTTGTGTGGTTTTGTGTTATAAGTTTGGATAAGGAAGAATGACATATGTGGTGAAAGAAAACTCCATGATTTAGTGTGAATCTTTTAGTTTTATTTGTGTACAATTTTTTAGTTTCATTCGTGTACACACTATTTAGCGTAAGCTATAGTATTCTTTTGGCTTAAAAGTGTTTGACACTTTTTAAATTTTTTACACGCTTATATATCATTGTGGTCTCATACCGACTATATTGGCAACTAAATTTAAGGTTTTACAAGATACTATTACACCTCTTAAATGCTTATTCACATAGTCATCTATGAGCTAAACACTCCTACTTTCGTTCTAAAATAAATGTTCATATTTTACTTTTGAAGTCTTTTTATGCAAGTTTGACCATAATTATATATGGGTGTGTTAAATAATATTTGATACAAAATATATAAATGAATAGATTTAAAATATATTTTCGTTGATATAGTTTTTATCAACTTTTACATAATACAAATAAACATATATATACAGTCAAAGTTTTAGAAAAAAGATTGAAAAAGTCAAATGTGAACAATTATTTTAAGACGGATAGAGTTATATTTAGATAATAATTTTTGTAAAATATAAAATATTTAGCCACGAATATTTAGCTAACAAACAAAATAATTCCATAATAAATAATGTGGTTATAAATGATGTTAATTTCGGTACTATAATGATCAATGGGCATAAAAACTCGATCTTGGCCTTTGACAATGACAAACACGGATGTTATATATTTATACGCTATATGCATATACTTATGTACGTGCCTAATTGTTAGTAATAAAAACAAAAGAAGCTTCAATTCAATCATATGCTACCCTTCAAAAAAATTTTTAAAATATGCTACACTTCTATTCAATCGTAAAATATACATAAATTTAAACACATTTATATTTGTTACACAAATGAAATAGTAGCAAAATTGAAGATATAATTTATTGATTCGGTCAAGTATGTATGAAAAAAGTTAAGTATTTTATGAAAATGATGCTAATTATGAAATATTATTTTTATTTTTTAGTCATTTAAACATACTTAATACACACGAGTGTATCTGAAAAGCCTAAAACTGGACCTTGCTGTATATTTTGGGCATATTTTGTTAGTCTCGTCGAGGGCAGCCAAAAGCTGATGACGACCCTGAAATATGCTTCTAGCAAAAAATATTGTTATCATTTGTGCAACACGTATATAGAAATTAATAGACCTTTTAAAAAATAGCCAAAGTTAAATATTATAGGATTAGTAAAAAATAGAGCATAAACATCCGAGTGTATATCATATTAAAATTACAAACATAATCAGCACCTTTTGAAGCCCGTTACATGTAAAGTGTTTTTTTAATTGTTTCACTGATTAGTTTATCTAACAAATCTCACCATAAACTCTTCGGAACAAGGAAAAAAACGACCTCGCTCGTTGGGCGTGTTACGACGCTAGTATATATATATATATATATATATATATATATATATATATATATATATATATATACTAGCATCGTAACCCGCCCAACGAGCGGGATCGTTTTTTATGTTTTTACGGAGATTTATGGTTTGTTCGTTTTTAATTTGTTGAATTTGTAATTTAACCTTAAGTATATTAGTTATAGTTTATAAACACGCCTTGCTTTTTTCACTTGAGAACGCCAGGTTGCCATATTAATCTAAAGAAGTAATATGCCTAAAAAGGTTCGTTGTCCCACATGAATTTCAAGTTATAGTCTAAAATAAATGTCTTTCTTAAATGAGTTGAAGGCAACAGGAAAAGCGGGGCAACTTATGCCAAAGTGCGACACGTAATGATTTTGTCCTCTATTACCCTCATTTTTTTATGTTGACCTGACACTGCTTCTTTATTTTTTACTTGATTTGTTTTTTAATAATTAAATAATAGATATTTAGTAAATTCTTTTGAGATTTCCCAATTTATTCGATTGCTTTGAACCAATATGAGAAAAACATAACTTTTGGACTAAAAAAACAAAAATAAAAACAAAAACAAATATTCCTTTTCAATCTTTTTGATAATTTTCCCTAATTTATATACAAGGATGGACCTTAGTGGAGACCTGGGAGGGCCACGGCCCTTCAAATATTTTATGTTTTTGCTTATATTTGCTTGAAAAAATACAAATTTGGCTCGACTAAAGTAACTGACATTGCACTCGGCCGTCTCAATAATTCACCCAAGCACACTCGGCCTTCCCAAGAATTTCACCCAAGTTCCATCTATGTTTATATACATCCTATAGAGTAAGAGATAGATACATGATCATGTATGTAAAGTAAAGAAATTAATAATTCAAAAGCGTTTTGGATTAGTTGAGGATACATGGCTATATTTTTAAGCTAATGCATTAAAAAAAAATTCAAAAAACTATATTTTACAACATTTTTTCAACTTTCACTATAAACATTTAAAAGTTTATATGTATTAGAAATTATATAAGTAAAATTCAAACCATTTGCTCTTTACATAAACCAATCAATAAATAAGTTATAAATTAATTAGTTAAGGGTAAAATTATTATAGTGTAAAAAGTAAGAGAGAAAAAGGTGATGTTTTTATTAAACGGCGTGTTTTTTGTCGGTGGACAATAATTTTGAGACGGAGTGAGTAATTTGACCTTATGTATTTAAATTCCGGTCCATTAACAAATTTCAATAAAGCTCAATGTGCTTCATCCGTTTATATATCAAGCATGTCAAGTAATACGCGCCAACCAATTATCATTATCTAAAATAAGTAGAAAATCATAATCATCTCGTAATCTGTTTATTCAAAATAAAGTCAAAACTAAAACTATAATGATTGCGACCTCCGATAACAATCTAATTATCTAACGAACGGGGTTGTTTCGTATTCTTTTTTAAATGTATGTTGTGTTTCAGTTATATATGTTGGCAGTAGACCCATTTTTGTTTAAAAAAATTAATTTTTGATATTATTAGGCTTTGACCCACCCAACGAATATTTTATCTCATGTGAATCTTTGAATGTACAAATATCGTTTTTTCTCTACAAAGATAAATCTTGTCTTGTTAACAAAAAACAAAAAGCAAGGACATTTTCGAACTTTAAAATAAATAATTAAATCCAATAAAATACTACATACCTCTCAAATTAATAGTCTAAATTTAGTTTTTTTATATCCCGCCTTAATTATCTAGTACTAAAAATAAATAGTAAAGTTTGATCACGTTCACCACATTACCCTTGTTTGAAATTATTATTACTAACTTTAAAAAAGATATTGGTTAATTAGCTATGCGTAATTATTATTAGATCTTATGTGAATCTTTATTTATATAAATATCGGATTCGATTCATAAGTTTTTATTGGAAACAACGGTTGACAACCATTTTTTCGTATTAAAAGAAGACTAACCTTATTTTGGAGTATATAAGTACAAAAGACATTAAAAGATAAACAATGGCAACACATAATATTGAAAAACTGAACCGAAACTACTTACAACTTCCCTTTTTGGGTTGAAAATGAGTTTAGCAATCCGGATCGAAAACCAAACATATAAAATATATATATACTTTTTATATTTATATATATATATATATATATATATATATATATATATATATATATATATATATATATATATATATATATATATATATATATATATATATATATATATATATATATATATATATATATATAATAATCATTAAAATTTAATCTTAATATAAAAAATAATTATATATTCAAAAAAATATTTTTTTAATATTTATATAATTAAATTTTTTAATAAATGTAATTCGTGTTATTCACTTCAACCAGTAGACCGACTCAAATTAAAATTCGATTTTACGATCCCAACATTTTCTGTAAAATTATCCTTTATTATTTACTTAAATTTACTCTTATTAGTGCTTAAAGATTCAAGTTTGCATAGTCATTTTGATATCAGTTGCAAAAAGTTTTTAGTACAGAACCAGTTCATTTCCGAGCCAATTCAAGTTTGCTTAGTCATATTAATGTACTTAGATACATCAATTGATTTTTTCCTTTAACTTTGGTCCCTCCATTATGTAATTAATTTTGATTCTACTCCTCAAAGGTTAAGGGTTGTAACTTGATTATTCAGCCATGTATTAGTCAATTTTTAATGTTTAGTCCCGCATTATTAGGCCTGCAATGAACCTAAATATATTTTCTTATTCTCCTCAAATCTAAATAGTAAATACCCAATCATATTTTCTTTTTCAATCTTTGCATAGTGCGTACCAAATTATGTGTTGCTTTCATCTGCTTAGTCATTTGACAATTTCTATACCTCAAATTTGTTTCTTATGAATACTTGTATATGCTAAATGATATCGTCCCAAATTCACAGGATCTTTTTATTGCACTCTCCCTTTCAATGATTTTAAAAATCCGCACTTCGTCTTTAAGAAGTTTTAGCAACCGCGCTTCGCCGTGGCGAACTTTGTTTATTGTATTCGGTGATATCGATGTTCTTAATGTTTATTTGGTATCATGTTATTCAGGTTCTTGTTTTGTTTAAGATACCATTGCATTAATCCTTTTAAGGAAATGTAATAAAGGAAACACACAACACTTGCAAAGATCAGTTGCTCGCTGTGTTTTCAAGTAAAGGAATTGATCTAGAATGCATATCAGCACACAAAATAATAACATAGGAAAATAGTTCCTCATTCACACATCGGTGTCACATCTTAATGACTTAAACTAAGAAATCATGAAACATAACACCAAAGTTTTCTTCCAGCTTTCATGATCCCCACTAACAATACAAACATTGTGTTATTATTAACATCACTAAAGTCAAATAAGGTAACACAAAGATGAACTGTGTCGTACAACATTAGGGAGTAACCTTTTCAGAAGTGGAGCTAACCTATTCAGTCACCACTCGGCCTTTGTGGTATATGCAGAAAAGGCAATATGAGGAGAAGTCCGCACTCAAGCTTTGGCGAGATTCAGTTTAATTTCATTGAGGACTTGTTGAAGAAGAGATGTTTCTTTAAAAATTCTATTGATGCCTTCTGAAGTTGTAGCTTCTTACGTATCAAATAAAGCAACATTTGGTCTCAAAATGGTCTCCAAAAACTGGAATCGGATCTTTAAAACATGTCGCTCGTTTATTTTACTCCAACAATACCCTTTCTGCAATTCAAAATTTCAAGAATATTGATGCCATTTGTCTACCTTTTGTGTTTACTTATCAGAAGAAAGGAATTACCAAATAAAAAACTGCACATATATAAACAGGATCGTCAGGCCTAGATTCCTAAATGTATATATTCTTAAGCATGAAATATAAGTATGGGACAACTAATGGGTAGTAAGGATTTACTAATCCATTCCAAAGTCCATGGTATACCTGATTAAATGACCTTGAAAATATTATAAATTAGAACAGAATATGTCAGGGTAGTAAGTGTTCATGATCAATGCATCTTGACCAACACCAAAGAGTTGCCCCGTTCAACATATGCTCCCTTCCATCTGTTCCTTTCGGGCATATGATTCTTAAGGAAATAAAGAAAAGCCAAAGTTTCCTTCTGTTAAACTATGGTAACGGTCAAAACATATGTTTCGTTAGGTCAGGTATCAAAATGGACTCAAACTATCCTTACAGGTATGAGGCCAGCAGTTTTAAAACACCAGGTAGGATATATGCAAAAATGACATACGACAGTGATCATATATTTTTACTCAAAAAAGTACCCATGTCTGTTACAACTAAAGCGTTCAAATTTTGGTGTAAATCATGACACAAAGTATGTCATTGTTCTGCCTTGGATTGAAGAATTGTTACAGTTGGTACAAAGAGTTACTGGACAGACACGAGTTTGTGTGTGTTTTGAGAGCTGATAATCCCAATAGCTTTCGTAAGGTTCATTTATGCGCAATTGCTTATAGAAATCGTACATGAGCCATGATAAAAAAAGGTAAAATTATATTTCTACATGGCACATGAAATTTTTGACATCGTTAGGAGTGTTAAACAAAAAAGTTCTTGAGACTGATGGAAGCGTTTTTAAAAATAATGATATAATGAACATTGCAAAAGGTTTTCCATTGTGAGTGGAACTTATCTTGTTTGGCGGCCTACTTGTACGTCGAGTAGTAGTGGAAGTATCATGGCTTTTTGGTCACGTAATATCCTGAATAAAGCCAACTCATTCATTGGCAGCCTTCACCTTGATCCCAATCCAACAGACCTTGACAAGGACCTCAGCCTCAACTTCTTGTTTGATCATTCGTTATACACATCCATTTCATCACGACCACGGTCAGGTGGACTCTCCCTCTTACGACCCCTAGACTTGCTTCGTACCCTATTTAATGCTTTCGATGGGTCAAGCTCCAAATCTGACAACTATCGACCCATTCTTTCAGAATTGAACTTCTTGTCTTTATCATGCTTTCTTGGTATAATCGGTCAGCTTTCTCTAATACTCTTTTGATCCTTTGTTCTCGAATAAGTATGATTTTCTTTCTCCTGATCTCAGGAAGTTCCTGTTGCTGTTGTAGGTCAGATCCTCTGCATCAAACTCCTACTCGTCACCTTCCTGATCATTTGTTAGTACTTCCAATAGCAGCGGGTAATTTTGGTTCATCATTGCCACAACAAATAATTTCATCGCAATAAAGCAAATATATAAAGTAATATCAATGTAGTTTCTTCTCAAATCAGCATAATGTATCCGGGAATAAAATTATTTTAAATATGGATGGTCCACTTTGATGACAACAAAATATCAATGTAGTTCTTTTTATGTCGCACTTTCGACTCCAGCTTAAAACATACCACATGAGAAGATCAGAACACTGGGGGCAGCTTTAGTGTAAGCTTGTATTAACCTATGATGTTGTTTTTGAAGTTGGACTGCTTAAGTGTAAACTTTCTATTTAGTTCGTGAAGTAGTGTATGCGTACACCATCAAGAAAATAGAGCAGGAAAGAAAAACAGACGGTTGTCCTTGCGACGTTCCTTGTGATAATCTGGACACATGTTGCGACTTCGGTAGCGCACTCTAAGCAACAACAAAAATTTACATATTCAATGATTTGATGAAAGGAATGCCTTCTCAAAATACTTCAATCTTAAACTGAATTAGACAGCAGAGCCTATGCTTAATAATAAAATGTAAAACTGCAGATAATTAAAAGAAGTTACAGTTGACATCCAGGCTCCTATACGATCTAAAATTTCGACAGGCTTCAAGTGGTTGATAACAAAGTAACTTATTTTTTTCTTTCTGGATGCTAACTATTATTTTCTTACTGATATTGCAGCTGCCTCCAGAGCTTCTCCAATAGTAACCTGCCTGGATGTATGTTTGAGGTAAACTGTCTTATGACTCAACTTTTATGTGAATTTTTCTATTAAGTAATAATAGTAGTTTTGTGGCGCAGTTAAAGAACGCAGTGGCACCCAACGTGACCCATTCATTGGTGTTAAACTTCCCTTGACCAATAATCATAAGGTTTCATTCTGCTTAAAATCGGACTTACTACTTTTATTAAATAGTATTACATATTATCACTATCAGATTGCAAGAATTCAAAGGTACTTTCTTCCTTTCTATAGTATAATAAAAAAAGTTTTTATGATCTGATATAAAGTTCAATTCATAAAGAATGGTACTGTGAAAACCTGTAGCATGCAAGGTCTGTATTTAGATTACTAACACGAGGTTGCAAAATAATACATTTTGTACATGTTGTAGTATTACACGACTACAACCTGGATACTAGATGCGGAAACCACGATCTATGCAGCCATCGACAAAAAAACGACACACAAGGTATGTACCCTAATCGTCCCGATTAGTTTATTGATAAAGAAGCGTTGTGAATCTCGTTCCCCCCTCATCTCCTTTTATAGAGATGAGGGGGAACCGACTATTACATAGACTACGGGTCGGGTTGGGCTGCGCCACAACCAACCGACCTTTATTGCTAGAAGCTATTTAGGAAACTCGGAACTTATACCCTAGACACGACTTTAGGCTAATAAAGACTATTACATAACAATTTCCACCTTAGGCTTATATTAGCCTATCCCAACACTCAGTAACTCCAAGTAGTGTTGTAACTTGCGTCCAGGTACCACCTTCGTCAAGGCATCCGCAGCATTGTGTTCAGTACTCACCTTCAGAACTTCAACCGTCTTCGCCAAGACTTCTCTGATAAAGTGATAATGAACATTGATGTGCTTAGTCCTATCATGAAAACATGATTCCGCGATAACTGAATCACGCCCTGATTATCACAATTAACTGCAACAGTGTTAAGCTTCACGCCTAACTCTTCCAAGAATCCCCTTAGCCAAATAGCTCCTTTCACAACCTCCGTAAGTGTCATATACTCCGCTTTAGTTGTCCACAAAGCCTCCTTGTGCTGCAACTTAGCTTCCCAGCTCCTCGCACATCCATGTATCAGTACCCCGTACCTTGTGATTGATCTACCCATGACAATGATCGATCTCCCCATGGTGTAGTCAAAATCCACAAAAACTTGTGCGTATGTCTGTAATCCACGATCAAACTTATCCAACATACTCACATCTGCAGATGCTATGTCAGGTCTCGTGCAGACCACCTGATACTCCTGGCTTTCAACTGCATATATATATGACCACTTACTATTCTTTACCACATCACAATCCCCTGATAGACTATCCTCCAACGACAGTATGGAGTGTCCCTTCAACAAAGTATGTACCAACTTTCTGTTGTAAAACCTGGACTGTGACACCCTCAGAGTATTACCACTCCGATTCCTGATGATCTTAATACCAAGTATATTTCCCTTTGCTTTAACCAGCAAACCCTTGGTAACCGAGATCTCAGCCTTGCATCCGCAAGAAAATACCATACAATCTATATAGAGAAATAGATGTATGAACATACCTGGTGTATCCTCCCAGTAATAACCGTATCTGTCGTCACTGCTTTTCCTGCAACCGTTGCTGAGCACATGCACATCTAACCGAGTATCCATTTCTTCCTTCAATCCAGTCATCCACTTGGAAAGAACCTCACAAGCAACTATATCATTGAAAGTCAATGACTCGTGTTCATATATCTTCTTCACTGCAGCAACTGCAAAAGTAGTATCATTACTGTCTTCTCTATACTTGAACAGTTCCCGTGCTAAGTGTTGCTCCCTATCACGTGCTAGATGATAGTATATCAAAACTTGAGTTTGTACTTTCTTTGAAACATCTACATGATCAACATTCCCCTGAGGTTCCACCTCAAATGCATGATCCTCCCGATATTCCACCTCAAACTCAACTCCTTGCAACACCTGCACTGAACTTGTACATACACCAGAACCAATGAAAGTTTTCTTGTATTGCCCACTTTCATTGAAACCCATATTCCTGTAAAGCACTCCCTTTGAAGTAACGTCATCTAACCTCCAAAGTTGATAAACATTCATACCTTTACGGTATCCCAGGAATATGCACTTGAACTTAACCGGTTCCAGCATCCCTTGCTCAATACTAGCAAGCCAACCAAAAACGTCAAACATATCTATAGTCTTCTTGAATCCAATCGCTGCTGATGGTGACCTATTATCTAGATATATAGACATGGTTGTATCCTCTGTCCAAAAAACCTTGGACAGACCAGACTTAATCAGAAAACAACGTACCTTATCCAAGAGTGTCACGTTTGTCATCTCAACCAACCCATTCTGCTGCTGTAACCCTGCAACATCCAAATGTTTGGCGACCCCACTCTTCATACATTGTTGTGTAGAATTCTGATTACAAGAATCAAGAACATTACCCATCTTGACCTTCCACCCAGTCTGAAATTTTCCTAACTGCTTCCTACCCTTCATTGTCTTCCCGGTCATAGCCTGACCGTTCAGGGTATATACGCAATTAGCCTTTCTGGTTCCTGATAGTACCACCAGTGAACCCTTTATAACCTTGATCTTGCCCAACTGCATCTTCACGGTAAACCCTCTTTTTCAAGAGTGCCCAGCGATATCAAGTTTCGTCTTAATTCCGGAACATACCTGACGTTGTCCAACACGAAAGTTGATCCATCTCTCATTCGTACTCGAACCTTTCCCGTCCCTCTTACACGGCATTCCCTGCCATCACCTAGCAGTACATTACCACCGTCATACTCTTTAAAATCAACCAAGTAATCTCTCCTGTGTGTCATATGGTATGAGCCCCCTGAATCCATGATCCAGTCCAAAAGTTCATCAACACTCATAGCCATCATAACATCAGCATTGTCATACCCATCAGCTCCAGAACCGGATACCTGATCTTTACTCCTGACAAAACCTTGAGATTTCTTGTAATTATACCTGGGACAATCCCTCTTCAAATGATCCTCAGACTGACATATATAACACCTGAGTTTGTTGCTCCTTCCTTGTGACCTTAACCACTAACTATTTTCACCCTGCTCCATATCTCTCTGATTAAATCTCTCCCTCACATACAACCCTTCACCACCATCACCCTTTGCTTCCGTCATCTTCTGAAGTTCCCTAGATTTAAGTGTCGCGACCACGTCTTCTAGCTTCAAAATATCCTGACCATATAGCAAAGTATCCACGAAATTATCGTAAGACGATGGTAAAGATGTGAGTAATAATAATGCCTGATCCTCATCCGATATAGCAGTATATATAGCCGCTAAGTCACCCACGAGTTTATGAAACTCATCAATATGTTCACACTGACTCCTACCTTGATGCATTTGAAAAGTATATAACTTTTTCTTCAAGTACAAACGATTAGCTAAAGACTTTGTCATGTATAAAGTCTCTAACTTTTTCCAAATCCCCGCTGCAGTCGTCTCTTTGGTGATCTCCCGTAGGACCCGATCATCCAAACACAAGATCAATGCGCTGTAAGCCTTTTTCTGAATGACGTTATCGTAAGCCACTATTGTGGTGGCGGGTAATTCTTCCAATGCTGCATCTAATTCCAGATGTTCCAGCAAAGCCTTCATCCTTACCTGCCATAACCCAAAGTCAGTCTTCCCATCGAACTTCTCGATGTCAAATTTGCTCAGCGTCATCTTATTTTAACCCTTTGCTAACCGTTTAACCTTTTGTGAATTTACCTACACAAAAAACCACGATCTAGCAAAGTATCCCGTGTATAAAACACCCCTTGATTTATTGATATAACCCTAAGATAAAAATCTTAGTAATCGATCAAACCAAGTAACCCTTCAAAAGAAAACCCCTTTCTTACTCAAATATCGACTGGACCTTGGAAATTTACCTATCCAATAAATCGACAATCATTGAATCAAGAAAGTACCCGGCGCCTTTTGAAGTAACCCTTGTCGTTCTTTTAATTTTGCAAACCGATTTCTAATAACCTAAGAAATCTTGCAACCTCGACAAGTCTTGAACGCTGTTTATCCCTTTATTAATTTGCTAAACCTTGTGATAAACCCTCACAATCACAAATTAACAAAGCCCCTTCGATAATTCGCTATACCTTGTGATATATTAACCCTCACAATCACGAATTACGAAGTCCCCTTGTGTAATATCTCTTCAAAGTAATAATACTACCTTTCCTTTATATATAATAAACAAAAAATAATATTAAGAATTAGTCCAAGCCCAATATAAGTTAGTTTTGACAAATCCAAACTAAATATATCCTTGACCCAACAAACTTCCTTGGCCCAACAATAAATTCTTGATCCAATATAAAACTCTTTGAAGTACTGTGGTTGACTTAAGATATCACAAAACCACCAGTCGTCTTCTTCTTCTCTCTACTTTAATAACAATGGCGGCAATGACAACAACACCGAATCCTTGTCGATCAAAGAAGAACAACGACTCTCTTTTCAATCGAACCTAGCTGCTGCTCCTTGATGTCCACGATCTGAACACCAATCCTCCTCGATCGATTCCTAGTAACCAGCGACCTCGAGACCTGAAGCTCTGATACCACTTGTAGTATTACACGACTACAACCTGGATACTAGATGCGGAAACCACGATCTATGCAGCCATCGACAGAAAAACGACACACAAGGTATGTACCCTAATCGTCCCGATTAGTTTATTGATAAAGAAGCGTTGTGAATCTCGTTCCCCTCATCTCCTTTTATAGAGATGAGGGGGAACCGACTATTACATAGACTACGGGTCGGGTTGGGCTGCGCCATAACCAACCGACCTTTATTGCTAGAAGCTATTTAGGAAACTCGGAACTTATACCCTAGACACGACTTTAGGCTAATAAAGACTATTACATAACATATGTAATTCTTCCAATAATGGACAATAAATCAGATATTAATAACCTTACTAGTTCAACGTAACAAACTGACATATCATTCCACCTATGGACAATAAATCAGAAATTAGCATTAAAAGGAAGAATAATTAAAATGGTCCCGAGGTTGTTTACCCATTGTCTGATATTGATTGCCTTGGAGATGAACCCTCCCTTGATCCTTCTATTACGGGTAATGGTTGTTGGAGAGCGACATAAGTAACTTTTAACTTGCATTTCTCCACTTAATTTCCGGATTCCTTGTTAAACAGTTGCAAAGAATAAACTAAAAATGATTAAAAGAATAAGCTTACTTTTAGAATTATGAGATAATCTGACTCGTATAGCAGCACTGATTTCACTCTATAGCAAGAACATCAGCCTTAGAACTATACACTCATGCCTCTAATGTGTCCAACAAACCTAGTCTTGGAATAGTCATTTGTCTCTACTAAATATATTGATAACATTCTTTGTTAGGCAAATCAAGTGTGGACTCTTGATCAATGATGCGATAAGAATATTACGGAGTACTTTTTTAGAGATACACATAAACTGAATGTAAACTGACGGAAAATTAAAACATAAAATGTTTGTATGTACCTTAAAACATGATCGATCTGGAAAGACATGAATCTATCCTTTAATTTCTTTGTGTCTTGATGATGTTCTGATTTTTCACCTTTCATAGACCTGGAACCGGTACCATAAGCAACAACAATAAACCCAAACCAACTGACCCAAACCCAAACCCAAACCATGTAAACTCGACTGAACCAAACCCTAACCATGTAAACCCGGCTGACCAATAAGTGATAATAGTGATGACATCTTTGAACAACTAAAGCATGATTAACAAACCAATAAGGAATAATGTATGAAATCAGAAGATTTAAGTACTCAATTTTCATAAACTCTATGTTATCTCAAGTACAAACAGGTAAAAAAAATTATGGCTGACGAGAAACTTTGGCTCCTTGGTCGATTGTTGGAAGATCATTGGATTTAGCACGGAATTTTCTGGAGTTGTCACACCAAGACTCGCACTACAGAAAACTAAAAACCTTTCTCATTGCTCTGGCTCAACACCTTCTCAGGTTAAGAAAATAACATTTTAAAAAGGAATCTGAAAGTAATAAACAAAGTGGAAACATTAGATAAGCCAACCTGGATGTCGTGTGGAGTACTGGTTCGGTTAACTAAAAAGTTCATCCCTTTGGTAGTCATTAATTAGCGATACTTTGATTCATCCCATTCGAAATAAAATTATTCTGATTGACTAATGGTAATGAATATACGTAATACTTTATCAGTGTGAAAAGGAGAGGGTTTTCCATTCCTGGTTGCATCCATTTCGTAAGTTCGACAAGTATGGATGTATATTCAGACTGTCAATTTTCTGTATCACCAGCTCTGTTCTTCCACTTAAAGGACTATTTCCTCTTCCACACTCGTGAGGAACTATCTGCTCATGTTAAGCAACAATCCTTCAACATTTCCTATAGCGGTATATTATTTGAGGCTTCTCTTCAGACTTTACATCAGTCTGACCGTCGACAGGTTACATTCATTGCAGATTCCATTTGAGCAGTCTGACCGGATACCTCCATGGCTCCATTGCAGATTCCATTTTGGTGGTCTGACCGGATACCTCTAGAAAGTCATAAACCCGTGAACACCAGACAATTTTTTAAAAATAAGTTTGCCTTAATGGAAAACCGAGTGGTCACAACTTACAAGTGATCCTTTTGTGGTTTCACTATGATCCTTTTGCCTTAATGGAAAACCGGGTAGTCACTACCAAGTTAAATCTCAGGCTAAGCTAAAGTAGCCATGTTCTTCTTTGCTTCTTTTGTGGTTTCACTATGATCTGCAGTAAGCATATGTTTTTCTTTGCTTCTTTATGAAATCTTGCTTTAAGCGTTGCTTCACCTCGTAGAGCTATTAAATGGAAAGGGATCAATCACCATCAGAACCAGTAAAGGAAGCAAACGCAGTGGACAACCCTTCCACCAACAGAGCTTCATGGTCTTCTGCGTTTTTTCCCGAGCTTTCCTTCTACACACTGGTCATGATAACGTCCCTTTGATGAAACCATTTCCCTTTTTGTCTAATCAATAAAAAAGAAAACGTAAGCAAAATTATATTGATTTTTAGAAATGATTAAGTACTCACAGGTTGTGGTGTGACGTATGATTCAGAGACCAAGTTGATATTCTTTTTCTCGAGGAGTAATGGTTTGGTCTTTGTTCTGCAAAAGCTTTTGAAATATCAGCAACATAAACACTCTAAGATCTGGATGAAAACTCCATGGGCTCCAAAGGTGTTTTTTGCAGCGAAACATCATCACTTGTTGGTATGAATTTCTTTTTCAAATATTCCCACCTTCCATTTTCTAATGATCAGTAAAATGTTTATATTTCTGAATTCGTGTACCTGTAGTAGCTTAATTGGTCTGAATTTTTTTTATAAAAAGGTGTTTATAAGTTATTAGCGTGTCAAAACAGGGTTCGTTAAAACAGGTCATTCTTGCATATGCAACTCTTTTTTGTCTATTTTGAAAATTTTTATAAGAAAGAAATTTTTATTTCAAATAAGCAACATCATTGCATTATTAAATAAAATTATGAATAAAAATTTTTTTGGTATGCAATGAACACTCAATTAGTAACTTTCATGTATGGATGATTCAAGTAGTGCGCTACCATGTATCAAAGCAAAGTAATGGTATGTTTATACTTTGAGTTTTAAAGAGGTTTTTTATAAGTTTTGTTATGCAATTCTGATATCTAATTTTTATGAAATATCAGGAAATATCTCAGCAATATTTAGCAAAGCAGACAAGAACAATACCGGGAAGCTGAATGTGGAAGATTTCAAAGAACTGACTAACGATATAATAGAGACGTATCTTCTATCTGCGCTCCACTTGCAGAGTAAAGTTCAAGAACTTTGCAGCCTTTGTTAAGCATATTGATGCAACCAATTTCCTGTTAACAATGATGGTACGGATTTAGTATAAACTTTGTGTTGGGTTCATCGAAAACAATGCTACAAAAGTTTCTGTTGGCCAACAAAACAGTTGCCACATTCAAATGAAGAGACCACAAAAAGTTTAGCAAGTCAAATCTTAATATTAGTTTTAAATTGATATACGAACGCCCCTTTTTGTTTGGGGTCTTTGTGAAAGAATCAACTGTGTTTTGGACCTGAAATTAAATAAAGAATTACAATGAACTAATGAGTATCATGCCGAAACTCATTCTCGGCTTCACTGATATATATCAGACTCTTCTTTTCTTTCATATTTGTGTTTTAACTTATGAACCTGTACTCATGCCATTAACATTATTTCTTTTATCTTTTTTAAATATGCAGCCAATAGTAGTAAAGCACATAAACTCTTGATTTCTCATATCGTAGGCACTGTTTGGGAGGCATATTCTGCTCCTAAAAATACCATGGGGACAAATAATGTTACAGCTATAGACCGAGCCATGACTCATATTGCAACCAAATCCAAAACACCCATTCATTTTGAACCATTTGAAATTTCATATAGTATTAGGGTTTAGATAAAAAAAAAGGCGAAACAAACATGTATATACCTTTAAGCCATTCTGAATTCAACACTAAACAAACCTGGTTTGATTTCTTTTTCGTTAAATTAGCCTGCAACACAAAACAAAGAATGAATTAACCTGTAAAACAAAAAAAATTACAGTTTGATTAGGGTTTGAGAACAAAGAGGCGCACTTTTTTTTACGTGTGTTGGTTTTGAGGTATTTATCTTGTTCTAATACGTAATGTGTATATGTGTTGGATGTATCTTGTTCTAATTTAAAAGTATATCCTGATGTATTTCAATAGCAGTGGTTTGTTTAGAATTTATTAACATTATTTTGGATAGAAAATCAACAAAAGTAGTCTGGCTTAGTGGAAAACCTGGTTAGTTGTTAACCACAGGTCAAGAGTTCAAATCTTGCATTCGACAATTTTTTTACATAATTTCCGAAAATTATTAACAAAACGCTATTTTCAAAACGTGATTTTCAGTACGGCGTTTCCAAAACGTGATTTTGAAAAAACTGCGGTTTCAAATCATACAAAACGTGGGAAGTGGATATCTTTTTGGAATTTATGAAATACTATTGGTGTAGAAGTGCCATGTCACATATGACTGAGATTAGGGTTGTGGTTTCAAATCGTAATTATACCTATATATAATATAAAGATATATATATATATATAGAGAGAGTAAGGATCCAGTGAGAATATTAGTTAAAATAAGAAGAATAAGAAGTGATTATAGCCATTAGATGATATATCAATGGTTAAGATCAAATAGTGGCACAATGGTAATAAACACCAATTTAAACACTGTTCTATAGGTTGTATTGTGGGTAAAAAGGTAAATTTTGATTAATCTTTTGTGGTTCACGATTCAACCAAAAAGAACGGAACCTCCAACTGATAACGTTTTTTTTCAATTTACTTTTTGAATTAATGTTCTTTAATTTCTTCATCATCATAGGTTGACCAATCATGTGCTTTTTTATATTTATTAAATGCATTCTACACATAACAGATCATAATTATTAGATGCATGACTTTAGTGAGATGCATGATTTGAAAGATATGTACGTCGTAAAATATAGTAGATGTAGATGCATATGGTTTGCAAAAAAAAATGTTAAGATGCATGAATAATTCTAGCAAATATTGCTAGAAATTAGTTTTTAAACTATAAGAACGATGCATCTATGGTCATTTTTTAACGATGCATATTTCTATAATCGACGCATCTAACGCATCAAATTATATCGATAATGTGTTTGATGATTTACTCATGCATCTAATTATGATCGACGTGCATCTGATTATATCAATGCGTCTTGGTTGATGCGGAGCATACATATATGATCGACACATCTAATTTTGATCAACACTTATAATGATATCGATGCATCTTAGCGATGCAAACTTCCATGTTCAGCGCATCTAATTATACCGATCGAAGCATCTAACTAATCGACACATCTAGTTATGTTGAAGTCAATGAATCTAGATGCGTTCACATTTTTTCGGCAAGCACTACATTCTCATAATCGGCACAGCTAATGATATCGATGCATTTAAACATGTCCATCTATGAAAAATGATCATGCTTTAATAGTATTAAAGGAATCAGGTGCATATAATTTGTACAGTAATAAATAATTGGAGGTGCATATACACGTTGCTAAAATAGCATAGGTATACACATATCCATTATAATGTGGTCACCGGATATAAAATACACTATGGATGGATTTCTGAAAATAAAAGGTTATATGCAGTAATGCAGATGCATTAGTTTTTTTTCAGATAGGGGATGTAAGTGATTGTGTCGATGCTAGAAAACAGTATGAAAAAGAGAATAATCTGTTTTGCCAAAAATGCCCCTCAACTCTAATTTAAAATGATTGGCTATCATTACTTCTTATTCTTCTTATTTGATCCTAACTCTATATATATATATATATATATATATATATATATATATATATATATATATATATATATATATATATATATATATATATATATATATATATATATATATATATATTCTTTTTATTACTTATTAATATATTATTAATAATATCTTAACTTACCTTAGTTTATTTCAGCTCCTAAAGCCTCCGAAACCTCAAAAACGTAAAACTAGTCAATTTTACGCGTATACCGTAAATGACGTAAAAATGTACAGTTTTATAAAAACTCTTCAAATCTGAAATAAACATATAAGTAAGTCCTAAATGACTTAAAACCATCCCGTAAATTATTCCCGTGACTAATTACCTCATTCGAGACCTCAAAATGCTAAACCCTAAATCGTGAAAATACGATTTACTATAATACATATACGTACACATAAAATCTTAAAATAACGCCATATACTATCATAGCTACATCCAAGTGAACTAATTGGCACGAACTAACCCCATATTAAGATCATATAATGTACTATGCACTACATGTATGATGTCTAACATCCAGTCGAAGGCTCAAATATTAACATATTACACATAAACGCACACTAAGAACAAAATTCAAGTCAAACAGTCATAAGTGACAAACTCCAAAATCTAGGGTTATCACAAATACAGTTAATGATTTGCATGCAATGCTCATTGACTATGAGAAAGGGTTAAAGGACAAGGCATCTACCTCTATTCCTTCAGTACTAAACATATAAAAGGGTAGAGTGAGTAAGCCAAAACCGCAAGCGAACAAAAAGATGAAGGCAAAGGCAAAGGTGATAAAGGAAAGCAAGTTGCGAATTATCAAAAGCCAAAGCAGAACTTTGCTAAGAAGAATCAATCTCAAAAGGATGAGACCTGTCACCATTGCGGCACCAATGGTCACTGAAAGAGGAACTGCCCTCTTTACCTCGACGAGTTACGAGAAATTAAGCAGAAGAAGTCTGAGCTAAGTGTTGCAGCTTCAGGTAACTTATTTATGATTGAATTATTTAATCTAACATACAAGTTAAATTAATGGGTATATGATATGGGATGCATTATTAACATTTGTAATACGCTTCAGGGGTTTAAGTTGGAAAGAAAGCTATCCAATGGGGAGCAATATATGCAAGTAGGCAATGGAGCACAAGCAGTTGTCGAAGCTATAAGAACGTTTAATTTAGTTTTACCTTCGGGTTTAGTACTAATTTTAAACAATTGTCATTATGCACCTTCTATTGTTAGAGGTGTCATTTTCTTTCTTGTTTGTTGGATCTTGGATTTGTTTACACTATTGATAAAAATGTAATTTCTGTTTTCAAATATGGTATTTTCTATTTTAATGCAATTGTTGTGAATGGTGTTTTTGAAATTGACATGCATGATAATGATTCCAAGTATTATAATAATTCTGTTTTTAGCATGAATAAGAAGAGAAAGTTAGACAAGAACTCTTCTTATGTTTGGCATTGTAGACTTGCTCATATTAGGAAGACTCGCATACAAAAGCTTCAAGGTGAAGGTCTTTTGGAAAATATCAATGACGAATCATTTGAAAAATATGAGTCTTGTATCTTTGGGAAGATGACCAAGAAACCTTTTAATAATAATGTTGAAAGGGCTACTGATCTACTTGGTTTAATAAACACTGATGTGTGTGGACCACTTAGACATGTGTCAAGGAAAGGTGCTAGCTACTTCTAAACATTTACAGATGATTAATGGTTATGTTTATTTACTTAAACATAACCATGAGGTATTTGAAACATTCAAAGTGTTTAAAGCGGAAGTAGAATTGTAACTAGGAAAGAAGATTAAAGCTCTTCGTTTTGATAGAGGTGGTGAGTACTTAAGCCAAGAGTTTAAAGATTATCTAAGTGAGAAAGGAATTGTTCAGAATCTTACTTCTCCCTATACTCCACAACAAAATGGTGTATCCGAAAGGAAAAATCGTACACTATTAGATATGATGTAAACTATGTTTAATCTTACAACTTTATCATTATCCTTTTGGGACTATGCCTTAGAATCAATTGTTCGTATTTTAAATATGGTTCCCACGAAGAAGGTAAATAAGACACCATATGAACTATGGCATGGAAAAAATCCATATTTGTCTTATTTAAAGGTCTGGGGTTGCGAGGCGTATGTGAAACGTGACTCAGGTGACAAACTCCAACAACGATCTGTAAAATGTATCTTTGTAGGATACCCTAAGGAAACTATGGGTTACTACTTTTATTATCCGCCTGAGAACAAAGTTATTTTGCATGACTTTCTTGAAAGTGATCTTGTAAATCAATAATTCAGTGGGAGAAATTATGATCTTGAAGAGAGTCATATAGATACATTGCCTTTTGTAAGTACTAGCGAAATAATTCTTGTAGAACCAGAAAGTCTAGGAGTTCCACCAGAAATAATTCCTCTACGTAGGCCTGAAAGGACTATACGTTGTGACAACCATGGTTTTTGGGGTTCATCATTTAGACTATAGTTTAAGGTGTTTTGTGCAAATATGTGCTTTTATGTGCTTATGTGTTTATTTTGTGTGTTTGGAGTGAGGTTTGGATATCGTTTATGGGTATATGGTACTCATAAGTAAATCGAGGAACGGTTATTTCATGTTCATGAGCCCACATGGTAGTGACTGTGAAATGAGATGGTGTTATTTAGTGGTTTTACGTATACGTATATGTATTATAGAAAATCGTATTTTTACGGTTTTGAGGTTTTGGAGGCTTTAAGAGCTGAAATAAATTAAGAAAAATTAAGGTAATATTATTAATACGATTATTAATAATAAAAAGAAAAAAACGAAATAAAAGGGGTATAGTCGGTATTAGGATGCAAGAAATAAAAAGAAAAGGGAAAAAGGAAAAAAGGGGAACCGGGCTTTTGTATTGGGCCAAGGACTTGTTAGGAAAATATACAAAAACTTTTTATTAATAAAAACACATCATAAAATCCCTGGAGATCACGAATGGTTCGAAATCCATGGAAAAAAATTAGGTTTCTTCATCAAAAGTCTTGTTTTCCAAAAATCTAAGGTAAACTCTTCAAACCCTTTTAATAAAATTGTTTTTAGATCTTTCTTAATCATTATATGATGGATCTAGGTTAGTGTTTATTAGAAAACCTGTAATTTAATGTTATCACAATGATATAGACATGATTAGAATAATTAGGGTTAATGATTAAACATGATGAGGGTAATTAATTTGGTTAATTATGTTAAATTCGTTTATAAAAACTGGGCAGAATTTTTAGGTCATTGTTTTGATCATGTCTAGAGTTTTATAAACTTTTAATTTTCGAATCTTATGTCCCTGGAAAGGTAATTGAGTTGGCTTTTAAATGCAAGAAACGAGAACTAAATTAGAGGTCTAGAAGTGGGTCAAAAACAGGTTACATCAGTCGGGTGTCAAAACAGTTTTTGGATCAGCCTATTATCTTTTTATTTTTGAATTGTTTGGGGTACTTAGGGTTATATTGGAACCTTCAAACGAACATGAGACTTAGATTATATATTAAATAAAATATCTGGAGTAGGTCTAAACAAATGGGTTAGGTTAAGACCCTCTGATCATAACAAACTTTTCATATGTTCAAAATTACTAAATTCTGGATAGGTAAAAGTATATATATATATATATGGAGGCCTTAATAGTGTCTTCAAGGTTGCGGCCAAAGAGGAGAGTTAGCTAACACATGTAAGTACATAGGGTTTCTTTTACAGATGAAGTTGATTTGGTTAAGGGGGTGTTCGACCCATAGTTTAAGGTATGAAAAAGGGGACTGTTTTGGGTTAAATGTTAACGGGGCGAGTTATGAACTAAACTAAGTTAAGGGCTTTATAGAGGGGTTTCATGAGATTCATATGGCATATAAATGGGGTTAAGTTGTAAGAAAAGGTTAGATATTCATCATAGATTGATGAGCCATTTTAGTATGTGGTTCATGTCTTGATTGTATATGTTTGTGTGTTTAGATTTTGCTAGAGTGCGGGTACCTGGAGAAGCTTGTTCAGGTGAGTTTCATAGTCACATGTTTTTATAATTTATAAATGTTTTGAATTCCAGATGGGATGGAAGAGACACTGTGTGGTTTTGTAACTAGTGTTGTGAATGTTTTTATGGTTTGTGATGGACTTGTGTGTACATTTATGTGATTAACCGCTATATGATTCTTGATTGTTATTGTGGTTTGACTTGGTACCAAGGGGATGTTGACAAGGCGGGGCCTTGGGATTGGTTTGTAGGTGTATGGGCTCCTATTGGACCATGGTTATTGGTAAGGCTAGGAGCCTTGGAAATTGTGGTTATTGGTAAGGCTTGATGCCTTGGAATTGTAATTGTATGGTTAATCTTGAATGGTAGTTGTTAATGCATAATTGTAACACATTGTCCATATGTTCTTTTATTGATAGTTGTTATTCACAGCTTATAACTATTTTAGGGTTGGAGTCTAAACCTATGACTCTCACCAACTTTATGTTGACGTGTTTTAGTGTCTCTTTCAGGTGATAATGTGGTTAAGCTTGAGAATAGGAGTGGCTAGCTGGGAGGCTTAGGATTGCATTGGAGGAACCCCCTTTCCTCTTAGTCTTTACTTATGTTTGAATAAGTGATACTTTGTAGACACATATATGTTTGTTATTTGTTAATTGTATGTATTTGGTAAAAGGTAGACCTGTTACCTACTTACCTAGACGCCTGCATTGTTTGTGATATCTTCATGACATTTTGTCATCATTTATGATATTCCCAATTCATTTAGTTATCTCTATAGACACGCTATTGTTGTGATGATATCCATACGTCGCGCCCCATATTCCGTCATGGTGGGGTGTGACAGAATGGTATCAGAGACAATGGTTATAGAGAATTAGGTTGCCTAGTCTAGTAGCCTAGTCTATAGCTTAAGGGTGAATGCATGTAGGTGTCGTAGGGGTATGTGTGCATTATAGTCTATGGAGTGCTTAAGTGATAATTTCGTTTTGTATATTTATTTACTTTTATACTTACTTATTGAGATATAATATATGTAAGTACATTCATTTATTTTCAATTGATGCGACGTATGAACCGGAAGTGTAGGAATCTATTTAGTGTTACACATGTCGCGTAGAAGAAGATTGCGCTAGGTAATATTAGGATAGTACCGTTGTTGAGTCTGCGACTAGTAGTAGATTCGAATTTCTGCCTGAACGATTATGGTCATTTTTTTTAATGTTGGATATTTTATTGTTATTGATTTGATTTGGCGATTGAGCCTCGAGTTATGAATGAAGTTAGGGTTGACGTATGAGATGTTCTTATTTTACCTATACGGTATATATATATAGTGTATTTTATGTGGTATATATGTGGTAGATATATGTGTTCTGTGTAGTACTAATTTCTTATAAGTGTCATCATAGGAGGGAGTACATGGGTGAAAGGGGACATATATAATTATGGAGGCCTACGTAATTATATACGTGCCACAACACCGATGGACTTCCAAGTATGGTTGCATGAAAAAGGGGTTAGTACATGCTTGTATATGATGAGATCTGTATTTTGGGTATTTGTACAATAAGGGTTTATGTAATGGTTGCCTGTGATATGGCTATGGTTTTTGTGTTATATGTTTTGGGTTATAGTCGTGTTGTGTGATTATAGGGTCACACGATATGGGTTGGTTTTGGTGATGGGTTTTATGCCTTGTTGTGGCATGGTGAGATGGTGATTACTCGTATGGAAAAACGAGTGTATGACGCGATCGATTGACTTGACATGTATGATAACGAGTATGTTTTGGGAGATTTAATAGGTATATATATATATGCGGAGGTATATATACTAGTAGATGTTATGTTATGATATACGGTCATTCAATAGTTATTAAAACTTGAACGTACCTAGTGTTCTCTCGTGTTTAAATAGTTTGGTAGTGATGGAGTTTGATGGAGTTCCAACGACGTTTTTAATGTTTTGAAGTGTGTCTACATTCGGGTATGTATTTGAATTGATGAGAACTACCAAATTTTCTTGCAAAGGAGTCTAGCTAATTAAAGGAAAATGCTTTTGAAAATACTTTGTAAGTGTACGGTATGATATCCTGACTTACATATATTTTCTTTAAGTTTCTTGGTAATTAGTTAAAAAAATATATTGACAATGAATGGATTAGTTTTCTAGGTAACATGTGATAGTACATATAAAGGGTAAAGAAATTTTACGATAATTTTCTTAAAAGTGGAGTTAAAATTTTAGAAGTATTTAAATAGACGGAAATAGTAAAAAGGAAGATTTCATTATAATAATAACAATAATAACACCACACCTTGTAAACATGTAATAATTCGTTATAACAAGCCTAAATGGATTATATAAAATATTTATAATATAGAATAAAGTGAATAAAAATACCATATTTATAAACACGTATTGGTTTCATAATAACAAGTGAAATGAGTTTAATGTGAGTAATCTAGATAATGGTTAGAATAACGTTATACTATACTAACTAGTGGATACCTTTGATAAATTAATTAAGATAAAAGATGAGTTTATTGTTAAAGGAGATGATATATAAAGTGAGTTTTAGTACACTAACTGAGTTATGCCCTTTGATAGTAACGAAGATGGTAAAATATGACTATGATTTCATTTATTGGTGTTAAAATATGGTCATAATGTGAAGTAACTAATTGAGATGAAAATTTAAAATTTTCTAAGATATTGAAATTTGGTAATACTAATCGTGACGAGTCTAATTTTTCGTTGTTGGCACACTCCATTGAATCTTTCAGATTACATTCTTTCGTTTTCAGTTGTTTTGGCTAGGGTTAGTTATGGTTGATATTTCGGTTTACCCTATATTTATTATGGGACGCGACCGCTGGAATTCTTTTGGTACACGTCATGGTGGATTTAGTTATGCGGTTGTGGAAACGTTGGGATGAGAGGATAGAGTTGGGTAGTATTACTTATGGATAGATATTAGAATGGAGAGATGTATTTTGGTTTAAAGGTTGTGTTGAAGGAATGATTAAGATTTGTGTAGTTTTGAAACTTAGATTGGTTACGGGAATAAGGGAGTAAGTAAAGTTAGTTGACTAGTCGTAGGAACGAGATGTCATGCTATGAGAAGTTGGTTGAAGTACCATTAGGAGATTGATGAAAGTACTAGTGGATGTGAGGGTAGAGTAGAAAGTTTATACTAATGGAAATATGGGGCAAATAACACACAAGGGAATTGGTATAGTTATGGAGGCAAGGTAGTAGTAGACACGTGAAGGAAAACATGGATGTGAAAGAATGATTGGTAGGAGGCTGATTAATGGTGAAGTACAACAAGTAAGGAAGAGTGAGCCATTGAGGCGTTGAAGTACCTTTAGAAATATTGTGGTAGATGAGTTGACGTTAGAAGCTACTGGGTAGTGTGAAGTTCCTAGGTAACATCATAGAGACGAGAAGGAGTGCGTGAAGAGCTACATCGTGAAGCAAGGAGCTGAAAGGAATACGTGTCGGCTGCTAGAAGGATGCAAGAGATTTCGAAGGAGTCACAGAAGTTGCAAGGACTGGAGAGGTGACAAGCACTATGATGGGAATATTCGTATGGCTCGTGACGAAGAAGGACACATCGAGTACCGGAGTGGAGCTACAAAGAGCTGAACCAGTGGATCGTGATGAAGTGAATACATAACATGGGGGATTAAGAACTCGTGGAAATAACAAGGGGAGTCGAGTGTCTACACAGATAGAATTTTGTGGCAATCAATATTGAGGGATGAGTAGGGAAGCTGAGCTGAATAAGTTCGTGGAGAAGTGATTAGAGAGTCGGTTTTATGAAGGTGTTATGAAAGATCTTTGGAAGAGACAATTATGAATAATCCAATGCACTAACTATTTCCATAGATTTATTGAATGAAGTATGGAATTTCGGTTGGATGGGATAGTGTAGGAATTAGGTAGAACCAAGGAAGGAGAGGACCAAGTATTCCTAGAAGATAATGATTGAAAGTACCTCATGTTGGGTGCAATCAAAATAGAAGTATGAGATTTGAATAAGAACTTAAAATATGGCTTAGTTTAGACAAACGGAAACTAATATGGGTATAAGATGAGAGTGTGATCCGCATGGGATCACATAAAACTCTAGTCTGTCCCTATTAGGATGGAGTAGGAGAACTGGTCGCGAGGAAAACAAGTGAAGCTACTTGGATAATTTTTGACGTATTGATGGCTTGAAAGACGGGAAGCATAGCATCGTGATGTATGCCATGAGCTGAGGAAAAAGAAGGAAGTCTGGATAGATGCGAATCATAAATGAAATAGGTCGAGATAGGAACCGAAGGTAAAATTTTTGTATAGCCTAATGAGTATACTAAGGCACTAAGCCTGCTAATATTGCTGAAGTGTGGAAAGGAAATGGCACTGACCTATACTGTTTGATTGGAAGGCTTAGTATCGATAATCGAATGGATGAGGAGTTATAGATGTGATGTGTCATGAGGGACAAAGGGCTTGGACTAACTGAGACAAGATGAGGAGCACTATGACCTTGGAGGTAAGACATTGTGTAAGTATAAAGAAAGTGTTGAGTATCAAAAAAAATCTTTCATGGAGAAAAGTGAGAAAGAAGTGTATAGGTGCTACTAATGAGCTATCCAAATTTAATGGAAGTAGTTGTAGCATGGATTTGGATGGCAGTTGATAGACTAACTGAGATAACTGTCTTTGGTGATATGTATAGATCATAAGCTGATTTGGATTGAAAGAGCCTTGTTATGATGAACTAATGAATATGTGAAACACCGTCATAGGTCACTTGTGTAAGGAAATTGGAATTTTTAAGTAGTTTGGTGGTATGGACTAAAGGGAGTTGATGAACATGATTGGATATGAGTATATCCAGCTACTTGGAAAAGGATGGACGAAGTGAGAAATTGCTACAAGTATAGGAGTCGTGTTGACAGCTTGGGTGACTGATTTAGAGGGATGTGGGAAACTCGTTAGCGATGTCTGAGTTTTCATATAATGATAGTTATCATACTAGAAGTCGATGAATGCCATTTGAGGCACTATATGGAAGGATATGTTCCTTATGGTGGACTAAAATCCGTGAAAGAGACTACTAATGTGGAAATGGTGTTTGTGGAAAAGGATGAGAGAAAATATGCTATGTTGAAAAGGATGAAACCACTAAAGTTTAGTGACAAAGTTATGTAGGAAGTTTCACCCATAGTAACGGGTGGTATGTTTTGGTAAAATGGAAAAGTTGATGTAGAGTTTTGTAGGTCCATTTATGATCTTTGGAAAGATCGGACCAGTAGCTTATGAGTATAGAATTACCTGGGAGAATTGAGTGGTATACATGCTATATTTCATGTATTAAGATTGGTAAATTTTGTTTGAGAATGCATTTTTGCATGTTCGGTTATTCAGGATTTATGTTATTAAGAGTCTTTGTTTTATCAAAGGGTCATTTGTGAGATTTATTGGCTGTGAGGTCAAGAGTTTAGGAATGAATTTAAATATTGTTGGGTTGAATATGTGGTATTTTGAGACTTGAACTAAAGTACACATGGAAATGAGAGAAGTTTATTTAGAACAAGTATCCTCATGTGATTTGTTGTTTGTGTGTTTGATCCTAAGGAGTAAATCTCGGGACGAGATTTCTATTAGGAGGGAGTGATGTGACAACCATGGTTTTTGGGGTTCGTCACTTAGACTATAGTTTAAGGTGTTTTGTACAAATATGTGCTTTTATGTGCTTATGTGTTTATTTTATGTGTTTGGAGTGAGGTTTGGATATCGTTTATGGGTATATGGTACTCATAAGTAAATCGAGGAACGGTTATTTCATGTTCATGAGCCCACATGGTAGTGACTATGAAATGAGATGGTGTTATTTAGTGGTTTTACGTATACGTGTATGTATTATAGAAAATCGTATTTTTACGGTTTAGGGTTTTGCATTTAGGGGTCTCGGAAGAGGTATTTAGTCACGGGAGTATTTTTTGGGATGGTTTTAAGTTATCTAGGACTTAGTTAATTAGTTTATTTCATATTTCAAGAGTTTTTATAAAACAGTATATTTTTACGTCTTTTACGATATACGCGTAAATTTGACTAGTTTTACGGTTTTGAGGTTTTGGAGGCTTTAAGAGCTGAAATAAATTAATAAAAATTAAGGTAATATTATTAATACAATTATTAATAATAAAAAGAAAAAAACAAAATTAAAGGGGTATAGTCGGTTTTGGGATGCAAGAAAGAAAAAGAAAAGGGAAAAAGGGAAAAAGGGGAACCGGGCTTTTGTATTGGGCCAAGGAGTTGTTAGGAAAATATACAAAAACTTTTTATTAATAAAAACACATCATAAAATCCCTGGAGATCATGAGTGATTCGAAATCCATGGAAAAAAATTTAGGGTTCTTCATCAAAAATCTTGTTTTCTAAAAATCTAAGGTAAACTCTTCAAACCCTTTTAATTAAATTGTTTTTAATTCTTTCTTAATCATTATATGATGGATCTAGGTTAGTGTTTATTAGAAAATCGGTAATTTAATTTTATCACAATGATATAGACATGATTAGAATAATTAGGGTTAATGATTAAACATGATGAGTGTAATTAATTTGGTTAATTATGTTAAATTCGTTTTTAAAAACTGGGCAGACTTTTTGGGTTATTGTTTTGATCATATCTAGAGTTTTACAAACTTTTAATTTTCGAATCTTATGTCCCTGGAAAGGTAATTGAGTTGGCTTTCAAATGCAAGAAACGATAACTAAATTGGAGGTCTGGAAGTGGGTCAAAAACAGGTTACACCAGTCGGGTGTCAAAACAGTTTTTGGATCAGCCTGTTTTCTTTTTATGTTTTGAATTGTTTGGGGTACTTAGGGTTATATTGGAACCTTCAAATGAACATGAGACTTAGATTATATATTAAATAAAAGATCTGGAATAGTTCTAAATAAATAGGTTAGGTTAAGACCCTCTGATCATAACAAACTTTTCATATGTTCAAAATCAGTAAATTCTGGATAGGTAAAAGCATATATATATATATATATATATATATATATATATATATATATATATATATATATATATATATATATATATATATATATATATATATATATATATATATATATATATATATATATATATATATATATATATATATATATATATATATATATATATATATATATATATATATATATATATATATATATATATATATATATATATATATATATATATATATATATATATATATATATATATATATATATATATATATATATATATATATATATATATATATATATATATATATATATATATATATATATATATATATATATATATATATATATATATATATATATATATATATATATATATATATATATATATATATATATATATATATATATATATGGAGGCCTTAACAGTGTCTTCAAGGTTGCGGCCAAAGGGGAGAGTTAGCTAACACATGTAAGGGTATAGGGTTTCTTTTACAGAGGAAGTTGATTTGGTTAAGGGGGTGTTCGACCCATAGTTTTAGGTATGAAAAACGGGAATGTTTTGGGTTAAATGTTAACGGGGCGAGTTATGAACTAAACTAAGTTAAGGGCTTTATAGAGGGGAGTCATGAGATGCATATGGCATATAAATGGGGTTAAGTTGTAGGACAAGGTTAGATATCCATCATAGATTGATGAGCCATTTTGGTATGTGGTTCATGTCTTGATTGTATACGTTTGTGTGTTTAGATTTTGCTAGAGTGCGGGTACTTGGAGAAGCTTGTTCAGGTGAGTTTCATAGTCCCATGTTTCTATGATTTATAAATGTTTTGAATTCCAGATGGGATGGAAGAGACACTGTGTGGTTTTGTAACTAGTGCTGTGAATGTTTTTATGGTTTGTGATGAACTTGTGTGTACATTTATGTGATTAAACGCTATGTGATTCTTGATTGTTATTGTGGTTTGACTTGTTACCAAGGGGATGTTGACAAGGCGGGGCCTTGGGATTGGTTCATAGGTGTATGGGCGCCTATGGGACCATGGTTATTGGTAAGGCTGAGAGCCTTGGAAATTGTGGTTATTTGTAAGGCTTGATGCCTTGGAATTGTGATTGTATGGTTAATCTTGAATGGTAGTTGTTAATGTATAATTGTAACACATTGTCCATATGTTCTTTTATTGATAGTTGTTATTCACATATTATAACTATTTTGGGGTTGGAGTCTAAACCTATGACTCTCACCAAATTTATGTTGACGTGTTTTAGTGTCTCTTTTAGGTGATAATGTGGTTAAGCGTGAGAATAGGAGTGGCTAGCTGAAGGCTTAGGATTGCATTGGAGGAACCCCCTTTCCTCTTAGTCTTTACTTATGTTTGAATAAGTGATACTTTATAGACACCTATATGTTTGTTATTTGTTAATTGTATGTCTTTGGTAAGAGGTAGACATGTTACCTACTTACCTAGACGCCTGCATTGTTTGTGATATCTTCATGACATTGTTTCATCATTTATGATATTCCCAATTCATTTAATTATCTCTATATACACGCTATTGTTGTGATGATATCCATACGTCACGCCCCATATTCCGTCATGGTGGGGTGTGACATACGTGCACCAAGCAAACTATGTCTTAACATAGAGGATGATGATGATGAAGTAGGTGATCTTGGAGAACCTGCTAATTATAAATCCGCCATACTTGATCCTGAAAAGGATAAGTGGATGGTTGCAATGGATGAGGAAATGAAATCCATTTAAATTAATAATGTTTGGATTCTTATAGATCCACCACCAAATGCTAAATTAGTGAAACATAAGTGGATATACAATAAGAAAAATGACATGGATGGTGAAGTACAATCCTATAAAGCTCGTTTAGTAGCTTTGCACAAACTTTTAGCGTAGACTACGAGGAGACGTTTTCTCCTATAGAAGACTTAAGAGCTATTAGGATTCTCATAGCTATAGCAGTATACTATGACTATGAGATATGGCAAATGGATGTTAAAACTGCCTTCTTAAACGGTCGCTTAGATGAGGATATCTATATGCAGCAGCCGGAAGGGTATATTGATCCTAAGTATCCAAAACGTGTGTGTAAACTTCAAAGATCGATTTATGTTTGAAGCAAGCATCACGTCAATGGAATAAATGATTTGATGAAGAAATCAAGAAGTTCGGATTTATTCAAAATCGTGATGAGCCATGTGTATATCGTAAACCTAGTGGGAGTGATGTAGTATTCCTAATTTTATATGTTGACGACATATTAATCATGGGAAGTAACATTCCAAGACTTAAAGAAGTTAAGGGTTATCTTGGTAAATTTTTTTCTATGAAAGATTTAGGAGAAGCTACATACATTCTGGAAATTAAAATCTATCGAGATAGGAGTAGACGGTTAATTGTTCTTAGTCAAGATGCTTATATTGACAAAATATTGAAGAAGTATAATATGCATAATTCCAAGAAAGGTTTTCAACCTATGGAAGTTAAGCATAATCTAAGTCATGAGATGGATGCATCTACACCTGAAGAGGTGGCTTACATGCGGAAGGTGCCTTATGCTTCGACTGTAGGATCTATTATGTATGATGTAAGATGCACAAGGCCTTATGTGGCGTTTGCTCAGAACTTGGTCAGTCGTTACCAACAGAATCTAGGGAAGCTCCACTGGACTGCTGTTAAACATATTCTAAAGTACCAACAGAATCTAGGGAAGCTCCACTGGACTGCTGTTAAACATATTCTAAAGTATTTGAGGAGTACGAAAGATATGTTTTTGGTATTTGGAGGGAAACCAGACACGGAACTGAATGTAACAGGTTTCAGTGATGCGTCCTGGCAATGTGATAAAGACGATACGAAGTCTCAGACAAGTTACGTGTTTGTTATCAATGGAGGAGTAGTTGACTGGAAGAGCAAGAAGCAAACAACAATTGCAATGCATGCGACTCAATCTGAGTACATGGCTACTTCAGAAGCTGCAATGGAAGTTGTTTGGATTAGGAAGTTTATTGGAGATCTTGAAGTGATGCCTTCAATCAAAGAATCTATTGATATGTATTGTGACAATTCTGCTGCAATCATATTTACCAATGATTCTGGAGTCATGAAAGGCGCTAGACACTTTAAACGTAGATATCACTACGTCCGAGAACAAGTTGAAGCTCGTGAAATCATATTATTAAAAGTTGACACAGATGATAATGTAGTTTACCTTTAACTAATTGTTTTCTAGAGGAAAGGTTATTGAACATGCCAAAAGTACCGGGCTTCAATTAGCTAGCGATTTCATGCAAAATCTGTGATTAGTATTTGGATAAACGATGTTAAGACATTATTATTTGATGAAATAAAGTTTGAGCTATGTTTATTATTGTTATTTAATTTTGTATCCTATTTTACATGTTTTAATTCATGAATATTATTGTATTTTAGTCCGTTGTCGATTAAAATATGGGAGTATTATTAAATTAAGACAAATCTAAATTGTGATAGAGTATACTGAAAGTATATTGATCGATTTTGGATGATACTCGATGAATCGAATATAGGACTTATCCAAAGTATATGATTACACTTTATGGGTCTTTGTCGTTAAGTATATCATAAATAGTTATCCTTAGACCTGAGATACCAGGAAACTGTCACGAATCTAGTGCATCTCTGTGAAATAATCTAACGTTAAACGTAACTGGTAGCTATAAGGGTTATTTTTAGAAGTGTTGCAAAATTCATTGGTTTTGCTTGTAGTCAATATGGAATTTATTTCCTCCAAATTCATTTTGGAGTTTTAATACAGCTGGGCCCCTCGTGGGATAGTAAGATGTTTGTGTGGCCGCACCCAAATGTGCTTTGGTAATATTGCTGAAGTCGTGAACGAAACACAGAATGGTTAATGAAAGAAATGACTAAGATCCGTATCCTTATTAACGTTGTATTAGAAATGTAAGGATAATAATAATGATGAATCATTAAAAGGTTTTTCCAGGAGACCTTACTTGAGTCGTACTAGAGGAATCGACGTGTATCTAGACGCTAACCGATGTGATCACACTATTTGAAATATGTCCAAGTGGGAGCTGAAAGTATATGGACTTATATTTAGTAGTCGTGTGTTAGTATCAAACTCGAGATTACGGGATAACACACAATACTTAAGGAGTTAATTTATATTAATAAATATATTTATATGTTTATTAATTAAATCGAGCTATAACTTTAACGGTAAATAAATATTAAGAGTTAAGATTAACGAGCGTTGTGGAATAAAATAGAAGAGAAAAAGAAGGTTCCGGAACACCCCATATGGGTGTGCCGACCGTCAGCTAGACAAAGGGAGGGGAGAAGGAAAACTTGCCTTATATCTGTTTAACTTGGGCTACAAGATTTTCTAGGCCTATATAAACACCCCTAATCCCTCATACTTATCCACTCCATCTTTCTCTTCTCTTTTCTTCGTTCGAACGATCGGTCAAACACCCCTTAGGATTTCGTTTGGTTTGTTTGGTTTATTGAATCAAGTCCTAGCCTCTCACTAGAGTTGTTGAGTTGATTTTCCACTAAGCGTTTAAGCTCCGTTTTGACGTACTAGTATTACGGTTAACTCGTTATTATACGTGTGTACAAGAACGTAATATAGTCTTACTTTAGACTATATCTTTGTGATTCGATATAAACCCTAATTTGGTGAATTTGTTCTTGTTTGTGGGAATTGCATTGCAAAAGATATGTAACCCTAATTCGATTAGTTATGAATGTTTTATTATGATCTTGTTAAATCTCACCCGCTATATGTGTTTTGATCTTTGTTAGGGATTTAATAATTGTTATGAACTCTATAAACCTTCAAGATGAGGCAAAAAAATTGTCCCAACATGTACTCCAAACTCCATGAACAACTATGGTAGCACCTTAGGAGCAACTCATTCACGTAGTAGAAGAAAGCCCGTGTCAAGCGTTGAAGTTGATATGGAGCTACAAGAAACTAAACAATAATGCTAACTTCAATTAGTGAAACTTCTTGTATAAAGTACATGTAGATAAAGTCCTTTGTGGACCTTTATTCTTGTCTCCACCACGTTTAGTTCTTTAACTCTTTTTGCAAATTTAAGTTTTGATATTTGTATTCACCTTTTGACCCACTAAAACAAAAATAAAGGGAACAGACTAAGCTAAACTTTAAAATCAACATGATCTTTTTATTAAACCGGTTACGGACCATCGAATCGAAGAAAAAAATTTTAGAGAAACCAGTTAGGGTTTTTTCCGGTTTGGGTCATGAACTGGTTTTCTTCCCACCTCTGCCTCAAACTCTCAAAGACATAAAAACTTGTACTCCCTTGTAGATGGAATAACGTTTATAAATACATTTTGATATATTCATGTTTAATTTTAAATATAACACAAAACACTTACGAAATATCGCATAACTTTAAGTATCTGTCGCTAAGAATTACCGCAGCTATGTGCGGGTATTCGTCTAGTAATAGCAAAAAGTAAATTCCATGCTATTTACATTTTTCAATAAGAAAACAGAATCACGCGTAATTTACGTATAATTACTTTTTAGGACCAATGATATTACTCACACAAAAAGAACAATACAAGATAAGTTCATCCAATCTCTAATTAATCAAACCAATTAAAAATATATATATAGCAAAAAAAACCAACGGCAACAAATTCTATTTATCGAGAACAAGATGACATCTGAAAGCAACATGCCCTTTGATGTGAAGTTTTAGTATAGTAGAAACTATACGTTATAAGCTAATCAATAAGAAAATTCTCTTTAGAAAAAAGGTATAGACTTATAACACCCACAAAAATGGATAAATTCACGGGACTTGTCTTGGATCGTTGTTTGATGAAGAAATCGTGAATTTGAGATGCTCGTTTTGGCTTGGACAATTAATTATAATTGTTTTAAGATTTGTTGTCGATATCTAAAATTTCCTATCTTTTGAAAATTAATAACGAATGCTAAAAATGCAAATCGCGCAGATCACGCGAATCGAGACGAAAATGATTTAAAATATTATCTCATCAACTAAAATTCAATAATTACTTTTTATAATTCTAAGATACTTAAAATGAATTAAAACTATTTTTTAAAAGAAATATTATTAAACTTGCTTTTTTAACTATTTTATAAAAGAAATGCTTTTGGTAATGTGAGAAACATAAAAGCAATAATCTCGAAGTTTTAGTGTTGTTTTTAATACAAGCTTAAAAATAGATTTAATGTTTTGTCGTTAACAAAACCTAAAAGGGATTAAAAATATAAACATCATTTTTAGGCGATATTTGTATTAACAATAGAGTTTTCTGGTTTTCAAGAGGTATTGGATCAAATTTAAGAGTGGACTATATACACTAAGAGACCCACAGAGGGAGCCTAGCCGATGCAGTAAACACTGCAGTCGGTGCAGTTAGTTAATTGGACCGGCTACCTAGTCTAGTGTATCGGCTAGACTATACGCTCCCTTTTGTCTTTTAGTGATTAAGGTATTATCTGGTGTAGGTTTTAAACCGTTAGGAGCGAGAAATTTAGAAATTCAAATTTATATTTGGTTTAAAACATTTTATTAAAATTGAAAAATACCTTGTAACATTTTTATACATTTTGTGTATATTTTATAAAATGTTAGTTTATAAAAGACTTGATTTTTCTTTGATCACTTTACAAGTATTTAATTTGTTTGTACATAAATTAAGTGATGTTGTGTCGGAATAAATATTTACGACTAAAACTTTGCTTACATTTAATTTTATACAGAACATTTTTGCATTTTGTAATAATCTAAATGCCGAGAAGTCGAAAAATATAAATAATGTATTTACGATATCATTTGTATTAACACATTTATTAAAAGAAGAGAACCAAGATTTAATACCACCATGATTTTGAAACTTTTCACAAGATTGAGAAGTTCAAACTCCAATAGAATTCAATAGCCACCAAGGTGGCTAAATTTAATCCCATTAAAGAATTCATTGGGGCATATATAGTGGATGTTAACCAAAGCTTTGAAGTCTTTGACACAACCCAAAAGGTCAACATTACCAACATAGTTTAGAGTACCACTTTTGATATGATTAAACTAGTCTATCCAGGATTCATAGAATCGAAGAAGACATTCAACTAAACATGAAAATCAATGAATAGAAGATGAATCTCAAACTTAGTGAATAAGGATTTGTTATTAGGAAAATGAGTTTGTTACAAGAGAGAAGATTACAATCAAATCAATAGTTGTTTTCAAATGAATAATACATCAGTTTTATATGGGAAATGGGTTAGATTGGGTTAAATGGTTATTTGACTTCTTTGTTGACTTATTGACTTTAGATATGACACATATCAATCCATCCCGCTTGAAATGATGCTTGTCCTTGAGCATTGTAGAGAACCTAGTGACACTCCTCGTAACCTTATCACTCTCATTTGCATCCTTCCATCTAAAACAACTTTGAAGCAACTGCAATCTTGTGTTGGAATCTTTGTCTCACACTAATTTTATTGTATGATTTTAACTTCAACTTATGAATCATTAATGAATCAGCATGAGAAACATATGTAGCGAATGTCTCTTCAAAAATGATACACAAATTTCCATGAGTCATCCTAAACTCGACAAAAGTCCTAGTTACGTATCCGGCTCCAGCTATCACCAACCTCTTATGTTTAATATTCTCAATCCAACCAAACACCCAAATATCACATAGTGGTTGTTGAAGAACGCTAATCACATAATCTAGTGAACAATATAGCATGTTAACTCTCAAGCAACGACCATTATTCGAACATCCTGTATACCATTATGCTTTCAATCTATAGAAACAATCTGCAAATGTCTCTTTCCCCTTTGACCATTTCCACAAGTCAAACCCCCCATTTCGCATACTTCAACTCACATTTCATGCCTCTTTTCTTTTTTTTATTTGGCCATTTCCATAACTCGAATTCTCTCTTATCTTTCATTTCAGAACCGTTTCTTTCACATCCATCACATAAAGACCTGATATTAATTCCATGCTCCCGATCACTATTTTCAACCAAGCAAAGACCATTTTTTCCCTCTTTCATCTTCAGTTTACCAATTTGATCTCACTTACTCAAATTATCTTTTATACTAACCTCAATCAACTCAGATGGCAATACACCCCTTAGTACAGCCATTATTTCGTCAATCGTATCACCCTCTTCTTCAACCCCTTCTTGTTTATCCAATTCCTCGTTTGTTAATGTTGCAGAACCATCAAATTCATTCACCTGCTGATCCCTACTCACTACATACTTATCATTATTCACTTCAACTAAATCATTTTCTTCTATAATCCCATTGATTCCAATATTTTCTTTAAGAACTTCTTGTTGCTTCCTCTGATCAAAACTATTGAAAACATTATCCCCTTTTTCCTTTGTCGTGCCACCATGGACGAGACTTCTTTTTCTCACATAAGGAGTCACAAACAAAAAAATCACTATTACTACTACCACCTATACCTGAACTTAAAGTGTTTAGACCACTTCTTCCATGGTTATTCTTAATTCCATTCCAATTTAGTGATTTTGATAATTGATAGAAGATGAATAGAAGATGAATCTCGAACTTAGTGAATAGGGATTTGTTATTAGGAAAATAAGTTTGTTACAAGAGAGAAGATTACAATCAAGTCAATAGCTGTTTTTCAAATGAATACTACATCTGTTTTTATATAGCAAATGGGTTAGATTGGGTTAAATGGTTATTTGACTTCTTCGTTGACTTATTAAATTTAGCTATGACACACATCAACTTTCTAGAACCATCACTTTCTCGCCTATTTGTTCAAAGATATCTTTTCCTTTCACTATGTTAGCAAACGACTTAAGGTTAGGAACAGGAGCATGTACCTTGGGTTTTAGATTAGGAGAAAAATAAGCCTTCCTATTAAATCGATCCACATTAGAAATAAACGATAGTTACCAAGCCATACTGATCTTAGGTTGCAAATCAACCACATGAACCTTATTAAAATGTGCAAAGGAAAATGACGTACCTTGCTTGGATAGCTTCTTTGGAATATACACATCTAAAATCGTTTTGTGATTCACACAAGAATCCCACAACTCCTTGGGAGTAAGGCGAGAGGGGTAGTTCGTGATGAAGATGTTACATGGAAACCTTTCCAAGAACTTAGAACCACCTCGACAAGAAATATCTGAAGAATTAGTCACCTTTGTATTTTGGTAATTATGGATTGAGGGTGCGGTAGTGATGTGTTGTGTAAGAGGTATGTGGTGTTAGACTTGATCTGTTGAAATTAGGGATGTGTGTTTGTGGAGTGATATAGATGGGTGTTGGTAAGTAATCAGTGATAGTGGGTGATGGTGGATGAGGATGCGGGATGATCGGGGATGGTGGGTGATCGGGGATGTGTTGTTTTTGGTGGGTGATTGGTGATAGCGGGGATGTGAGGATGTGGGGTGATTGGGGATGATGGGTGATCGACATCATCCTATTTACTGATTTGCCAAGAAAAAACAATTAGCCTCATCATCTTGATTAAATTTCAATTTAAACATTAATGGATGAGAATAAAAAATGGTTCGACAAGTTTTGAAAAAAAAGTTACATTAGGTCACTTGAATATAGGAGTGACTTCAATTCTCTCGCCTAAACTAAAATTTTGATAACTTATATAAACGATTAATTGCATTTTTATTTTTTATTTTTGCTTTTTAATTATTTTTATAATGTTACTTAAACTTTCATATATATTACACTAGTTAAAAGGCCCGCCGGATGGACGACTAGCTTAAAATATAAATTTATAAAATTAGAAGCTATGAAGGATTTTTCTTACGACAACTTAGTTTCAACAGACAACATTGTATCCTTTTGAAAATGAGTACATTAGCTCCCATTTTAAGTATACCATATTAGATATTGACAAATCAAAAAATCAATGTAAAAAAATGTTCCTTTGGTGCATTTTTTATAATGTATCTTTATGGGATTCAATCCTTTATTTGTCTTAATACATTTGCAGTAAGATTATATATAAAACATTAATTATAAAGAAACGTAACAAATTATAATAATAAGGATTTGAGCAAATGCAATAAACATTTGAAATTATTTCCTTTGAGAATAACCAACAACAAATAGAAACACCAAGCAAAATCTTGTAAGGAGAGGATCCAACACATCTGCCAAGAAATTTCAATGCATCCTACAACGTTACAAAGAAAATCATATATTGCACCAATTATAGCAAAGTCAAACGCAAATCCAAGGATTAATGGAATAAGGGTTGTGTAGTTGCAATAACTCCCATGTTAATCACAACACATTCAGAACAATATGTCTATTTCTTGGCCTTTTATGTCTGGAGTGTCATACTAAGAAATTTAGCACTTAAGGGCCCTATTGTTGAAGTTTACAGCGATAAAAGAATCCATTTAATGGTACTGCCATTAAATCTGAATTAGGTCTAAAAACAATGAGCATAACTTATTGACATACCTTTTCATGATCACCTGAAGTATGAGTCTGAATGTCATGCTCAAGTTTACAACATTAATTTTTTAGTAGCCCAAAGCACCCCTTAAATTGCATGCCCAAAAATTATACGTTACTTGTTATTTTTTGTCATTTTAAATAATCAAACTCAGTTCACGTGTAATAACTGGGGTGTAGGAGAAAGGTCATGTGCTTGGTCTATTTAAATTGTAAAGTTTAGATAATCACCCGTTTAATTATATGCATAAGATGATTCTAAAAAACAAATATGTATGTACAGTACGTACAGGGTCTTCATGACAAGCTGCAATACGGGGTCTTCATAATAAATCGATCAAAGCATATAATTAATGCATACGACCTACCAAATAATTATTTATTTTTACTCTATGATTTAGATATTAATTATGTTTAATCATAGCTAAGTAATAAATTGTATGTCAATTCAGCCAATCTGTCATATATGATTTATACTAAAGCTCGCCAGTTTCAACCCTACCATGTTTTAAATTGTCACCAAGCCTACTGACATACCACCTTGTTACCCGCCTACCATATTAGTAAGATACCTGAACATATATATAATTAGTGTATAAAATCTATATATTAAATTGTTTTAATCACCGCGACTTGTGGGTGATAATGGTCAACATCAAGTTTTTACTCATACATATCTTTTTATTTTATTGCTACAATAGGAACATTACAGTGTGCTATAATGTTTAAATCTAGGTGATTTAGTTCTTGTGTTTCAGCAACACAACAACTAATCAAAAACATATTGACTAAAAGCACATGTGTAAGCAACAGACCTGGCTAACAGGACTTCTAATGTATGTTTCCTAAGTGCCTTTTATAAGATACGTAAATCTATGCTTATGTTTAGAGAGAGAAAGAGATAGAGAGATGGTAAGAACACACACACTTTTAGAGAGAGAAAGTGAAAGAAAACACTTTTCTTACTATGTGAAAAATAAGGTGAACCACACCCTCTCCAACTAAGGAGAGGGTTTATATACCCAAGCCTTGTGATGGGCTTGGGCTTACATGTTTGGGTCATCCATATAAACCATGGACTAGGCCTTTCCTTGTTTACTTAATGTAGAATAACTAAACTACGAGCCACTACTTAATATATTGTCGGAGTGACCGAATCTTCCTAAATACGAAAAACGTATTTCCAACAATCTCCCCCTAAGGGAGGTCACTCCAAACAAGGGTGTTACCCGAGTTACAATAATAAAATAAACCTAGCATACTATGCTTGTCTTGAGCTCGTAGTCTTCGTCTTTCTTTTCTTTTTCTTTTCTGGTGAATATGTTGAAGTGATCTTTGATATCAATCTTGAGCATTAATCTCTTGCCTTGATCTTGTGCATCCATGACTTGTGATATTCGCCTCTTCGTGACTTCATGTCCCACATACTTATACATTTGTAATTCTTGAAAGCTTCATAATTTGATACAGCGGAAGACTTAACTTTTAGGCTTTCTTGAATTTGTTGAAGTATTAAGTGCGAAAAGTATAAGCATGCGGGGACGACTTCTTCTCGGATTCCACAACGCCGCCATCTTCAAATGCCGCAACATAAGTAGACACGAACGAAATGGCTTTGAACATTTCATTCTAATTTGGTAGCATTTTACCTCCGGTCGGTGAAGACCGTTGGACGATATAAAATATCGTACTTATGGCAGGTAGATTTAATTAAAAATCTCCTTGACAAGATTTCGCGGGTAAACCCGTTCTCTTTACTCAACCGTCCAAAGCTGACTACAAACGTAAAGAGTGAATCATTTGGATAAAATTATCCGCATGATTGAAGCCGTCAATTCTGATTCCTGGAACAAGTTTGATTCATCAAAGAATCGCACCATCGTTGCTTTCCAGTTGCCACGAGCTTGATTCATATTGAATCTTGCAAGTTACCTACCAAGTGCTGTTTAAGGTTAACACTAGAAGGATTTCCACTCATCACTGTGAACACTAAGGTATCACTCTGAGTGTTCTGGCAAGATCACTAAGATATTGCGTAGAGGCCTGGAACGTGTTTAAATTCAGTTAAGAATTAAACCACTGTTGCTTTCCAGTTATCACAAGCTTGATTCATAAAGAATCGCACAAGTCACCTACCATGAGCTTTTTGATATTCGCTCAAGAAGGATTTCCATCTCCATTGTAAATACTTTCATATTACTCGGATGTTTAGGCAAGATCATGAAGATTTTGCGTAGGACTCTTAAGATCTTTCTTACTTTTCACAGTGTGTGAAGAAGCAAGGAATTATGAAAGTGTGTCCTAATGAGATATTTGATGATCTCAAATGGCTCTAGACTCGATCGTGCATTTTGGATTTTAGTGATCGGAGGCTGGAGAGGAGCGCCACCATTTCAATACCAACTTATTCGGAGTGAATAAATCGGTAGAAGACATGTTGATCTCCGTGGGATTAAAAAAAATACCTTTTGAGAGATATCTGAGTTAGCTGGGTTAGGTTGTGCATTGCATCACTGGGTCTATGATGTCTTATATTCAATATCAAGCATCATTAAAAATGATCTCAATAGCATATGTATTGACCCGGTTTCTGCCTAAGGTTGTAAGGAGGGCTTCTTTCTTTAGACCCTTTATCTTTACAATTCTTTTTCATTCTTCAACCCCTTCAATGCTTACCAATACGTCATAACTAGCACCTTGTTGTGATTGTTCCAGTGCTAACTTAATTACTTGGTCGGCATTCAGCTACGTTCACAATCTTTCCCCATCTTTCCTAAGGACTACTATTTCTAGCTATGGAATGTCCTTGGGAAGATTCCTCCGGTTCTAGAAGAATCATTGGACTTAACCTATCCTACCATCCTTATGTCACCACAATCTTCATCGTCGTGAAATAAACGGGTTGTGAGTAAGTATAAATCACCATGAAATCCATTTTAATATAGCAAATCCATTTTGCTCCCCTTAACATATGCCACGATATTTGAAAACATTTCGCATATGCCGGGATGAGCCAGCACATTAAGTCAAACCATTTGTGTAAAACCCGCATGCTTTTACCATGAATAGTACCCTTAAGATCGTACGTACATGATTAGAACTTTCCTTTTATAGCACGTTTATGTTTCATGAACAAGAATTACAAGTATTACATACGTGTTATAACACGATAAGTATTTATTACGTATGAACACACGATAATTATTCCAATAATAATTATAATCACGAACATACGAACATGAAATCGTGAACGTAAATTAATCACGAACTAATATTACGTATGTATATATATTTATTACGAACACGAATAAATATATTAAGTCACGATCGATAACTAATTAGAACACGTAATTTACGAACACGAGAACACACTATTATTTTAGACACGAAAAAGGTATGGTGTACCCCATGTGGGGCCCCCCTACCCGCGGCTATACCAAGAAACATGGGCTTAGCCCATGTAATTTTACTAAACAAGGGGTTAAGGGAAAAACGTGTTTCATTATTTACAATCTTAGAAAATAATTAAAACCCTAAAAGTTTTTCCTCCTCCTCCTTTGTTCTTGGCCGTCGGGTTTAGCATCACGAAGAGGTGATTCGGGTTGATTTTGGTGTTAGATAAATTACAAGGATCGTTGTGTGTTCATCCTTCTTGATTTCACGTATTCGATATAACCTTTAACCTTTTCTTTTTATGTTTTGATTTATTGAATCACATAAAATCATGATGTTTTTAATTAAACTAATTAAAAACAAGTATTTTAAACATTTTAATAATCATGGGGTTAAATCAACGAAGGGTTTAGGGGTGTTTTGTTGTGGCTGACACCTAACCGAGCCCCAAGGGGGTCTCGGCTTGGCTTATTTCGCACCACCGAGACCATATGGTCTTGGTATGGTGGTGATGGTCTCACGGCAGCAGCAAGGCAAGGGGAAACCCCGACCTCGGTCGGGGTATGGTGATGGTTACGGGTCCGGTTCATGGGTTTTAATCACGGGTCCGGTTCATGAATCATTTTTTTAGGGTTTATGATTTTTACAAGTTATATTGTTTTTTAGACTTAAATTAAATTAATTAAAAGCATGAACATGATTAATTTAATTTACATGACTTAGGTTATTCATTTAATTATTAATTCATGAATTTTAACCTAAGTATTTATCTTTAATTAGACTATATAATTAATTATTAAAACCATGACTTATAATTAATTAATTTACATGACTTAGGTTATATTATTAATAGATAATAATACATGTTTTAACCTAAGTATTTTATCTTTATTTAATTAAAATCATGTTATATTTAATTAAATACTTTAACCTATAGTTTATTTAATTTGCATGTAATAATTAATAAACTATACTATATAATTACATGACTTAGAATATTAATCAGAAAACACTTAAGCTTATGTAATTAGCTTAATTAACCAGCTTATATATATTTATGGGAACTTTCTATTTTTAGAAACTTATCTATTTTAAGCAGTAATTCTATTTTTGGAAACTTTCTATTTTTGGAAACTTTCTACTTTTAGAAACTTATCTATTTCAAGCAGTAATTCTATTTTTGGAAACTTTCTATTTTTGGAAAATTTCTATTTTTTGGAAACTTTCTATTTTTGGTAACTTTCTATTTTTAGAAACTTTCTATTTTAAGAAACCTGCTATTTTTAGAAAGTTACTTATTATTACATAACAAGTATAATAATACATGAAATACAAGTAATACTTAATCAGAATAGGCAGAATATACGATAAACACAGTATTAAGCTTAAATCAGTAAAACATGACATGAACATATAAAACAAGCTAAGACATGATATGAAATCAGTTACGTACTCAGTAATCAGATACTTATACACGTATGTATTTATGTAGCGTTATTGATACCGAAGTAGGACTCTCTTCCATCCGTCTTCTTCGTTTACTGGACATAAGGTACGGATTCTCCGTCCTTTCAGTATGGACATTCTTTCCTTATTAGGATTCCCCGTATGCATCCAACTGTTTTCCCTAGTTTATGTTTTATATGTTTTGATTGCTTATGTTTAATTAGAATACCTAAAGTCATATACATACATGACCAGTTTCACCTAGTTATGGAGGTACCATAACCATAACACTGGAGGCACCAATGTTATGACTTCCCCACGGCGGAGTGATTGCTCGTGGCGTCCCTTTCAGCTTTTGGCCATTTATTATATTATCAGGTGGGGCGTATGGGTGCATCCTAGTTACATGTTTTCAGCAGATTACTCAGTGTGAATGTGGTGTGTGCCTTGCATCCTTCACAAGGAGCTGATCCCTCCTACCCAAAACCAGTATATTAAATTAGAGGCAGCCCCTCTAATTTGCATGACGAGGTCACCCCTCCAAGTATTCATGCACGTTGATATTTCATGACCTATATTGGCTAATAGTAAAATATGTTAAACAGTTTTTACAAGATAAACATAAGGCTTTTCAAACTATAAAACCAGTTTTACTAAGATATAACCGGGTTATCCAGGACTTAGTTTCTTCCGATGTTTCATGCTTATATGCTTATATTATTCATGCTTTACTTGTACATCCGTGCACTGAGCGTATTGCTCAGTCGTTTTCCTTTTCATGTTCCCAAAACGGCAGGTACTCAGGGACGCTCATAGACTTTAAGCGTACGTGTATATGGACTGGAAGCTTTCTAGCCTTCTTTACTTTATGCATTTCTTTATACTTTGATACTCATTTCCATGGACATTGTTTAGTACTTTCATTTACAGTACTTATGTTTGCGTGTGATGAGTTCTACTTTTGGGATACCGATGTTTGATTCTGGTATTTCCTTTATGGTCATGTAATGTTTAGACATTTATCCTTGTATGCTTTGATGACACGCCATAATCACGCGTGACATTTCATTTATCAAAATGGGGTGTTACAATTATGGTATCAGAGCCAAGGCTTCGACCTGTAGGCTCTCAAAATATGACCTGTGATTAGTGGGTAGTCACTATGGTCTTCCTAGAACTGACAATCGGTTTTCATGCATTCATCATTTTCATGCATACATATATATGTCATTGTCGCAGGTTTATGACTAAGTAATGGTTGGTACAGGACTGTCCCTATTTAGTCGCATGTGTTTTATCGAAACTTTTAAATTTAGGACCGACCCATAGGTGTCCCCTCGCCATGTCTTTTATTTTGGGTGAACCGACCATAGGCGTTCACTCTCGAGCATACAAAAGTTTTCGTAAAACTGCATCATGCATTCATGTACAAATTTTCTTGCATAAAATTTTTCTCATGATTTATTGGTATAAATTTTTTTTCATGTATATAGTTAATGTTTTGATCAGTTTAATCATGTATTTTATGTCATATTGTCAGATGGCAAACATAAACAATATCCGGGAGATGGTTGCAACTGCCAATGCAGATTTGCAAGACATCCTTCATCAGAACGACAACTATCCTCCCCCGCCTAGCATTTTCCCCACGGAAGGAAGGAATGGGCTCATGAGAGAGTACTACACCATTAGACATCGACCTGAGGAAAACAGCAATGACTTCATGCAGCGCTTCCTTCGATTCGCCGGTGTCCTGAGAGCAGTTGCGGGCACCACTAAAGAGCAGGCACAACATTTTCGTTGGGCCCTTTATCCAATGATTGCCAATAACTTAGAAGGTGCTCCGTTGGACACGGTAGCACAAGTGGCCGATACGGCACATAAGCTGGAGATGCTGTGGGAGAGAGATGAGTTCGGGGAAGCAGAGAGACCCGATAAGAGGTAAACATTCGTATTCAAACGGTGACCAATCCGTATTCTTTCAGTATATGTCAATATCTCATCTCTTTAAATTGTATATTCCAGGCAGAAGACTGGGGACCGGTCCCAGCCGGCTACTCAGCAGCAGCCTAATCAGCCCAAGGGAAACGATCAGACTAATGACCGTTCTGCTACGGATAAGCGTGGCGGTAATGATAATTACCGTAACCACGCTGGACACTCCAACAACAACATGTCCTTATACTTACGCATTTTCTTATGATTTCATGTTATAACTCATAATTCTGACACATTAGCAAATCTTCTACCAGGAACCATGGAAACAGTAGGGACCAGAACCAGAGAGGTTCACAGCCTAGCCGTCCAGCTATCACTGGTATTCAATCTTACGATTATCCGCATTGTCCTTTATACCCTATTATCATGTCTCATGTATAATCTCTTATTAGGTTCTCAGCCAGTCAGGACACCTGTTGGAGGATATACTCATCTTCTTTGCTCTACTTGCCACCGTAGGCACCCAGATCCATGTTGCCGCGACAGTGACGCATGCTTCAAGTATGGTCTTCCTGGCCATCGCATGAAGGACTGCCGCAAGGGCGAGATGGAGGGCACATTAGGACATGCTGATACCAAGCCGCCTCCTACCACTGGACGCGTTTACACGACATCTCGCGATCAGGCCAACAAGTCTACAGGTACCATCACTGGAATCTTGTATATGTATGGTCAAGCTGCATGTGTTCTGTTTGATACGGGTGCTACTCACTCGGTCATTTCTACTACTTATGCCAAGAATGTTAGGATACTCCCCATGCCACTAGATAATAGACTCAGTATTTCCACGCCTTTGAGAGACTCAGTACTTATCACCCATGTGTACAAGAGTCTTCCCCTAGAGTTTGACGATAAGGTTCGTCCTGTTGATGCACTTCCGCTGGACATGAATGACTTTGACATGATTTTGGGCATGTATTGGCTATCCAAGCATCATGATACCATAGACTGCCATTTATATCGAGTCATCTTCGGTGATGTTAATCCGCCAGAGTACATTCACAACGGGTTCGTACCCGGTAGGTCTGTACAAATCATATCAACCCTGCAAGCACGTGCACTACTGTCAAATGGGTGCGAGGGTTATCTAGCTACTGTTCATGACATGGATGCTGAATCCCCATCAATTCAGGATCAGTCGATAGTGTCAGAATTTCCAGATGTATTTCCAGAAGAACTTTCGGGCATACCACCTACAAGTGAAGTGGAATTTAATATCGAGCTCATCCCAGGAGCTGAGCTGATTTCCAAGGCTCCTTATCGCATGGCTCCCATAGAGTTAAAGGAGCTGAAGGATCAACTGCAAGAACTCCTGGAACGAGGTTTCATTCGACCGAGCGCATCTCCATGGGGCGCGCCGGTCTTATTTGTTAAGAAGAAGGACGGCAGTATGCGTCTTTGCATTGACTATCGCGAGCTCAACAAGATTACTATCAGGAATAGGTATCCACTCCCACGTATAGACGATCTGTTTGACCAACTCCAAGGGGCCAAACATTTCTCCAAGATTGATCTAAGGTCAGGCTACCATCAGCTACGGGTTAAGGAGCAGGACATCGCCAAGACTGCTTTCCGTACACGCTATGGCCACTACGAATTTGTAGTCATGCCATTCGGCCTGACCAATGCTCCAGCAGTGTTCATGGATTTGATGAACAGGATCTTCCATGAATTTCTGGAAAAGTTCGTCATTGTCTTCATCGATGACATCCTGATTTTCTCAAAGTCCAAGGAGGAACACGAAGACCATCTTCGTACAGTACTACAGATTCTTCGCCAGAAGCAGTTGTATGCTAAATTCTCCAAGTGTGAGTTCTGGTTAGACAAGGTGGCATTCTTAGGTCACACTGTATCAGCAGAAGGAATCACTATGGATCCAGCGAATGTTGAGGCTATTACTAAGTGGCCAAGGCCGACATCAGCGACTGAAGTCTGCAGTTTCCTAGGCTTAGCTGGCTATTACCGTAGGTTCGTGGAGAACTTTTCCCGCCTAGCACTACCATTAAACAAACTGATGCGGAAAGGAGAGAAATTCGTCTGGACTGAAGAACGAGAGAAGAGATTTGAAGACCTGAAGCAGAAGTTAGTATCTGCACCTATTATTACTCTCCCATCTGGTACGGGTGGATTTCAAATCTACAGTGATGCATCGGGGAAGGGACTTGGCTGTGTTCTCATGCAACATGGGAAAGTGATCGCGTACACTTCACGGTAGCTTAAGCCTTATGAGGAAAATTACCCTACGCATGACTTGGAACTTGCTGTAGTCGTGTTTGCATTGAAGATATGGAGGCACTATTTATATGGAGAATCATGTAACATTTTCACGGACCACAATAGCTTGAAGTATATCTTCACTTAGCGTGAATTGAACATGAGACAGAGGAGATGGTTAGAGCTGTTGAAGGATTATGACATTAATCTGCAGTATCATCCCGGCAAGGCGAATGTAGTAGCAGATGCACTTAGCAGAAAGTCCGGAATGATCAACGGCATTGAGATTGAGGAAGAAATCATAAGAGACTTGGAGCGACTAGACATAGAGATCATGGTACGTGGATAGCACGGTTACTGGGCTAATCTTAGAGTAGAACCCGAGTTACTCTCTAAGATCAAGGAGGCTCAGAAAGATAATGGAGAAATCTGGGCGATAATTCAGAATTTGGAGAAGCAGACAGAATTCAGAGTAGATGCAGATGGTATCTTATGGCAGGGCACGAGACTTTGGGTTCCTGATGATCAAGAACTCCAGGAAGCCTTGTTAGCTGAAGCTCATAGCTCCCCATTCTCTATACATCCTGGTTCGACCAAGATGTACCATGACATCAAGCAGTACTTTTGGGGGAGTGGTATGAAACAGGGTCGTTGCCATTTACGTCTCCAAATGTCTTACCTGCCAGCATGTTAAGATCGAGCATCAGCGATCTAGCGGTCTCCTTCAATCGTTAGATATTCCAGAGTGGAAGTGGGACAAAATCACCATGGATTTTTTTACTGGTCTTCCGCCAACCAAGAGGAAGCACGATGCAATTTGGGTTATCGTAGATCGACTTACCAAATCAGCTCATTTCTAACCGATCCGCAAGGAAGATTCGGTTAGTAAACTCGCCGATACATATAGAAGGGAGATCATGAGACTCCACGGTGCTCCATTCAGCATCGTCTCAGATAGAGATCCTCGATTTACTTCGTGATTTTGGAAAAGTCTTCAGAAAGCTTGGGGTACACAACTTAAGCTTAGCACGGCTTTTCATCCTCAAACAGACGGGCAGTCGGAGCGAACGATTCAGACATTGGAAGACATGTTGAGGTCATGTGCGTTGGAATGGACGGGTGATTGGGACGTGATGCGAAAAATCTAGTTTTCCCAAAATTACCCTTTACTAGATTATGACACGGGCAGTGTACCCTTGTCAGTTGTAAAATAGTATTAGCAAATATCGGGTTCGAACACAGGGACTATTTATAGTTGGAAGTATTAGTTTATAAAAACGCGTAACGAGTAACAAGTTGGTTTTAGTCTTAGTGAAGACTTGCTTATAATGACAGTAAAAATATTTAAGATTTCAAATATGGATAAAAGAAACGCTTGCTTGGACCGTTAATGAGTATGTGTTATTTCTTAGGTATGAAAATATCGATAAACTTCTAATGTAAAATCCTAAGTTCCTTTCGAATACCGGATTTCTCCAATTACCTAACCATGCAACGATTCCTTTCGAATACCGTTAACACCTCAAATAATTGTGCATAAAGTTTCAAGCTGATATGTGAGAATTAATTAATAAGCTTCCTTTCGAATAGCTTACTAACTCCTAAACCGATTTCTCTTAATTTAGTAGCTAGCGTTTGTGTGAATATCTACTTGTAAAAATTGTTGTCAATGACTCCTTTCGAATATCATTCACTTATAATCAACTAAAGACAGGCCGATTAATTCGTTCCTATTTTAGTAAAAATTACGGATTCCTTTCGAATACCCGTTTTTAGATTACCAAACAAGAGTATAAACAATTTGAACAAGATAATTAAGTTATTAACCCAAACGGATCCCCAATTAATCTCAACACATCAATCGAATTTCAAACCCAAAACCTAACACATAAACATCACATAATCCTAGCAAACGTATTAAGAAATTAGCTACTCATGATCGTAACAAACACAATTAAATATGTAAAAGACATACTTCAAATTGCAATAATGATAGAAGATTCAATACCAAACTGAGAAATAGGTTCCAATGATCTCCCAAATTAACAAAGTAGAAATTGAAAACAACGATTGTTCAACAGAAAATTATGATTATGATGATGTGTGATGATAGATGATGCTTCTCTGTATATGATGGTAATGCCTGTTGTATGATGGTAATAATTTTTCTTTATCTTCCACTCACTCCTTTGTTATATATTCCCCCTGGTAGTTTAAAAAACGTTCAGCCATAATGTCCCACTAACTCTTTGGGCTCCCCCTTAATTAGGAATAAAAACACAATTTCGTAACTGCATCTGTTGCGCCGCAACATATAGGTCTTGCGCCGCAACTAGTGTTCCGAAAGTACATTGATCTGTAGCCCCTCCAATTGCGCCGCAACTGGTAGAAGCTGCGCCGCAATTCGGCTTCCGCAAGCACCATGTTCTGTAGCACCTTCAGTTGCGCCGCAACTGTTAGGTCTTGCGCCGCAACTCGGCTTTCGAGGCTGGTACTGATTTCCCTGACTTGTTTTGCTTAGCCCCTTTTGGTCCCAAATCTTTACAGCAACATGAGCAGATTTGATGAGCCTTTACCAAGTAGCTGCTCGCTCTTGGGCTAGCCAGTCTTTCTGGTGGAATAAGCATCACCCTGGGAGACTAGAACCCAGCCCAACTCTTAGAACGTGAATCAATGGTGAGTGGGGGTACCCTGATGATTTTAGGCAAACCATCACAGCCGTCAACGGATTTGATATGTCTTTACCAGAAGCCGTACCCTTCTGGACTCGCCAATTCTTAGCAATGAAGCATCGGTGAATTGAACACCCTATAGCTTTAAGCAAGCTATTACAGCTATCAACGGATTTGATAAAATCTTTACCAAGAGCCGTACCCCCTTGGATTAGCCACTTTTCAGTCTAGGACCATGGCAAGTGAAAACCATCCAGTTTTGGGTAACCTGGCAACCATCAACGGATTTGATGTGTCACACCAAGAGCCGTACCCTCAAGGTGAATCAACTCTTTCTTGTCGGTAAGACATGGTGAGTTGAGAACCTACAAAACACACTTTACACAAAATATAAGCAATACGGGGTCTATCCATTACGTTTAGGACACAAAACATAACAAATATCGCTATGAAAAACTCGTATAAATGAGCGATATCAAACCCCCCATACTTAAGCATTTGCTTGTCCCTAAGCAAATCCGACTCAAACCGTAATGTTTTTTTTTTTTTTTTTTTTTTTTTTTTTTTTGAAAGACTCTAAATGACTCAAATGGGACTAAAATAAACGTTATAGGGGACAAAACTAACTAATTTCCCGACTCACCCCCCCATACTTGACTAACACATTGTCCCTAATGTGTTCCATCAAAAGAAAATCTAACTAAAAGGGAAATTAAAATAAAATTAGAAAAATAAAAGGGAAAAGAAAAAATAACACCGTGCGAGTTCCGATTGATGAGGTCTGAATTCCGAGTCTACTCCGCACGTGCTGAACTTAATGCCAGTCTTAAACACAACTGAAAAAGAAAAAGTACAACAACAATCAAAGAAGCCCCACAAACGGCTTCAACTTCTTCACTCATCATCCGTAGGTGGTGGTTGGTACCACATGGGAGGTGGGTTGTATTCAGTCCACCCACTTGCTGCCTCGGAATTCTGCACATGATACTGGGAAGTGGCCATATAATCCCACATGGGCTGGTATCGCTGCATGTGGTACTGCGTGTAATCCCCAAACTGGTGCAAATCTGAGCGGGTCCTCTCGACCTCTGTTCTGAGCTGATGAACCTCCGCATATGTCTCATCCACTCGGTGCCCAATCCTATACAATTCCTGCATCATAGGATTAAAATCAAACTGCCCAGGTTGTGGGGGAACTGCTCCCGCTGCGTTTGCATTACCCGCTTCTTCCTCATACTCTTCCTCAGCATCGTCACCCTCCTCCTCTTGCACATGACCAACATACACTCGGTTTGCGGTTACAATATTTGCTCGTTGCAAATCATTCATTGTAAACGTCTTCCATCCCACCGGTGTACCGCACCTTTGAATCCCCGCCTGATTTAGAATACCCAAATTCCTTGCAATCCTCGTAATAAAGTGGCCACAAACCATAGGCCCTGCAGCTTGTCGTCCTGACCCTTTATCGCTCATATACTCAACCAATGCCCACGGGGCATTCACAAACTGATTCGGGTCCCTCTTTGCGAAGAAAAACAAAAGCCACAAATCATCAAGATACACCTTGTCCTGATGCTGAAATCGGTGCAAGAATGAATTAGAGATACCTTTTTCAAGCACTCTAAGTATCGGATCCGTCAGATTGTTTGCTTTGTTGGTGCGTGCGTGAGGCCTATGTCCGGACAAATCAAACCATACCTCATCTTTCCTACCCCAAATTGCATTCCAGTCCCAACTTCCCTCACAAATATAATTTGGCATATTGGATTTATCCATATATTCAGCTTCCGTGAATAAACCCGCCAAATACCCAAACTGTGGTAGGGTGACCTCATGAGCTCGCCCCCCTAACCGAAACTGAATTGTCTCGGCACCATAAACTTCATGACTATGATCCGGAACCGGGTCAACTGTCAAAGTAGAGTAAAATTCGAGACAGAGTTCTCGATAAATTTTCTCCCGGACACTAAATGCTCTCCTCCAAACGTCCACCTCAAAAGGTGGCGCCCCTGCCCTGCTTATAAACTGAGTAGTCAAAAACGGATTCAACTCAGCAGTTATTCCCAAGTTATCTAGCATACCCCAATCTAAGAACTTCGGGGGATGAACCGCTTTATTCTGAAGCAAGGCCAAATTGTTATTAAACCGGATCTTTTCATCAGCTGTGCATCCCGGCCATTTTAGCCAAGGGTGCACTTCTTGTCTCATGAGCATGGATTCAGCGGATGGAACCGATGAGTGGGTCACTCGAGGTGCTCTGGATGATTCTCCCATCTCTGGCTCCTCAACAGCTTGACGTTTGCCCTACAAAAACAAACAACAACAACAACGAAACAAAACTACATTGTTAGAATCCTATTATTCTGTCTCGGGCTCTTTCTTGCGCCGCAGCTATTCCCTCTTGCGGCGCAACTGGGTGTTTTCTGGGCAAAAACTGCAGCAACAAGGAACCCCAAAAAGACCAAATCTAAACCTAAAAATCCTAACACTAAACGATATTAGGCCTAATTAACTTATGTTACTAATTAACTAATCTTAATACTAAAGAACCCTAATTAAAAACTTTCCCCCAAATTAATTGTACATCAAGAACCCTAATTAAAACTAAAATTAAGAATTTAAAAGGAATATACAACATACCGATCTCCTCATGAATGAATTGATTGATTTTTAAGAAAAGATTTGATGAAAATTCGAAGATGGAGATTAGTGTGTGTTTTTGTGTGTTTGCTGCGGCGCTAAGATTGTGTGAGAGAAATAATATGTGTGAGGGTTTTTAAAAGATAAGAAACTGATGTTTATCCACACATGAATGTCTTGCGGCGCAAGAAAACTAGTTGCGGCGCAACTGTATACACGCAATTTATCAACCACCCTCGAATCCGGACTTGCGGGGCAAGACCATGGGTTGCGGCGCAGCTAAATAAACACCAAAATTACAACTATTTTCGTATCCTAACTTGCGGCGCAAGACAGAGGAGTTGCGGCGCAACTCTTGATCCGAGATGTTTTCCTTCTAATTGACTTAAACACTAATACTAAAACATACTATAAAAACTCCTAAGTTACTAAAATAACTAAAGTCAGTAAAAATAATCAAAATAAGAGAAGTTAAAAGAGAAATGATACAACAAACCGGGGTTTAATCCGGAAATGCTCGTTTTTTTCCTCGAGTCATGAGCTTGACTCCTCGTTGTGCCGAGAATCTAGAACGGGTAAAACCCATCCTCCATCGTCATACCGTTCTCCTCATCTTCCTCATGATATAGCTTGACTCTTTGACCATTAACAATAAATGATCCGCCCTCATCCGTTTCTAACTCCACATATCCACTCGAAAAGACCCGTCTCACCAAATACGGACCCGTCCACTTTGATCTCAACTTAGGTGCTTTAAATTTGTACTTCGATTGAAACAAAAGCACCTTGTCCCCTTCCTTAAACTCTTTCCGCCTAATTTTCAAATCATGGACCATCTTAGTTCTTGCCTTATAAAGAGCGGAATTCTCGTATGCGTTCCATCTTAACTCGTCTAGCTCATGGAGTTGTAAAAATCTAGTTTCGCCACTAGCTAGTAAATCCATGCTACATTCTTTAAGCGCCCAATACGCCTTATGCTCTATCTCCATGGGTAAATGACACGTTTTCCCATATAGCATCTTGAACGGGGTGGTCCCAATCGGAGTCTTGTAAGCTGTCCTAAATGCCCATAATGCTTCATCCAATTTCTTTGACCATAAAGACGGATTATTGTTGACCGTCTTTTCCAAAATCCGTTTAATCGCCCGATTGGTATTTTCGACTTGCCCACTTGTTTGAGGGTGGTAGGAAGTCGAAAACCGGTGTTGTACCCCATATCTTTTCAAAACTTTCTCCATTTGGGCGTTTGCAAAATGGGTTCCCCGATCACTTATCAAAGCTTTTGGCATGCCAAACCTACAAAACAAGCTTCGCAAAAATTCAATAACAACGTTAGCATTATTAGTAGGTAGTGCCTTTGCCTCGACCCATTTTGATACATAATCCACCGCCACCAAGATGTAGACATTTTTGTTTGACGGTTTAAACGGCCCCATGAAATCAATTCCCCAAATATCAAACACTTCGCACACTTGTATACTTTGTTGCGGCATCTCGTCTCGTTTTGTAACCGTTCCTTGCCTTTGACACGAATCACATGTCCTCACTAAGGTGCGTGCTTCCTGAAAAATAGTAGGCCAATAGAAACCTGCATCAAACACCTTCTTTCCCGTCACGGTTGGACCATAATGTCCTCCCGTTGGACCATGGTGACATTCATCGAGAATTCGCCTTGTGTCGGCTCCAGAAACACACCTTCTCACCATTCCATCGGCACACATTCTAAATAGAAACGGCTCCTCCCAAAAGTAATACTTGGCATCCGAGTATAGCTTTTTCCGTTGTTGATGAGTAAGCAATCTACTAACGACTCCACCTGCTAAATAATTGGCTATGTCGGCGTACCAAGGACCTCGTTCACCAACTGCTTTTCCAACAAATGCCAACCTTTCATCCGGAAAGGTGTCTCGAATATCCTCTTCATTCAAAGCTCCAAGACTCGGATTCTCCAAACGGCTCAAATGATCCGCAGCCACATTTTCTCTACCCCGCTTATCTTGGATCTCCACATCAAATTCTTGCAAAAGTAAGATCCACCTAATCAATCTCGGCTTCGCATCTAACTTTGAAAACAGAAACTTCAAGGCCGAGTGATCCGTGAACACTACCGTTTTACTCAATACCAAATAAGACCGAAATTTATCGAACGCGAACACAACAGCTAGTAACTCCTTCTCGGTAGTGGTATAATTTTGCTGAGCTTCGTTCAATGTCTTGCTTGCAAAATAAATCGGCCTAAAATGTTTCTCAATCCTTTGACCCAATACCGCCCCTACCGCAAAATTGCTCGCGTCACACATCAACTCAAAGGGTAGATCCCAATTTGGCGAGATTAGAATGGGTGTGTTCGTTAATCTTTCCTTCAACAATTCAAATGCCTTCATACAATCCTCCGAAAATTCGAACTTTGTATCCTTCTCTAACAAACGAGTCATCGGCCTAGTTATCTTTGAAAAATCCTTAATAAACCGCCTATAAAACCCCGCGTGTCCTAGAAAGCTTCTAACTGATTTCTCGTTCGTTGGAGGTGGTAACTTTGCTATAACTTCAATCTTTTCTCTATCAACCTCAATTCCCGCCTTAGAAATTTTGTGCCCCAATACTATTCCTTCCTTCACCATGAAATGGCATTTTTCCCAATTAAGCACCAAATTTGTTTCTTCACACCGTGCTAGCATCTTATCTAAACTTTCTAAACAACCATCAAATGAACTCCCATAAACCGAAAAATCGTCCATAAAAACCTCCATGGAATTCTCAATCATATTCTGAAAAATCGCCATCATACACCTCTGAAATGTTCCCGGTGCATTACATAACCCAAATGGCATCCGTCTATAAGCAAAGGTGCCGAAAGGACAAGTAAATGTTGTTTTCTCTTGGTCCTCGGGGTCAATTGGAATTTGAAAATAACCCGAGAAACCATCAAGGAAACAATAAAACTCGTTCCCCGCCAACCTTTCTATCATTTGATCCATAAATGGCAATGGAAAATGATCCTTTCGAGTCGCCTCATTTAACTTCCTATAATCGATACAAACCCTCCAGCCCGTCACTGTTCTTGTCGGTACCAATTCATTCTTTTCGTTCAACACCACAGTCATTCCACCTTTCTTGGGTACACAATGTACCGGACTAACCCAGGGGCTATCCGCTATCGGGTAAATTATACCTGCATCCAAAAGTTTAACAATTTCCTTCTTGACCACATCCTGCATATTCGGGTTAAGTCTCTGTTGTCTTTGGACAACAGGTTTTACATCATCTAAAAAGTTAATTTTATGTTTACAAAAATCAGAACTTATACCCGGAATATCAGAAATACGCCAAGCGAAAGCCTTTTTATGGCTTTTAAGGACCGTTAGTAATTTAATCTTTTCGTCTTCCAAAAGTGAAGATGAAATAATAATTGGGAGACTAGAATTACCATCTAAGAATGCATACTCGAGATGTGCTGGCAATTGCTTAAGTTCCAAATCCTTCGGAGGATCCTCAATAGAAGTCTTGATCCTCTCCCCGTCGTTAACCACCAACTCCTTCACTTCATCCGAGCTTCCCTCTTCATTCGCCTCTTCTTTAACAATGGAATTCAGCCTTTCCATTTCCGCCTCTGCTTCCAAAATGCCTTCCCAATCAAGGTCATAAGCTGCTTCATCTAGAACATCTATTCTAAAACAAGATTCATCTGTAGAATATGAATGTTTCATTGCTTGCTTCAAAGAAAATGTTGCCCTTTCATTACCCAAACCCAAAGAAATTTCGGTATCCCGAACCCGTATGATAGCATCCGCGGTGTTTAAAAATGGTCTACCCAAAATGAGAGGAACTTTTTCATCCTCCTCCATTTCAAGAATAACAAAATCCACGGGATATAAAAATTCTCCGACCCGTATGAGCATATTTTCGGCAATACCCAATGGATATTGATAAGATCGATCGGCCAATCTTATACTCATACGTGTTGGGGTTAAAACACTTGAAGACAATTTAGTGTAAATAGAGTAGGGCATTAAGTTAATGCTTGCCCCTAAATCCGCTAATGCACTAAAAGTAAGTTTATCATTAAAAGTGCAAGTTAAGAGAAAACTTCCGGGATCTTCAAGTTTCGGTGGAATAGACCTCTTCACAATTGCTGAACATTCGGCATTTAAGAACGCGGTGATTTTCTCCATGTAATCACCTTTCCCGCTCACGAGTTCCTTCATGAATTTTGCATAATTTGGCATACCCGCAATAAGATCAACTAAAGGAACATTAATCTTAACAGTTTTCATTAACTCGATGAATTTCCCGTATTGTTCCTTTTTCTTTTCTTTTCGAAGTCTATGCGGATATGGGATATGTGGCTTGTATGGCCCTTTTGGTTCGATTTCCGGCTCTTTTTCTTTATTATCACCCTTTGGTTCCTTCCCAGGTCTCGACTCCATTTCTATCTCTTCCTCGTCGTCCGAATCACTATCGATGGGTTCATGGTTCTTTTTGAAGTCTCGGATCTCGAGTTGCGGCGCAGCTACGTCATCTTGCGGCGCAATTGGTTGGTCAATGACAATCGGGTTCCCCACGGAGTACGAGTTGCGGCGCAAGTCCCTGTTGTTGCGGCGCAAGATGTCTGTTTCAGCTGAAATTTCCGTTTTGTTTTTGTTCAGCACCATTTTTCGGTCCCCCCCATACTTAGGTCCAGACCTAGTCTCCACAACGTTCACTTGCTCATCACGATTATTTGGTGGTACATACTTCGACCCTTGGTTCGATGATCCTCCGGTGTTGTTTTGATTTTGCCTCGGATTTGGTTGGGTTAAACTTGGCATTTGACCCGTTGGTCGGTTCGAGAACTTTTCACTTAATCTTTCAAATTTTCGCTCCAAGTCTTGCATGTTAGCTTGGGTGTTCCGTTGGTTTTGCTCCCATTTTGCGGTGAATCCTTTCATGGAGTTAGCCATCATATCATTAGCTGCCTTTTGGGAGTAGACAAAATCTTTCATCATTTCCTCAAAATTCTGTTCGGTATGCTCCTCCTTTTGTTTCGATTGGTTGGGTTGAAATCTCGCCTCATTTCTGTTTCCCTGATTCTTATTTCCATACCCACTATTTCCCCGGTTTTGATACCCATAGTTGGCATAGTTAGCCTCCTCAGATTTCGGCTCACAATCATCCGTGTAGTGAGGTCCCCCGCATTTCCCGCAACCGTTCTTCACTAAGTGTACATCTTTTTCCAAACGATCCATTCGGTTTTTCATTTCATTACCCAAGGCTTTAATCTCGTTCACCACTTCTTTGTTGCTACCACTACTACCTCCTTCTTCAACTTGGTTCACCGTTCCTCTAACTCTCCTATTCTTATTAACCCGATCCCTAGCAATATGAGCTTGAACTTGGTCTTCCATCATTCGGTGAGCCTCGTTTGGTGACTTGTATAGGAAACTGCCACCACCCGCCAAATCCAAGTCGTGTTGAGAACGACTATCCAAACTGTAGTAGAAGATATCAATAACTTCATCTTTATCTAACTCGTGCCCATGGCAGTTCCTTAACAATTCCTTAAGCCTAATCCAAGCACTTGTTATGGTCTCGTTGTCCCATTGTTGAAAAGAACGGATTTGGTTCAATAGCTTCCTGCGCAAGATGGGTGGAAAAAATCTTGTTACAAAAAGCTCCCTCATTTCTTCCCAAGTTGCAATCGTACCCGGCTCTAATTCATTAAACCACGTTTTCGCCTCTCCCGTGAGAGATGATGGAAACAAACTTAGCATAACGCTTTCCTCGTGACCCGCTCCATATCGAAACATTCTACATGTCTCTATGAAACTCGCCACATGCTTGTGCGGGTCGGACTTGAAATGTCCGTCAAAAGTACTATCTTGAATCATCTTTAAGTGATGACCTTTAACGGAAAAGTCATCCCCCAAATCCGGTACCACAATGGCCGACCCATTCGTCTGTGGTACTATCCTATTCCTATCGATCATCGGTATGTCAAAAGGATTGGGTGGGTTGTTTCTTGGTATATCATCATCGTCTCCGTTGTCTGACATTTCTTCTTCAAAAACTAGTTCAACTTTATCCTCGGAGGATATGCTTTCACTATAAACTACCGAAGCGGCTGCTCCTAAACCCCGTTTCCTCAAAAGTTTTTCCGGATCCGAAAGAGGACTTTGCACTTGTTTCCCTTGGGATCTCGTGTACATACACAATCAATAATCCTGAAAATCACAACACAAACAAAAAAAAAAAAAAAAAAAAAAAAAAAAAAAAAAAAACCCGTGACAAATATTCAAACAAGTAATCAAACAATAAACTAAAAACTTCAACTAAATCAAGTCCCCGGCAGCGGCGCCAAAAACTTGATGCGAAAAATCTAGTTTTCCCAAAATTACCCTTTACTAGATTATGACACGGGCAGTGTACCCTTGTCAGTTGTAAAATAGTATTAGCAAATATCGGGTTCGAACACAGGGACTATTTATAGTTGGAAGTATTAGTTTATAAAAACGCGTAACGAGTAACAAGTTGGTTTTAGTCTTAGTGAAGACTTGCTTATAATGACAGTAAAAATATTTAAGATTTCAAATATGGATAAAAGAAACGCTTGCTTGGACCGTTAATGAGTATGTGTTATTTCTTAGGTATGAAAATATCGATAAACTTCTAATGTAAAATCCTAAGTTCCTTTCGAATACCGGATTTCTCCAATTACCTAACCATGCAACGATTCCTTTCGAATACCGTTAACACCTCAAATAATTGTGCATAAAGTTTCAAGCTGATATGTGAGAATTAATTAATAAGCTTCCTTTCGAATAGCTTACTAACTCCTAAACCGATTTCTCTTAATTTAGTAGCTAGCGTTTGTGTGAATATCTACTTGTAAAAATTGTTGTCAATGACTCCTTTCGAATATCATTCACTTATAATCAACTAAAGACAGGCCGATTAATTCGTTCCTATTTTAGTAAAAATTACGGATTCCTTTCGAATACCCGTTTTTAGATTACCAAACAAGAGTATAAACAATTTGAACAAGATAATTAAGTTATTAACCCAAACGGATCCCCAATTAATCTCAACACATCAATCGAATTTCAAACCCAAAACCTAACACATAAACATCACATAATCCTAGCAAACGTATTAAGAAATTAGCTACTCATGATCGTAACAAACACAATTAAATATGTAAAAGACATACTTCAAATTGCAATAATGATAGAAGATTCAATACCAAACTGAGAAATAGGTTCCAATGATCTCCCAAATTAACAAAGTAGAAATTGAAAACAACGATTGTTCAACAGAAAATTATGATTATGATGATGTGTGATGATAGATGATGCTTCTCTGTATATGATGGTAATGCCTGTTGTATGATGGTAATAATTTTTCTTTATCTTCCACTCACTCCTTTGTTATATATTCCCCCTGGTAGTTTAAAAAACGTTCAGCCATAATGTCCCACTAACTCTTTGGGCTCCCCCTTAATTAGGAATAAAAACACAATTTCGTAACTGCATCTGTTGCGCCGCAACATATAGGTCTTGCGCCGCAACTAGTGTTCCGAAAGTACATTGATCTGTAGCCCCTCCAATTGCGCCGCAACTGGTAGAAGCTGCGCCGCAATTCGGCTTCCGCAAGCACCATGTTCTGTAGCACCTTCAGTTGCGCCGCAACTGTTAGGTCTTGCGCCGCAACTCGGCTTTCGAGGCTGGTACTGATTTCCCTGACTTGTTTTGCTTAGCCCCTTTTGGTCCCAAATCTTTACAGCAACATGAGCAGATTTGATGAGCCTTTACCAAGTAGCTGCTCGCTCTTGGGCTAGCCAGTCTTTCTGGTGGAATAAGCATCACCCTGGGAGACTAGAACCCAACCCAACTCTTAGAACGTGAATCAATGGTGAGTGGGGGTACCCTGATGATTTTAGGCAAACCATCACAGCCGTCAACGGATTTGATATGTCTTTACCAGAAGCCGTACCCTTCTGGACTCGCCAATTCTTAGCAATGAAGCATCGGTGAATTGAACACCCTATAGCTTTAAGCAAGCTATTACAGCTATCAACGGATTTGATAAAATCTTTACCAAGAGCCGTACCCCCTTGGATTAGCCACTTTTCAGTCTAGGACCATGGCAAGTGAAAACCATCCAGTTTTGGGTAACCTGGCAACCATCAACGGATTTGATGTGTCACACCAAGAGCCGTACCCTCAAGGTGAATCAACTCTTTCTTGTCGGTAAGACATGGTGAGTTGAGAACCTACAAAACACACTTTACACAAAATATAAGCAATACGGGGTCTATCCATTACGTTTAGGACACAAAACATAACAAATATCGCTATGAAAAACTCGTATAAATGAGCGATATCAGGACGATTATATCTGTTTGGTGGAGTTTGCATACAACAACAGTTGGCACGCAAGTATCAAGTGTGCTCCTTTCGAGATGTTGTATGGCAGAAAGTGTCACGCCCCAATCTGCTGGGATCAGGTTGGCGAGCAAACACTTGAAGGACCAGAAATCATCGAGCTGACTAATGAGAAGGTCGCAGTAGCGAAGCAGAAACTGCAAGAAGCACGGTCACGTCAGAAGAGCTACGCAGACAAGCATCGTAGGGACATACATTTTAACGTAGGAGATCACGTTTTCCTTAAGGTTTCACCGGCACGTGGTGTTAGACGTTTTGGAGTTAAAGGGAAGCTCAGTCCTCGTTTCATCGGACCGTTTGATATCATTGAACGTGTCAGAGAAGTATCTTACCGTTTAGCGTTACCTCCGCAGCTTTCGCATGTACACAATGTGTTTCATGTGTCCTTACTCAGAGGGTACCAGTATCATCCCCTTCACATGGTTCAGTATCCACTGGAACAGATTTGTGAATATCTCACTTTCATAGAAAAACCCGAACGAGTTCTTGACAGACAAGAACGAGTCATGAGAAGGAAGACGATTCCATTCGTCAAAATCCTTTGGGGGATCATACCGAGCGGGAAGCCACTTGGGAAACAGAGGAGTCTATCCAGGCTTCTTACTAATGTTAGTATTTTGCAATGCAAGTTAGCAATTAAGTTTGTTTCCTCGACTCGACTCGAATTGATTTCCGATTAAACGTAAGACTAGTTGTTCTTGGTGAAACGTATTTTTGGTATTTTTAAAACTAAAAATTACTTAATTAAAAACTAATTTAAAAATAAATCTAACTAAAAACTTACTATTTAAATTTTAAAACTAATTTATACTATATTTAAAACTATTTAAAAATCTAATGTGAACTATTTAAAATTAAAACTAATTGAAAACTAATTTAAATTTAAATAAAACTTAAAACTAATTTTTTTTATCTATTAAAACTATTTTTAATCAAAACTAAATTAATTTTGAACTAATAAAAAAACTAATTTTAAAAAACAAATGAAATATTTTTTTTATCTTTTTATTTTTTTGTTTAAACTGAATAAAAGAAGACTTTTTAACAACTTTTAATTAAAATTAATAAAACCTAAAACTTGTATTTAAAACTAATTAACAAAAACTGACAACAAGATTGATTCCTACATTAATTAATTGTTGCGTAATTAAACATTAAAGATAGACTAGTCTAGATGGTAAGGGTGTTGGTCTGTTAAGCGTGAGGTCACGTGTTCGAGACCCTTGATGGACAAATTTTGCAATGATATTATTTTTTGGAATTTCATACAGATCAATTGTATCTGTATGTTTATGCAGCAAAATCAGCAATATCTCAAAACCAAAGAAAAGCACCATGAATTAGCAAATAAGCCACAGCAAATAAATAAGCAACAATAAGCTATATCCAATAAGATGACTAAACCAAAAAGCAATTAAGAACTGAATAATAAGCTAAAAATTTGAAAAAACTAATCAAACTTAAATCTAATCAGCTACTAAAATAAGCAAATCAACTCACAATACTTAAACTGAAAATAAGCAGATTAAATCTATTTTAACCAAATAAAGCAGATATAACCAAAACTTAAAAAAATCTAAAACTTAAACAAGACTAAATATATTAGGCAGATCCAAACAAATACTGAAACTTAAACAGTCAGGTAAACTCAACAAATAAACTTAATAAAGTAACATTAACTAAACAAATTCAAGCAGATAAAAAGAAAAGCAGAAACCAAATTTTAAACAACCAAACACTAGCAGACTTAATAAATTCGAAAATATAGCAGATCCAAATCTAATTAACAAATTAACAAGCTAACCAAACAGATTAATATTAAACTAAAACTTAACAAGAAAATAAAAAAGAAGAAGCACCTGATGTTGAAACCTTTGGGAAGTAGGAAGGTGTTGAACCCCCTATGAACCGAAACTGAATCAAGCACCACCGTATTACCCAAAAATCATCATCATCATATCAACGAACAGTAAACCAAACGAACCACAAAATTTTATTCGAACTAGATTTTTTATAATCTTCCAGTGGGGGAAATTATTTTCCACTTTTATCTTAATTTAATTAATTCAAAATAAGAACATAAATTTAAATTGCAATTAACTTAAAAAAATAGAACACGAATTAAAACTGAAAGTAAATTTTTCATTAATATTTGGAAATTAAATACAATACTTTGAAAAGAAAATTACAAATTTAAATCTAATCTAATTTTTGCAGAATTAAAAATAAAATAAAAAGTGCACTCTTGAATTACAGATTTATGAGGGTATTTATAGCCAACCCCCAAGGCTTCTTCATGAAGCTTCGTGAGCAAGAAATTTAATCTGAGCCGTTTAATCCATCTTTTCTGACTTCTCTTTCTTCTCTTCTTGATCTTGCTGTTGAAAACACACCAAGGGTCACATGGATCGCCACGCTGGCGAAAGTGTGTTTCTTGTGTTTGTTGAGAGCTGATGTGGACATCAAGGATTGGTGGATTGGTGTTGTGGTGTTGTCACAGCCAATCAGGAAAGGGAGGAATGCCACATAGGTGAGGACCACATGGTGTTCTTCTCCGATTAATGGGGGGGATTTAATTGGCACTCGTGTGAATCACACGAATCAGTGAAAACCCCCAATTTTTATGAGATAATTTGTATTTTAGGGTTTGGGGAATAGTAACTAGGGTTGGGGTAAAAAGGTAGGTTGTATGGTTTGGGAGAGAGAGATGAGGGAAAGGTGAGAGTGTTTCTTAGTTATTAACGAAATGGAGTAAATGTGTGGGGTGGGTAAGTTTATACACGTGTGTTGTTAAGGGGTGAAAAGTTGACCAGGTTTTTGAGTTAAAAAATCGTGTGTGTGAGTGATTTGTGAAGTTTGACCGAAATTTTGACCAAGCTTTGTTTCTTCCATCAAAGTTTATTAGCCATTTTGGGCTTGTGGCCTAATTTTCTAAATACTTTAATCCGTCCCATAAAATCATAGAATTTGGGCCTTTGTTGGGCTTGTAGTATTTTAACAAGCAAGATATAACTTCCAAATGGGCTTTTGAGCCCATTAACCCAAATATGGGACCCACTTGGCCCAATTATCTTCATAAAGTTAAATCCGCTAAAAATCAAACTTGAATTTGACTTCCTTGATCTTTCTTTAAACCCGTGTCGATTTTGCCGGCTTTCGTGATCTTTGGCACACTTTTGTATATTGACTTTGTCTTCGTCTCTTTCTTGGACTTTTCTTCAACATATGACCGTGAAATTCCGTGTTTTCTTTCCTTTGATCATTTGTACCTATTTAACACAAAAACACAAATCCACGCGTAATTCCGACTTTTACGATATTAAACACATGATTAGGTCTTGTTTTTCCTTGATTTTAGTGGCAAAAGGATAAGTGTTTACACACTTATTAAATCCCCTACACTTGACCATTGCAATGACCCCATGCAATGCATTATTTTAAAGCATAAAGTCACATTTTTCTCATAATTAATCCATCTCGGCCTTTATTACTATTACTACTACTACGGAAAGATAAAAACTTTAAAGGAAACGAAAGTTATAACAATTTATTAACTTGGAAATTATTTGATGGAAGAAACTTGTAAAGAAATCTAAGACTTTAATTAGGGCTTTGGTGTCATGAATATTAATCACCCTCAAGTTTCACGTTCCCTATACCAAGCTTAAAAACGAGATCATTGTTTACCATAAGTCCTCAAATTAAAACTATTTATATAAGACAATTGTGTAATACTCTTTCTCCAAATCCTAAGTTGTATCTCTAGATTTTATTGATTGTCATTCACCCGTAGGCTCATTTGACTTATTCGATAATTATTAATCCAAAAATGAAGGCAAAACGGTGCAAACCCGACACTCAAAACCTAACCTCGTCCTCAAAAACGTTGTCACTAAAGTAAGCCCACATCAAGGATGATTTAACACGATTTGGGGAATAAATTCCCGGACCCAAAATTTGGCCAATAGTACTACTTATTAATTATTCCTCCAAAGTCATGTTAACTTTATGTGGAGTTTATCAAGTTCACATCATATACCCTTAGGCTCTTTAAGATGTAAAAATGCTCCTCATCTATTGTCCACACACTAAGGCTCCTTGAACGATAAACAAGGGAATTGATTTTTTGATCAATTTTTATTCAACACTTACCATGCCATACACCCTAAGGCTCTAATGACAAGGTTCGTGCTACATGCCCCACACCCTAAGGCTCCTTGAGGTCATGTTTTAATCTTATTCTTTCTTTATTTATGATATATATAGTAGGCCAAATTCCGCGGTCCCATGGTCTGAATACCTCCTACTTAGTGGTTATGAGCCACCTTAGTCGGAAGCCACAACGCTGGCACCCTTAATGTGTTCATGCTTTAATTACAAGGAGATAAAAGATTTGGCTAAGAGTTAAGATATCGAATCGACACCGCAAAAATCCTTATTTATTAAGCAATTAAATATACAAGCGGGAAGAAAGAGCCACAAAAACTCATATAAGCAAAAATTAACCCTTAAACTTATTATCAACTCTATCATCTCTCGTTCTCCACAATTTAAAATCTCAAGGAATGAGACTCGTGGATGCTTAGCCTAATAAACCAATTAAGGTCCATATGGTTAAGGATACTAGCTAGAGTGAACTTGGATAAGTAAACTCGGGTTGAGTCAAAATATTCACGACGGGCCTAATATATCAAAGATATCTAAACTTGTTAAAACCATTTTATTCATTTATTTATTTTTGACTTTATTCTTGAAATGGAAAATATAAATACGATGCGATGACAAAAGGAAAGAAAATAAATGAAAATACTACTAGGCCAAAATAGATCAAAAATTTTGAAAAACGTTGAAAAAAAAATTTCCGGTTAAATGAGGTCAAATTCATGGAAAAGCCCACTAAAATTCGATAGAAGTCCCCCCTACACTTAATATAAACATTGTCCTCAATGTTTAAGCATGTGGGAGAATAAAATCCCCTACACTTAGGACATTGAGTACGTTGTTTAAAATCGAGCTAAGGAAGAGACAACTAAAGTGATTACATTTATTCGTCTTATTTATATACATGTATGAATCACAATAGCAAAAACTTATCGAAGGAACCGGGTACACGGGAACACGGGATCACGGGTGAGGTCAAAAACACCAAAAGTGGATAATTAAAGCACATGTCCCTACACAACATCACAACACACAAACAACCTACTTGGCTCCCCCCTACACTTATTGGTGGAAATGGGTGAAGGCGAAAAAGGTGTGAAGGATGGTAAAGGTAAAAATCTAACCTAGTTATACGATGCTTGATTTATTTATCACGAGTCTCTAGCTCGACTCGAATTCCCGAATGTCATCATTCAAATGGGAAAATCATGGGAAAACCGAGATTTCCAAGGGAGGAAAATCTCTCCATGATAAAGGGTGAAACAAAGTCATATAAGGAATACCCTAAGAGAAATCCACCCGGATCAAACACATAATTTCCATCACGAAAGGAAATAAACCCCGAGGTGGTAAAATCACACAAGTCAAAGAAGAGTGGGGTATCCTTAGGCAAAAATTTCTTACGAGGAAAGGTGTTATGGTGATAAGACAATGAAAGAACAAAAGTCTCTATTCCGGGATCAAACACCGATTCCTTAACGGGGAAATGGCAAGAGGTGTGGACATTAAAGCTCAAAATGTCATTTTGATCCAAAGTGGAGGAGTCGTCCTCTTCAAACTCGATGTGAAAACATAAGTATCATCGGAGTCATAGGAAAACTCATCCTCGTGAGGAAAATAGGAGTTTAGAAAGTTATCTAAATCCTCCTCAAATGGAATATCCTCAAAAATAGGGGCAACCTCTAAAGGTGGAGAATCCTTTTCAAAATTCGTAACCCCTAATATAGGAATATGAGAGTCAAAGGGAGACTCAAGAATAGGAGAATCACTCATAGAGATAATAGGATCATTAGGCTCACTAGGTGTCTCGTCAAAACCCAAAGAAATGAGATCACTTAAAGAAGTGTCGTCATCATAGTCATCGTAGATTGGGGTATCAAAGATTTGAGGCTCTAAAGGTGTCTCCCTAAGATCGAAAGGAAAGTGAGCACTTGAAGAAGTGTCTTCACTATAGGTATCATAGAGTGGGGTATCCTCAAAATCCGAAGTGGAATGATCACTTAAAGAAAAGACATCATTAGCTTCCTCATTTTCTTCAAAAAGTGGATTATTATTTGAAGTTTCAAAAAGTGGATTTGAATGTACCACAAAATCATTAATGTTAAACTTTTTAGTTTCAAAGGGATTGATAAAACTTTATTCATTATCAAAATTAAGCACATCAATCATATTGACCGATTCTTTTCCGTTTGATTTATTTACCATTTTCCCCATTTTAAACACTTGTTGATCATTCCCAATCCTAAGAATTAATTCCCCTTCGGCTACATCAACTAGAGCTTTTCCGGTTCTTAAAAATAGTCTACCAAGTATTAACGGAATACGAGGATCCATCTCATAGTCGACAACAACAAAGTCCACGGGAAAAGTGAATGTACCAACTCGAACAAAAACGTCTTCGGCAATACCAACGGGGTATACGAGAGTTCTATTAGCTAACTTGAGAGTCATGCGAGTCGGTACAAGGTCGGGTAATGATAATCATTTCCATACCGAGAGTGGCATAAGATTGATGCTAGCGCCGAGATCCGCTAAAGCCATACAATCATCAATTTGAGGAAACGAGCAAGGTAACACGAATCGTCCGGGATCTCCTAGCTTTTCGGGAAGCTCTTTCAGAAGAATCGCGGAACAATTCTCATTTAAACGGGTGTTCACGAGCTCAACCATTTTTTCTTTCTTATTAAGCAAATCTTTGAACATTTTCACAAATTTTGGCATTTGAGCAAGTGCTTCAATAAGGCTAATGTTAACATTGACGTTGGAAATCATTTTCAAAAGTTGGAAACATGAACGTCATCTTTGGTGAGCACTTTAGCCTTGTCTAACCTAGAGGGATAAGGGATATTGGGTTTAGACTTGGAAGGTTAAGAAGGAGAAGGACTCGCTTCTTGAACAACCTTAGGGTTGGGCTCTTTAGGCAATGGAGCACTAGTACTAGGAGTGGTAGTGGGAGGAATCACCGAAGGGGGAGTAGGATTACTCATTATGACCTCTGGGCCTTGTCTCTCCTTTATGGGCGAAGCAAAATGGAAGGTCCCACTAAAGTGGCTCCACTTCGAGTAGTGATAGCACTCACATTAGCACGAGGGTTAATCTCGGTATTAGAAGGTAAGGCTCCTTGGGGTCTAAGGGCTTGAATCATTGTCAAAAATTTCTTATTGGTCGATTCTTGCATCTCTCTCATAATTCGCTCATGGTCGGTCAATTTTTGTAGAACCAAGTCCATTTGAGGATTATGCATATTCATTTGATTATACCCTTGATTAGGAAAACCTTGATTAGGAAAACCTTGGTTTTGATATTGAGGTTGAAAACCGTTATTATTATGAAAACCTTGGTTATTATTTTGAAACCTTTGATTTTGACCATTAAAATTCCCTTGATTTACATTCCCTTGAAAATTACCCATTTGAGGACCTTGGTTCCTATTTTGATTTTGGGTATTTTGGGCGGGTGGGGGTGGTCTTTGTGGAGCTACAAAACCCGGGGGAGCCAAATAATTAGTACTCTTATAAGACAAATGGTTAACATCAACATTTGGTTTAAATTGAACCCTCTCATTTGCATTGGTGTTATAAGCACAAACTTGTTGTTGTTGATTGTAAACCTTGTCACAGTTAAAATATGAATGTGGTCCACCACAAGTCTCACACGTTTCACAAGTCTCTTTTAAGGCATTCACATGTGTAGTGGGAGGGTTATCTCTTAAAACAAGGTGTTTCACAATTGAAGTAAGCTCCTTAATTTGATTAGTCACCTCATTATCCCGGCAGCGGCGCCAATTTAATGTTAGTATTTTGCAATGCAAATTAGCAATTAAGTTCGTTTCCTCGACTCGACTCGAATTGATTTCCGATTAAACGTAAGACTAATTTTTCTTGGTGAAACGTATTTTTGGTATTTTTAAAACTAAAAATTACTTAATTAAAAACTAATTTAAAAATTAAATCTAACTAAAAACTTACTATTTAAATTTTAAAACTAATTTATACTATATTTAAAACTATTTAAAAATCTAATGTGAACTATTTAAAATTAAAACTAATTGAAAACTAATTTAAATTTAAATAAAACTTAAAACTAATTTTTTTTATCTATTAAAACTATTTTTAATCAAAACTAAATTAATTTTGAACTAATAAAAAAAACTAATTTTAAAAAACAAATGAAATATTTTTTTATCTTTTTATTTTTTATTTAAACTGAATAAAAGAAGACTTTTTTAACAACTTTTAATTAAAATTAATAAAACCTAAAACTTGTATTTAAAACTAATTAACAAAAACTGACAGCAAGATTGATTCCTATATTAATTAATTGTTGCGTAATTAAACATTAAAGATAGACTAGTCTAGATGGTAAGGGTGTTGATCTGTTAAGCGTGAGGTCACGTGTTCGAGACCCTTGATGGACAAATTTTGCAATGATATTATTTTTTGGAATTTCATACAGATCAATTGTATCTGTATGTTTATACAGCAAAATCAGCAATATCTCAAAACCAAAGAAAAGCACCACGAATTAGCGAATAAGCCACAACAAATAAATAAGCAACAATAAACTCTATCCAATAAGATGACTAAACCAAAAAGCAATTAAGAACTGAATAATAAGCTAAAAATCTGAAAAAACTACTCAAACTTAAATCTAATCAGCTACTAAAATAAGCAAATCAACTCACAATACTTAAACTGAAAATAAGCAGATTAAATCTATTTTAACCAAATAAAGCAGATATAACCAAAACTTAAACAAATCTAAAACTTAAACAAGACTAAATATATTAGGCAGATCCAAACAAATAGTGAAACTTAAACAGTCAGATAAACTCAACAAATAAACTTAATACAGTAACATTAACTAAACAAATTCAAGCAGATAAAAAAAAAGTAGAAACCAGATCTTAAACAACCAAACACTAGCAGACTTAATAAATTCAAAAATAAAGCAGATCCAAATCTAATTAACAAATTAACAAGCTAACCAAACAGATTAATATTAAACTAAAACTTAACAAGAAAATAAAAAAGAAGAAGCACCAGATGTTGAAACCTTTGGGAAGTAGGAAGGTGATGAACCCCCTATGAACCGAAACTGAATCAAGCACCACCGTATTACCCAAACATCATCATCATCATCATATCAATGAACAGTAAACTAAACGAACCACAAAATTTTATTCGAACTAGATTTTTTATAATCTTCCAGTGGGGAAATTATTTTCCACTTTTATCTTAATTTAATTAATTCAGAATAAGAACATAAATTTTAAATTGCAATTAACTTAAAAAAAATAGAACACGAATTAAAACTGAAAGTAAATTTTTCATTAATAATTGGAAATTAAATACAATACTTTGAAAAGAAAATTACAAATTTAAATCTAATCTAATTTTTGCAGAAACTAAAAATAAAATAAAAAGTGCACTCTTGAATTACAGATTTATAGGGGTATTTATAGCCAACCCCCAAGGATTCTTCATGAAGCTTCGTGAGCAAGAAATTTAATCTGAGCCGTTTAATCTATCTTTTCTGACTTCTCTTTCTTCTCTTCTTGATCTTGCGGTTGAAAACACACCAAGGGTCACATGGATCGCCACGCTGGCGAAAGTGTGTTTCTTGTGTTTATTGAGAGCTGATGTGGACATCAAGGATTGGTGGATTGGTGTTGTGGTGTTGTCACAGCCAATCAGGAAAGGGAGGAATGCCACATAGGTGAGGACCACATGGTGTTCTTCTCTGATTAAGGGGGGATTTAACTGGCACTCGTGTGAATCACACGAATCAGTGAAAACCCCCAATTTTTATGAGGTAATTTATGTTTTAGGGTTTGGGGAATAGTAACTAGGGTTGGGGTAAAAAGGTGGGTTGTATGCGTTTGGGAGAGAGAGATGAGGGAAAGGTGAGAGTGTTTCTTAGTTATTAACGAAATGGAGTAAATGTGTGGGGTGGGTAAGTTTATGCACGTGTGTTGTTGAGGGGTGAAAAGTTGACCAGGTTTTTGAGTTAAAAAATCGTGTGTGTGTGAGTGATTTGTGAAGTTTGACCGAAATTTTGACCAAGCTTTGTTTCTTCCATCAAAGTTTATTAGCCAATTTGGGCTTGTGGACCAATTTTCTAAATACTTTAATCCATCCCATAAAATCATAGAATTTGGGCCTTTGTTGGGCTTGTAGTATTTTAACAAGCAAGATATAACTTCCAAATGGGCTTTTGAGCCCATTAACCCAAATGTGGGACCCACTTGGCCCAATTATCTTCATAAAGTTAAATCCGCTAAAAATCAAACTTGAATTTACTTCCTTGATCTTTCTTTAAACCCGTGTCGATTTTGCTGACTTTCGTGATCTTTGGCACACTTTTGGTATATTGACTTTGTGTTCGTCTCTTTCTTGGACTTTTCTTCAACATACGACCGTGAAATTCCGTGTTTTCTTTCCTTTTGATCATTTGTGCCTATTTAGCACAAAAACACAAAACCACGCGTAATTCCGACTTTTACGATATTAAACACATGATTAGGTCTTGTTTTTCCTTGATTTTATTGGCAAAAGGATAAGTGTTTAGACACTTATTACTTACCCTCATTTCATATTTTGAATTCGGGTATGTTCTTCTTTTTCCAGTTCACTTTATCTATAATTCGGGGACGAATTATTCTTTTTAGGGGGGAGAGTTGTAAAACCCGCATGCTTTTACCATGAATAGTACCTTTAAGATCGTACGTACATGATTAGAACTTTCCATTTATAGCACGTTTATGTTTCATGAACAAGAATTACAAGTATTACGTACGTGTTATAACACGATAAGTATTTATTACGTATGAACACATGATAATTATTCCAATAATAATTATAATCACGAACATACGAACATGAAATCATGAACGTAATTAATCACGAACTAATATTACGTTTGTATATATATTTATTACGAAAACGAATAAATATATTAAGTCACGATCGATAACTAATTAGAACACGTAATTTACGAACACGAGAACACACTATTATTTTAGACACGAAAAAGGTACGGGTTACCCCATGTGGGGCCCCCTACCCGCGGCTATACCAAGAAACATGGGCTTAGCCCATGTAATTTTACTAAACAAGGGGTTAAGGGAAAAACATGTTTCATTATTTACAATCTTAGAAAATAATTAAAACCCTAAAAGTTTTCCTCCTCCTCCTTTGTTATTGGCCGCCGGGTTTAGCATCACCAAGAGGTGATTCTGGTTGATTTTGGTGTTAGATAAATTACAAGGATCGTTGTGTGTTCATCCTTCTTGATTTCACGTAATCGGTATAACCTTTAACCTTTTCTTTTTATGTTTTGATTTATTGAATCTCATAAATCATGATGTTTTTAATTAAACTAATTAAAAACAAGTATTTTAAACATGTTAATAATCATGGGGCTAAATCAATGAAGGGTTTAGGGGTGTTTTTGTTGTGGCCGACGCCTAACCGAGCCCCAAGGGGGTCTCGGCTTGGCTTATTTCGCACCACCGAGACCATATGGTCTCGGTATGGTGGTGATGGTCTCACGGCAGCAGCAAGGCAAGGGGAAACCCCGACCTCGGTTGGGGTATGGTGATGGTTACAGATCTGGTTCATGGGTTTTAATCACGGGTCCGGTTCATGAATCATTTTTTTTAGGGTTTATGATTTTTACAAGTTATTTTATTTTTTAGACTTAAATTAAATTAATTAAAAGCATGAACATGATTAATTTAATTTACATGACTTAGGTTATTAATTTAATTATTAATTCATGAATTTTAACCTAAGTATTTATCTTTAATTAGACTATATAATTAATTATTAAAACCATGACTTATAATTAATTAATTTACATGACTTGGGTTATATTAGTAATGGATAATAATACATGTTTTAACCTAAGTATTTTATCTTTATTTAATTAAAATCATGTTATATTTAATTAAATACTTTAACCTATAGTTTATTTAATTTGCATGTAATAATTAATAAACTATACTATATAATCACATGACTTAGAATATTAATCAGAAAACACTTAAGTTTATGTAATTAGCTTAATTAACCAGCTTATATATATTTATGGGAACTTTCTATTTTTAGAAACTTATCTATTTTAAGCAGTAATTCTATTTTTGGAAACTTTCTATTTTTCGAAACTTTCTATTTTTAGAAACTTGTCTATTTTAAGCAGTAATTCTATTTTTGGAAACTTTCTATTTTTGGAAACTTTCTATTTTTGTAACTTTCTATTTTTGGAAAATTTCTATTTTAGGAAACCTGTTATTTTTAGAAAGTTACTTATTATTACATAACAATTATAATAATACATGAAATACAAGTAATAATTAATCAGAATAGGCAGAATATACGATAAACACAGTATTAAGCTTAAATCAGTAAAACATGACATGAACATATAAAACAAGCTAAGATATGATATAAAATCAGTTACGTACTCAGTAATTAGATACTTATACACGTATGTATTTATGTAGCGTTAGTGATACCGAAGTAGGACTCTCTTCCGTTCGTCGTCTTCGTTCACTGGACATAAGGTACGGATTCTCCGTCCTTTCAGTATGGACATCCTTTCCTTATTAGGATTCCGCGTATGCAGCCAACTGTTTTCCCTAGTATATGTTTTATATGTTTTGATTGCTTATGTTTAATTAGAATACCTAAAGCCATATACATGCATGACCAGTTTCACCTAGTTATGGAGGTACCATAACCATAACATTGGAGGCACCAGTGTTATGACTTCCACACGACGGAGTGATTGCTCGTGGCGTCCCTTTCAGCTTTTGGCCATTTATTATATTATTAGGTGGGTCGTTTGGGTGCATCCTAGTTACATGTTTTCAGCAGATTACTTAGTGTGAATGTGGTGTGTGCCTTGCATCCTTCACAAGGAGCTGATCCCTCCTACCCAAAACCAGTATATTAAATTAGAGGCAGCCCCTCTAATTTGCATGACGAGGTCACCCCTCTAAGTATTCATGCACGTTGATATTTCATGACCTATATTGGCTAATGATAAAATATGTTAAACAGTTTTTACAAGATAAACATAAGGCTTTTCAAACTATAAAACCAGTTTTACTAAGATATGACCGGGTTATCCAGGACTTAGTTTCTTCCGTTGTTTCATGCTTATATGCTTATATTATTCATGCTTTACTTTTACATCCGTGCACTGAGCGTATTGCTCAACCGTTTTCCTTTTCATGTTCCCAAAACGGCAGGTACTCAGGGACGCTCGTAGACTTTAAGCGTACGTGCATATGGACTGGAAGCTTTCTAGCCTTCTTTACTTTATGCATTTCTTTATACTTTGATACTCATTTCCATGGACATTGTTTAGTCCTTTCATTTACAGTACTTATGTTTGTGTGTGATGAGTTCTACTTTTGGGATACCGATGTTTGGTTCCGGTATTTCCTTTATAGTCATGTAATGTTTAGACATTATCCTTGTATGCTTTGATGACACGCCATAATCACGCGTGACATTCCATTTATCAAAATGGGGTGTTACAATTTGTGATAATTTCCCATATTAAATCAAATTTCTCCCCCATATTAAAAATATTAACCCAATCGATGTTTTTAATATCAAATGATTTACTGAAGTTTTAATCAAAGGTTATGGGAAGAAAAATGCAAGTCCATTTTATCTTCATGATACCAAATGTATGAGATATGATACCGATTTGTAACATGATCACATATTCACCATATTAGAAAAAAATTTGACAAGGTTGGACCTGATTGATGAGAACATCATATGATAAGATCAAATGGTTCTTGTCAGCATATGTTGGTCGCCTCGTCACGTCTGAAGTCATCTCTTGACACCATGTGTACGATTGGTATTGTTGTCTTGACACCAGTTTGTGAACATGGCACTTTCGGCATCGAAGATTCTGAATGCTTGACAATTTCTCCCCCTCAATTGTTGACCTGTGTTCTATTAAAAGAGTTGTAGTCGTCGTTTGAGTAGTCGCATCGTCTAGTATGTAGATACCAATTGTAGATTTCTATGGTTGTAGAGATGATAGCTTCATAAAAACAAGATTTCTCTTGTTGTAACAAATAAATGCACTAATGCGTACATTTATTCGTGTTAGACCAAGTTATAAAGTAAACTTGATCCCTTACAAGGTTTTAAAGTAAACCTTGCCCAAGAAAATTAATTCCCGTTGAGAGCCAAAGCTTTCATAAGAAACACTTGACTTTAATATGAAAAGCGGGTTGCATTCTGAGGTAACTACAAGCCATATAGGCATGTTTTATGAAATATTTACAACTTTTATACGAACTCTATTTATGGCGCCGTGTCAATATTAATCAACATTTCTAAGGCGGTAAATATTATCGTACCAAAAGACATGCCTTTGAAAAATAAAGTAGAAATATTTTTGGATTTTTCTAGATTTTTCAGTTTTTATTGTTTTTATATGGTTTTATATTTTTGTATTTGCCTTTGTGTATAAAAATATAAACAATATATACAGATGATCACCAAAGATACGGAGAATAGTTTACCACCACTATTCTTTCGCTTCATCTGCCAATTCCTTTAGAGTCTCAGGCGAGAAGGTTCTCATTCCTAGCTTGTCAGCCAAAAATTCAATTCGAGCGCGATCTAAAGCCTTCGTGAAAATATACGCCAATTGATACTCAGATCGAACAAAGTAAAGCTATATCACTCCATTTTCCACTTGCTCCTTGATGAAGTGGTAGCGAATGTCAATGTGCTTTGACCGGGAGAATTGAACGTTGTTGCAGCATAAGGCAATTGCACTCTTGTTGTCAAAGTACATCAGAATTTTGTTGAAACCTTAACCATAGTCGGTTAATTGCGATCTCATCTAAAGAATTTGAGCACAACAACCGGACATAGCTATGTATTCTGCTTTCGTACTTGAAATTGCAGCGCTTTTCTGCCTTTTAGATGCCCAACTGATTAGTCGATCTTATAGTAGTTGCAAAGTTACACTCGTGTTACGCCTTGTATCTTGACAACCCGCGTGATCCACATCTGCATATGCCATAAGTGCGATCGAAGAGTCCTTCGAATACCAAAGTCCCCGATTAATGGTTCCTTTAAGATATCGAAAGATTCGTTTAACAGTAGCTAAGTGTAACTCAGTAGGTCGAGTTTGATACCAAGCACACATACATATAGCAAACTGAAGATCAGGTCGACTAGCTGTGATATATAGAAGGGTATCGATCATTCCACGATAGAGTGTCGGATCAACGGTAACTCCATGTGGATCTGCATCAAGCTTAGTTCGTTCCACCATTGGAGTATCCACGGGGTCGCAAGATTCCATCTTATATTTCTTAAGAGATTCAAGGGCATACTTGGATTGATTGATAAAGATGCCTCTGGGACTCTGAGATATCTGAAGACCTAAGAAGAATGATACATTTCCCATCATTGACATCTTAAACTTGGAAGACATGAGTGTCCCAAACTCATCGGATAAGGTTTGGGTTGAGGCAGCAAATATAATATCATCAACATATATATGTACCATAATCATATATTTACCTCGTTTCTGAATAAACAGCGTGGTATCCACCTTGCCTTTAGCGAAGCCTTGCGTGATGAGGAATTATGACAATAGATCATACCATGCGCGTGGAGCTTGCTTCAACCCATAAAGAGCCTTCTTAAGCTTGTACACATGATTAGGGTATTTAGGATTCACAAAACCATCCGGCTGTTGAACATAGACCTCTTCCTTGATTTCACCATTGAGAAATGCCGTCTTCACATCCATCTGATAGACGATCATATTCATGCGTGTTGTATAAGCAAGGAATAGTCTAATAGCTTCCAAACGGGCAACAGGTTCAAAGGATTCCATAAAGTCGATGCCAAATAATTGCTTGTATCCACGAGCTACTAGTCGAGCTTTGTTCTTAAATATTCCGCCTAACTCGTCGAGTTTCACCTTGTAAACCCATTTCAAAGTGAGTAACTGCACTTGATCCGGGCATGGGACAAGTTCCCATACTTCAAGATGTATAAATTCATTAAGTTCTTCTTGCATAGCTTCTATCCAACATGATTGAGTAAAAACTTCTTACCATGTCTTAGGTTCAACTTCAGTGAGAATCAAAATGACAAAACATTGCATTTTCTTGTAACTGAATTCGTGTGGATACCGGACGATTAGGGTCACCAATAATAGAATCTATAGGATGATCCTTTGTCTACTTGCTGTCATGTTCACGAATCCGTGGATTGGAGTAGACCGTAATAGGAGCTTCCTCTGAGGTGGACGATCCAGCTTGATTATGGTCGGGAATTGGTACACCAAAGAATGGAAGTTCACGCATTTGAGCAAATTCCAAATCGTGATCATCATCATCCTCTTCATCATCAATAGGCATGACATGGGTAGTTGAAACATGTGTTGGTTGAGAATTACTCGTTGAAGGTATAGCTTGACCAATTGTAGGTGCAGATGTGTCTGATTGTGCTTCGGTTGCTGGAGCGACAACTTCGGTTACCGGATCTATTACCTCAGGTTCTGGAGCAACAATACTTGGAGGAGTAAAGAATTCATCAAATAACGGTTGAAACAACGTATCCCATTCATTCCTAGAAGGTGGTGTAAATGATGATGAAGTAGGGTTGTTTGGGACAAGACCAGAGCTAATGTTACTGGGTCCCATTTCATGAAGTGCGGGTTCAGAGCTGCTTTGCTCAGAATCCATTGCTGTCAGCTCATCAAAATCAACATTCATAGTTTCGAGGATCTTTCGATAATTACGGTTGTAGATTCGGTATGCCTTCTTTGTGGGTGCATAACCAATGAAGATACCAATATCAGCCTTGGGTTGAAGTTTTCCCAAATTGTCGCCATCATTATTTGGATAGAAAAGAGAACCAAATACATGAAGATATGATAAATCTGGTACTTTTCCATGGAGCAGCTCATAAGGTGTTTACCATGGCGTTTACGAATTAGTGATCGGTTTTGGGTGTAAACTGCTGTAGATACTGCTTCTGCCCATAAAAGCAATGGAGCCTTTGCGTAAATTAACATCGTTCGAGCAGCTTCCATAAGTGTGCGATTTCGCCTTTCAACGACACCGTTTTGTTGTGGAGTGCGTGCAACGGATGTTTCATGAGATATGCCAACTTCTTCATAATAATCACGTAAGATTTGATTCACAAATTCGGTTCCATTATCTGTACGAATGCGTCAAACAGTAGTGTTGAGACGCACTTGAATCATCTTGAGAAATCCGATGATGAATTTAGGTGCCTCGGTTTTTGTTGTAAGAAATTTCACCCATGTAAACCGAGAGTAATCATCGACAATGACGAGGATGTACTTTTTACCACTAAGACTTTCGACACGCATAGGCCCACAAAGATCCATATACAACAAATAAAGTTTCTCTTGGTTGGTCTCTTCAATCTTCGGTTTGTATGATTTCTTAGTGCTTTTACCCATTGTACATGCAGAACACAAATGGTCCTTGTGAAATGAAATTTTAGGAAGACCACGAACAAGTTCGTTTTTTGCCAAATGATTAATAGCGTCAAAGTTAAGATGAGATAACCATCGATGCCATAACCATGACTTAGTCTTTGATGCTTTAGAGAGAAGACATATGGGAGAAGCGGCCATCATGTCTTGTAGAGACAAAGTATAAAAATTATTCCCTCGAGTACCTTTCAATAAATCAACCCCTTCCAAATTACAAATGAAGCAGGTATGATCTCGAAAAGCAACTTCTAGGTTTGCATCACAAAAATGTCCCACAGAAAATAAGTTGTGACCGAGACCTTCCACATAATACACTCTTGAAATTATAACATTCCCAATATGATATTCACCGTAACCCATTATCTTTGCAATATGATCATTTCCAAATCGAACCGTACCAAGAAACTTACTGACGAAATTTCTGAGCTGAGAGCGATCTCCGGTCATATGCTTGGAGCAACCAGAGTCCAAATACCAGAGAACAATTTGGACCACCTGTTTTCAATAACAACAGTAGACAATGCATTGGAAACTATTGGTTCCGGAGTGTTAGCAGATACAGATAAAATATTATCAGAATTGTTAACATGTTTGTGACCGTTAGATTTCCTGCGTTTTCTAATGTGATTCTTAGCGCGAACAGGTTTTATTGTTCCAATTTTCTGAGGTTTTGGATTATTCGCGGGCACTACAGTAGGAGTAGACCTATTTAAAGGGAACTTGTTTCCTACAGTAGTGTTGGTGTTCCTAGTTAAAGGACACGCTTGTGTTTTGGTAGCCTTGGTACTCCTAATTAAAGGGCACGCTTTCTTCGTTTAGTGATCCTAGTTAAATGGCACGTATTTCTTACTATAGTGAAAGTTCTACCAGTGGGGCGCCACATCCAACCAACTTGGGTTAACACTTTCCCAGTCGGTTTCCATTCTAATCCATTTTTCCGGGCATTCATCTCATTCACATGGTCAATAAGGCAAGAATAATGACGACTAGAAAACATACATTCATTGCAATTCCAACATTTCAAATTAGAATTCACAATAAGCTTAGAATGCTGCACAACCGCAGAGCCTTTAGGTTTAGCTACATGATTCTTTTTATTCAAAACAGAAATAACATTCCTAGGATGGGCTTCTATATTCTTCTTCTCTTGACTACTAGATGGGGGCAAGATCCTATCATTCTTCTTGTTTCTTTTAAGCTTAGATCTTTGAGCCTTAGTAGTGGTGATTACTCTTGTAGAAGGCAACACGGGAATATTAGAAGATGGTTTTGATTTTGCCTTATCTTTAGTGACCAATGTTTGAGATGGTTTAGTCCTATGGCCCTTATTAAATGGTGTGACGGCTATAAGGATCCTTTTGATTGCACTAGAGGACGATGCTGAGACAGTGGTTGCGTTATCCACAACATTCTTACCTTTTAGAGTACGAAGTGTTTCCTTTAACTCAGCCAAGGCCAGATTTTTATCACAAATTTGTTCCCTCAAATCAGATATTTCCACCGACTTTCGATTCAGTTGTTCAATCAATGATTGATTCTGTGCAGTGGTATTAGCACATGCGGGCTTTACTGAATCGAAGAGTCGTGTATCTTTCTGTTTTAAGTTATCAACTTTGGACAAAATATTAGAAACTCGATTATCTAGATCAAGTTTAAAATTCTCAGCGGCCTCAAGTACGTTCACACATTTAATCTCCTTAGATTTCTCTATATATGTCGGCAAAGATTTAGCAATCTTGTCACTCGGCTGACGCTGTTTTGATTCTAAATTCAATAGAAAATTCTTTTGAAAATTTGCCTCATCTATATTAACACCTTCGAATGAAGTTTCAAAGATCTCTTGAATAAATTGTTGCTTGCATTCAAGCAAAATACAATGTTTTTGGATCTCATCAAAAAAATTTGAAAGCAAAGTATAAGAATCTTGAAGCTTTAAAAGTTCAGCGTCAGATTTGTGACAAGTACTATCTACCACATTATCCACAGATTCAACATTATGCACAATAGAATCATTATCAACACTTTTATTCACACAGACAGAGACAATATCATGAGACATCACTTGCTTCAGAAGCTGATCATTTTGATGTGAAATTCGTTCAATTTCAAGCAAACTGTTTTCATATGCATCATCCATTTCATTGAAAACACGTCCAACTTCTTCAATTTCCAAAAGCAATTCTTGATCAACATTGCGAAGACAAGCTGTAATATTGTTTACAAATGGAACAATTTCGTCTCGAAATGCAACTCTAGTGTGCTCAAAATTCCATTCACCTTCCGTTATGGCCGAAGCCGCCGTACGTTCCACAATGACCTTGTCAAAATCGGCTAAGTGTTGGTGCATCGCATTTAAGCTAACGGATGTCTTACTTACCGGTGGAATTAACTTAGTTAAATCTTTTTTGACGAGTGTAGAAGACGTACTAGGAAGGTTTTCCGTTGATAAACTTTGGGGCACAAAAGCTGTTAATTGAGATAATTCCTTTTGTAATCAATACGAGTCTTTTTATCAAATTGATCTTTATTATACTTATCATAATCAAGCTTATGGAATTTTGAAAGCATTTTAGAATGACTTTCTTCCGCAAGTGACTGTGTCTCCTCAGTACTACGAACATAAGGTGCTTCTTTCGATTTGCCAATTAGGGTCACGTCATAAAGACAAGGAATATATTCCTGAGCTTGTTTTGCATAACCGGGATTAGGTGGTAAATCTTGAAGACGCTTAAGTTCGACTTCTTTAAACGATTTAGTTAAAAGATGAACCTTTTCTGAGGAAGCGTATTGTTTTAAAAGCTGTTGTTCTTTGAATTTAAGATGTTTGGTAGCATTAATTTCTGATTCAAACTTTTTAGACTCGAGAGTTTCGAAATCCATTTTAAGTTTCTGAAAATCATTGACAACCGACTCTTTTGCTTTTAATTCATTGGAAAGATTAGCTTTTAATGATTCTATTTCTTTCAAGTGTTCAATCTTTTCAAAACGAAATTGGTCAAATTCAGAACACGTTATTTTCTCAGCTTGAGGGACCATTTCAAAAGCTTTGACATTTTCTTTATGCAACGCAAGCTCAGCTGTTAGGGTGGAATTCGTATCTACGGATTGTCTGAGAGCCATATGCATTTGATCAATAATATGTTTAGTCACCATAACCAAATCATGTTGAGCATAAGATTCCATTCCCGTCGTAGCATTTGGTTGAGGTTCACTCAAATGTGTAGGATTGGTTACCACATCATTTGAGTTACTAGTTCCCGAATGTTGTTCGAGGTTGTCATTTTCATACCCAACTTGATGTGGGTTATCATCATTACCAAAATTGGTTGTGGTGGGTACCTCACTGACGACATCAGAACCGTAGTGAGAGAGATTAGCAACGAAAGCAGCTGAGGCTGAGTGAATGTCATCACAATCCGAATCATATGCATCAAGATCGTCCGCTTGATATGCTGCATTAGAAGTAGAAACGACTGTAATGCCTTCGGTATCTGCTGCCCCTGGGTCTGCAAGAAATGCTAATCCTCTAAATCCAAAATCTTCCCTTTAGACTGAGCATCGACCAAATACATCTTCTTACGAAACCATGTTGCATCCCTTCTTCTTTTTGGCTGAGTGCATTCCCTAGCCATATGACCTTGTCCTCGGCAATTGTAGCAAGTCACAACCTTTTGAGGACAAATAAGGCTTCCATTTCCATTAGCTTGAGAATTCACAGCTTGAGCGTTCATAGTCCTTGTAGGAGGTCCATATGAAGTTTGCCTTCCCTGAATAGGTTGCACCGTCACTTGACCATCTTGAACAGTGGCTTGTTGTCGAGGATTTGAAGAGGTGCGGAGCTGATTGTTTGTTGGTGTAAATCCTCTAGTTGCATCAAGTTTTGACAAGTAGGCAGTGAGATTGTTTAGAACATCAGCTAGCGTATCATTTGGAGTAAAGATTGGTGCTTGGATTGGTAGAAGTTCATTGGAGTAGAAGGCTTGTGCTGGTTGTGCTTCAATTGGAAAATATCCTTGTTGAGGAGTATAGCCCATTGGAGAAGTGTTGGCTTGTGATGGTGATGTCTGATGTGGTGGTTGCTGTGGGAAAGATTGTTGATGAACACTTTGTGAAAATGCTTGCTGTGGCATCATTAGTGGTTGATAAGATGGATGTTATGGTTGCTGATAGGTGTGTGGTAGAGGCTGCTGCAAGTATGATGGTTGTTGATAAGTATAAGCCATGTTTTGTTGAGAAGCATACATGGCAAGTGGATCATTAACTTGAGGTGTAGACAACCGAGTCTCGATCACATGGCATTCGTGTTGTTGAAGAAAAGCTTGAAGTTGATCCACATTGGTATTATGCAAGTCCTTAGCCAATTTAACAGCCGTCATGTACTTACGCCATTCTGAAGGAAGGGTGTTCAAGTACTTGGTGTTTAATTGAAACGTAGGAATTGCCATGCCATAGATATTGAGCTCATTCAACAATAGGGTAAATCTCAAATAGTAGTCATTAAGAGTTTCCCTAGGAACATAGGCAAACTTATCAACGTATCATATAGCTTACACTCTCGTTCTTGTTTAGTTAACGAGGTGCCTTGCATTAGAACATGAATTCTATCCCATAACTCTTTGGCAACTTTATGTTTGCTGACGAGTTTGTAGACATCTGGAGGAAGGGCTTGGAGAATGATGTTTGTAGCATACTTATCACATTTGTCTTGAATCTTCATATCTCCGGTCAATTCACCCGTTGTGTGAGGACGAGTAACTATACCTTCCGTCACAGTACCATAATCTAACGGTCCATTGAGCACCGATGCCCAAATATGTCCATTCTCTTTGTTCAACATGTAAAGTTTCATTCGGGAAGTCCAATCCTCGTACATAGACTTCTCCAACATTGGTGGACGATTATCCGTACCCGAGAGGATGGACTTATCCGTAAGAGATGTGTGCTCCATTTCAATAAGTTAAGATTTACAAACGTTGATCGAACAATGAGAGAAATTAAATGTGTTTGTTGTTGTGTGTTAAAGCCGAGAAATAATGTTGAAATCCCCTAAATTATGTTCTCGATAAACCAAAAATTCCAAGACAAAATTACACACGATAAAAATTTCAAAAACACGTTTTTGAAAAATCTTGGAAATCTTGTCACTCTATCGGAATGCACAAAACAAGTTCTGTCGCAATGTTAATGTTTAAAACATTGGAATACTCATCGCAATAACCATCGCAATGACACTTGTATCGCAATGACCTTTGTATCGCAATATGTCCACTGTAGCAATATCAAGTCTGTCGGAATACCCCTACTATCGCAATATGTCCACTGTCGGAATATGAGGACTGTCGCAATGGTTCTCGTATCGGAATGAGACAAGTATCGCAATCTGACACCTATCGGAATATGAGGACTATCGCAATATGGCAAATGAAATTTTGGCAGAGTAACGTTTCAATAAGCCTTAATTCCGTCGCAATCCACGATCACAATGAACGATCGCAATGTACGTCCGAATAAGGGGTATCGCAATACCTGGTGATCGCAAAGTAAAACCCTTCCAACTTTGCGATGGAGTATTTTTTCCACTTTTCCCGGATAGTACACAAGAAATTCGAGATTTTTAGCCAACTAATGTATCAAATACCCAAAAAAATTGTGTTTTTAACCAAAGTAACAATACCAAATATCAAGATTAAACCAAAAGAACACAAAAAAAATTTGGTACGAATGATATAGATCAAAGTAGGCGTGAAAATCAAGAACACAAACACAAAAACCAAACAATCATCCCATGTCTCCTGATACCATTTGTAATATATGTAAATCTATGCTTATGTTTAGAGAGAGAAAGAGATAGAGAGATGGTGAGAACACGCACACTTTTAGAGAGAGAAAGTGAAAGAAAACACTTTTCTTACTATGTGAAAAATAAGGTGAACCACACCCTCTCCAACTAAGGAGAGGGTTTATATACCCAAGCCTTGTGATGGGCTTGGGCTTACATGTTTGGGCCGTCCATACAAACTATGGACTAGGCCTTTCCTTGTTTACTTAATGTAGAATAACTAAACTACGAGCCACTACTTAATATATTGTTGGAGTGACTGAATCTTCCTAAATACGAAAAACGTATTTCCAACACCTTTGTTTTCAACTATCTACCTTGGAGACCAATTCATTTCCTACTCCTTAATTGTATAGTTTTACTTATTAATCCAAACACCATTTCACATATTCAATTTTGATTATAACTAATAGTATGATTCTACTTACTCAGAATATATAAGCATGTTTTCTTTTATTATGACATTTAAAATGTTTCCGATTGAGCATAGATATGAAAAAGTATTGTGACTCGAATAGCGCATATGAATATGTACGTTATTAATTTACACAAACAACACTTTAACTAACTACCTAATGTACGTTGTTCACTCGTTCCACAAATTTACCTTTTTAACCATTAGATATAAAACGTGTCAAATTAATCTATGTTAAAAAAAGTCCCAAAACTCTCACTCCTACTACATGGAAAAAATTACTTGTCAGTCTATTGCTGCTGGTGTGTCATCAGCTGCAAACATATGTGGTAATAATATGCAACATATTTTGTTCCTCAATATCTTCTTAGCATTCTCTTTCTTGATTTATATGGCGTATCCTGATTTCTGCATCCAATTAGTGCCTAAGTATGTTATCTAAAGCACATAAGAATGAAAAGTTAAAAAATATGTGAGCAAAGGATGTAACTTATATGTTTGCTCATTCACATTAGTTGTTACTGAAATAAGGCACTCTTCTTTCGGTGTTGACTGCGTCGACTCAAGGAGCACTTTAGGTATATACTATACTTTAGGCACAAATTTTTATCAACATAGATCTAGAACCCTTTTCCGCCAACTTTCGTAACATCAAACTCCTGATTACAGGTATTTATAATAAAAAGAATCAAATGATTACATTAAGAAAACCTATTATCCATAACACTAACATTATATCAGTTATTTATAATAAAAACACAATGAAGAAATTCTAAAACCTTAAATTCACTCAAATTACATCAAGTAAATTAAGATTCTTCATTCACTTAAACTATTAAGTGACGTGATCAGTTATCACATGTATGCCAATAATTTATCTCTTAAACTATAAACCTATGTAAGTTGTACATTAAAATCTAATAGTAGCTAAGCTTAACTCGGAAAACAAATTAAACATAGCTAAGCTTAAACTCACAATCATACAATGGATCACTCAATTTACAGCGACAATCATCATATTTCATCTGTTTTTCTTTCACTTTGGTTTTACGAATTTTCTCACACACCTATTTTATTGTTCATCCCCTACATCATAAATGTACCTAGTTAGTAACTTCTCACACACCACTTTCATTGTTCATCCCCTACGCCTATCAGTTGATACTAACTATATTTGATTTTAAACATACACATATATTTCGTTTAAAAATTATATAGATAGAAGTTACCATGTTGCTTTGTTGTTGGGGTCAAGATCAGTAACACTTGAAATATAAGAGAATTGTAGAATTTTGCATCGACTCCATGTGACTGCTCCATGCTGAATTGACCAGCTCGTTGGCAAGCCTCTATTAGTTCTCGCACCACATCATGGAACCTGAAATCATGTAAATGAACATAAAATATGATAGACGTCCATATTATATATAAAATCGTTAATTAGACTTAGATAATATTTCATCTCATACCTCAATTTTCATATTTTTATGTGAAGTTCATTTGAGCATGTCATCGAACGCCTTAAGTACAAACATATAAATAAAGTTTTTTTGCTCATTTGCCCATATGATAATTTTAAATTTTTTTATTTTTTACCCTTTTTATCATGAGTGAACCATTGAATTCAAACATATCCTCAATTTAAAGACCCGAAACCAAAAATAATAATCAACCAAACATTTCAAGGTTTAATGAATCTGCTATCTAATATTGAATAACAATTCAAATCACGATCTTTCTGTTGGTTTGTCATCAGTAGTTATAAAATGATTATAATCTCAATAACTATACTAAATGATATAAAAACATAAAAATCAATTGTATGAAAATAAAACCTTCTAATGTTGAATAAAAAATTACATTCGATCTGGTTGATTCAGAAGCGTTTATCATACGTAATTCCTTGTAGATCTATTTTTGTGAAGCGTTTATGGTTTCAGAAGCGTTTATCATAAAAATTTATATTCGTTATTAGTTTTGAATTGGGGATTTTGTGATTTTCAGATTTCATCTATACTACATATAAAAGAGATTGGTATTTATCTCTTATTAATTATTTAAGTAATACATATTTTTATACATATTGTACAAGCTAATTATACTACATACTTAAGTAATATAATACATATTTATATGCATATAGTACAACTTAATATAAGACGTCGGTTACGAAACTTAAATTAAAATTTGTCATTATAATCATCTTAACTATTAATTTAATAAAAACATGTTCAAAAATAAATAAACTTTATACCATTTAAGTCCAAAACTTGATATAAATTAGTTTGCGATAAAGTTATTCTCTAAAATTTTCGCCATGCGCAAAGTCGTTAACACAAAAAGTATGTAATTGAAAACTAATGCTTGTAAAAAATATGACTACTGGGTACTCGCCGCCGCATTGAGATTACTGGGTACTCGCCGTCGTGCGCGAGTACCCTGCTAGTTAGTTTAATTGAATTAGGTATTTTGTGATTTGCAATTGGATTGTGATAACTTTTTTGATAGGATTAGGGAAAAATTGAATGAATTCCGGTATAATTGGTTGCCGAAGAAATTGAAATCACTGAACTGATAATTAAAATCTTGTGCAATTGTTGAAGAAATCGGAGTGCGGATGATTCATGATTTTTGTCGTTGTAATTTTCACAGAATTGGTTGTTATTGGGTGAATAATGTCCTAATATGCTTTCATTTGCATCCGTTGATTAATATTGATTTTACAAGTGCCACTGTTTAGTAATTTTGGGCAGAAATTGGTTTTGCCAAAACCTTCCTTTATACATATTATATACTAGCATGGTGCCCGCGTAATGCGGCGGCGAGTCCTCGGTGATGATTTTTGAATCGAACAAATGTTATTATCTGACTTATCAAGTTTGTATTCACAATGATGTTAAAAGGGTAAATGGGTGAAATCAAAATTAAAAACTGAAAGTTAATAAAATTTACCGAATTTGATATTGAATTAAAAAGCACAAAATTTTAGAAAATACGGTAAACTTAATTATGAAAGTGGTAAATAGTTAAATAAAATATTTCAATTTAAAATAAAAAATGTTATTTTATTAAGTTGTTAAAAAAGTTTGTTACATAAGGTAATATGATATAAAATATGAAAAAGACACCAGCAACTTGTTATATTTAGCAAGTAAAATGAAAATTTAGTCTTGCTATATTTAAAAGGTCACAAATGCTTTACATGAAGATATATATTACATTTAGGAGGTATTTTTAAAAATAAAAACTATTGTTATTTAGAAATTATTGCTAAGAAAAGAAATATACCACATAATATTTGCACATAGAAGAATTTAGTTATAAGTCGTAAGTAGTTTTTGCCTTTGGTAAAAATGTTTAAGAAACTTTCACGAACCAGTTTAAAATGAATTGAATGAAATATGATTAAAAAAAAAAAAAACTTGATGTTAAATGTTTAAGAAACTTTTACCCCATCATTTTCATTCTTTTTGAGAATTACCCTCCTCGTTATCTTGTTTCTCTCTGGCACCAATGATGGTTATATCACGTAGCCCAGCCACCTTGACCACCCCTTTTCACTACTGCTCACCATCATCTTTCCTTAAACCCCATCATACATTTCCCGCCAAAACCATCTCACCAGCTTTCACTTCTACTAGAAACATCAAACTTTCAGTTTCAGTTTCAGGAATATGGGATGCCATTACAGGAGGAGCTGGTTCCTCACGCGAAGCACTTATCTCTATTCGACGAGGAATGGTTCTCTTTCGCCAGGTTTGATCACCACCTTATTCTTGTACAGTATATTTATGTATTGGTTCATTTATGTTTGTTTTGTTATGGATGTTTTTGTGTGGTTAAGGGTGATGTAGTGGGGTCTGTTGCTGAGTTTGATAATGCTATCAAACTTGATCCTCGTCAAAAGGCCTGTAAGTTACTACTTATTCATGGCCTCTTATTCATTTCTTATGGAATTATGTAAATAAATCGATAAATCTGATATGAAAACATTAGACTTATATTAATTCAAGTAAACGAGTAAGGTTTTTTGTGTTCGACTTACCATTGGAGGGTGAGTCTTTGACTCGGATGTTACGTTAGAATATAAGAATAGAGAATGTTTTGTGTGTTTTATTATTGATCATGAGATCCAATATATAGAGTACAATGTGATAAGGATTGAGCTAAGACCATTCATCTATAGCTCATCCTTTAGATACATAATAAGAAACCTAATCAATCAAACATAATCATAAATACATTAGGAAACATACACCTAATGATGTGATATCAATCAAATTAATACTCCCCCGCAGTTTGAACTGGAACATATGTTGAAAGCCTCTTCTTTGATCATTTTCTTTGTTTCTGAGACGGAAGAATAATTGCGTTTGACGGCATAGTTGCTGCTCCTTGCGGCTTCCTCCTTTGCGTGGCGTTTTTTTTTTTACGCCATTGTTTGCATTGCCTTTAGGTAGGAGCCACATTTTTTACCAACTAATTTCGAAAAATTACAATGATTTTCGGCACTGAAACAAGAATAATGATGATGAGACAATGATGTCGGGGTTTATTTGGGAAAAAAAGGCTACTTATAAAAAGTAATAAAGCGAAAGAAAATTAAGCGGGATCCCTCCGAATCATTGGCAAGAAACCGATGACCGGAGGATAACTCTTTTGTGGTGGGTTGTGTACTTAGATCTTTAGTAACTCTCTGATACCATGTTAGAAATACTAAGGTGTTCCCGTTGTTGTTGCGTCTGGCGACCACAGGTTTGTACATTGTAAGGTTTGAACGTTAGACCTCCTGTGAGAAGTTTAGGTGCCCCAAGCACTTGATGATTTTGCGGTTGTTTCTGTTAGAATTATAGATGTAACAAATTTGCTTTTATGAAATGTTGTTGTGCTTTCTTTGTATGAAGATGTAATCTGTTACTAGTCTGATTATTTGAGATAATCAATTAATCAGCATCAGTTTTATTGTAGCTTTCCGAAATTCACTAGTTTGAGTTTACTTTTGAATGGTAAATGCTCGCACACGTTTTCTTATAGCGAATCGAGACCAGAAACTCTTGGTTAGTGAAGCCAGCTTGGTACCCCTGTCGATGATCAGCAGGGCCAGAGACAGAAAGTTATGGCCAAGGGGGCAAACTTTGATAATTTTTAAGAACTTCAATACAAATTTGTCCATTAAAATTACAAAAATAACTAGATATTGAAAATTTACACTGCAATTCTTTTTCGCTAGGAGGGCACGTGCCCACCCCGCCTCCCTTGTGTCTCCGCCACTGATGATCAGTCAGGATCAATTTCACTCTGCCTAAACACTAGAAATAATCTGGTGAAGCCTAGTGCCAAACACCCCTTAATGTCAATGATTAATTTGTGTTGTTTACTAATATGGATCAACGGTTTTGTGTAAATAGATCTTTGGCAGAGAGGGCTTTCACTTTATTACCTTGATAGGTAACAAAAGTTAGATAAGATCTCATTTTATTTGTTGTTTTCATCTTTTTATGTACTAATATCCACAATGTGGGTAGGTTTGAAGAAGGGGCAGAGCAATTTCGGATAGATGTAGCACAAAATCCGAATGACACTGAAGAGTCGATTTGGTGTTTTCTTTGTGAAGCTCAATTATATGGACTTGCTGAAGCTAGAAAGCGGTTTCTTGAGGTCGACATAGAATTTTCATGATAGTTTTTACTTCAGTATTTATTGGTCAGATATGAATTTACTGAATGCTATACTTGGCAACCGTTTCCAGGTTGGAAGAGATCCTAGACCTGTAATGAGAGAAGCTTATAACATGTTCAAAGATGGTGGTGACCCAGAAAAAGTATGCGTGGTCCTTTCTAGCTCCATTGTATTGGATTTTATTGTCTTCCATAAAAGATTCACTTGACTAAAGTAATCCTCTTTTTGGACAGCTTGTCGCAGAGTTCTCTAAAGGAAGAGAGAGCGAGTGTTTTTATGCTTCGTTGTATGCTGGACTTTATTATGAATCACAGGTCTGTATTCGAATGATATTTTAGTTGCATTTTTTGGATTATTTGAAAGGTGGAGTTTGCAAACTTTGTGGTTAGATGCGGGTTAATCGGGTTATAGTCTAATTTTAGTTTTATAGAGATGACTTAGGAGGTTTATGCATAAAAGTGTTTGTAAGCTTAAAGTGATTTTTTCCACTCTGGCAGTCTGGCCTAATTGATTAGTAGCTGTTTGTATTATTTTAGCTGTTTGACCCATTAGAGATAGAACATAACCTAAATGGATTCATTCATAAGTCCATGGGTCAAGATGGCCAATGACCAATTGTCTATTTATATTGTTCTTGATTTATGATAACTGCAGAAAGAAGCAGATAAGGCAAAAGTTCACTTGGTTGCTTCATGTAAAACGCCTTACGGGGAAAGGTTTGTAATCAAGATTCTTAGCTCATGCCTTCACTATAAAGTGGAAAACATGGTTACATGTTGAGGATGATCTTGATCCATTATTCAATGTTTTCTATGTTGCAGATCTGATGATTATATGGCCTCCCTGGCTAAGGTTCACTGCGTATGCCGAAAGTGGGAAATATTATAGCTTCAATACTATGTAATACAGAGGAAACCACATGAGATACATATATGTTAAGAGTAAATTGATTTTTGATCTACAAAAGGTGTAAAAGCCTCAAATATTTATTTTGGAGTAGCTACAGGATGAATTTGGTGAGATGAGGATTGATTATTATGAAAAAAGAGGCAAACAGCTGAAACATCATCTGTAGCTATTCCTCTCCTTTTGCGTTTCCATGCTCGGATTGCATAGTCTACCAATCGTTTAGCAGATTTAGCCTTGTCTGCTGTCGATGATACAATTTCCACTGCTTCCTCATTTGAAACAACATCCCACACCTGTAAGAAAACTACGAGATTAGATTTTGTGAAGCAAGATTTCGATCAACAATGTCAAAGATGAGCAAATAAATCTTCACAATCAAATCAGCCAAATATGAACCAAAATATTGAGGATTTTTCTCTAATAGAATTTACCAAATGTCTTTTGAGTTTGTTGGTACCAAATTGACAACTCTTAAATTTGAACAATCTTAACGTACCCCATCAGAAGCAAGTACAATAAATTGATCTCTACAAGTTATATTGCGTTGGACGACTTCAGGTACAGAGATAAGCCCGTAATTTTTTATACAGTAATCACCAAAGGCTCGTGACATAGCCAGACCAGGCGATTCCTCATATGGTAGCCACATACGGTACAAACCAGGCTCGTCCTCTAAGCAGAATACGCGTCCATTGCACTCGGTTATCCTTTCCACCTCCTCTGCTCATAAGATAGGTTAAATTTAGGGGCACCCAGTAAACCCAAATGAACAATAGACTTTCTGGCTTTTAACAGGTTTTATATTGATTAACTCTGTATTTGACCAGTTTAAGATTCATAACTAAAGTGATAGCCCATGGACGAAACGACGAGAGAGCTACTTACGAGGTAGATTCGGTTTAAAATCAACAGTGAGTTGTACGGCTACTAAGGAGTCATCTTCAGAAACCGTAGCCAACACTGCACGCGAATCTCCAACATTGGCTATCGCAAGATGATCACCCTGAAAATGGTAATACAACATTGAAGATCTACATTCCATTACATTATATATTAACATTAAATAGATCATGATTTACCTGTCTAATGGCTGTCAAAGCTGTGGTTCCACTGCAAAACGAATCAATTTTACGGCATCGCTCTAGATCCTGATCGACATCAGCACATGTTTTTGTTAATGAATTCTGCCAAAGATCGAATCTATCGACCTTCTTATCAACCTCCTCAATTGCACCTTCCACAAGCATTTCTTGCCAATTGCATAACAACGACGATGCCATCGAGTTGCAAACTTTTTTAGCAATGTAATGTCCCCATGGACCGTGACCATCAAACACCCCACAAAACATCATATCCTCTTGGCACCCGAATTCCTACAAAATGTCATTTTAAATACCCAAATTCCATACAAGAATAACAATATGAAATCAAAAAAACAAAATATTAGTAGTAATATTTATACCTCCCACACAATGCAACAATCTTGATTCACTCCTTTCTCGCCTTTTTTCGAGCAAACAGAAGCAAAATTATTCGATCCATTGACATTTACAGTACCAGTAGATCTTAAGATCATCTCATTCTTCTTTGCATCTTTTGCCATAGCTTCTGCAGTTTCTTTTCCACTACATTGATCACTAGAACTCTGCCTTCTCTTCGAAGTCGAAAACGTCCTAGTTAGGCCATCAAACATGGATGAAAACCGCCCCATTCTTCACTCCAAGTCCTAAGTTCACAATAACATTGATCTCATAAGTTATATAAATAATATCAATATCCATCAGTAGTTAAAGAAAAACATGATCCACTTTCGTTAGATTACAATGAACATGAATCTAGTCTAAAAAGTTTTATAAGAAAAAAAGGCAAACCTTTTATATTTAGTTATATCCAAATCCAGAAAAGATAACCCCCAATTATGGATAACAATTTATATTCTACATTTTGTTGTAACCAAAAAGATAAACTATATAAAGATATCATATCATATATTTTAAGGAAAGCAACCACACCCACAAAATATTAAAACAAATATTCATAGTATACTACTATATTCATCATGCCACATAGAAAAACCAAGAAATTCTATGAACCCATAAAAGAATTTAAGACCTTAAAGATGAGAAAGTGGCCTGAAAATGAGGGAAGTCCGGTGAGATGTGATGCAATCATATGAGGTTCTGTTTGTGGTTTTTAAGATTTATGAGTGGGGATGAGACTAGAAAAAGATGATAGTGATGTATGTATATACAAATACAAGCCGGTGTCTAAAACATACGACCCTATAAGTGGGATTGTTTGTAACTCAAGTATAGCCAACTTTTTGAACAGTTCGGGGCAGTAAAACTACCACCAATTATTGGTACAGTCATAAAAAGATTGAGACACTCAGACAAAACATATTACTACCTCTGTCTTAGAATTATTATTGTTAATCTTAATTGTTCATTTTTTAAAATAAATAAAAAATATAGGTTATTTATTATATCACTTTTATTTTAAGGTATTATTATAAAAATAAATAAGTTATAAATTAATCGATTAAAGATAATACTACTATAATGTAAAAAGTAAAAAAGAGAAAGTTACAAAAATAATATATTTATTAAAATACGTGTTTTTTTTAAATGAACACTAATTATGCGATAGAGGGAGTATAAAATATAATATAAATTCATAAAGTATAATATTAAATGTTTTCAGTAATTTATAAGTATGCAAATTAACTTTCTGAAACTACTATTTTAAATTTGCATGGATAATTTTATTGAAATATTATGTAAATAAAAAGATATACTACGAAGTTTAATGCAACTGTGTTTATAGACTTCGATATGCACGTGTTTTCTCCATCTACCTCACTTGACTTTCTTTATTATTCGGATTTAAAAAGTATTCCTACCGGCTTATAACTATACTATTTTTTAGTTGTTTTAAAATTATTTTCTACTTTTAAAAGTAAACAAAATATTTAAATTAATTTTATTATATTACTTTTATTTAAAAGTATTATAACTATAATAAAAAATGAGAATATTTTCGCAATTAAAAAAAAACGTCTCACATAAAAAAAATCTTACAGTGTAAACGTCTCATATAAAGAAATTATAAATTACTTAATTATTTAAAAATATCATTTGTTATAATGTAAAAAATAGAAAGGAGCAAGTTAAAATAGTCATGTTTTTATAAAATATATAACTTTTTTCAAAAGGCTTAATTATGAGACGGGAAAATACTTCTTTCGTTTCACATTTATTATTTATATTTTTATCTTTAAGTTGTTTTAAGTTAACTGTTTATTTTTAAAGATAGTTAAAGAGTTTAATATGAGTTTATTGTATTACTTTTATCTCAAGTTATTATTATAAATATTAATAGAATTTAAATGATTATTTTGAAAAAAAAGATTATGATATATATTTTAAATTAGGTATTTATTGTCAATAAATTCATTTAAGAGAGAAGTGCAAAAATCATCCTTGTGATATGTCGAAAAATCGAATTACATCCTTCGTTAACTTTTTGGACAACAGCCATCCCTCCGTTAGTGCGCGGGGAACAATACATCCCTCATGGACTAACGGTGCAAATGTTTTCTCGTTAAAAATTAACAAAATCTAAAAGAGAGGGTATTCTTATCTTTTTCCTTTCCCACGAATGTATTGTGAACCTTATAATAAATAGTTTCAAAAAAAAAATTTATTTTTGAAAAAAAAAATATTTTCAGAAAAAATAAGTTTTATTTTCTAAAAAAAGTTTTATTTTCGAAAAAAGTTTTATTTTCTAGAAAAAATTATTTTCAGAAAAAAAAATTTTATTTTCTAAAAAAAGTTTTATTTTCTAAAATTTTATTTTCAAAAAAAAAATTATTTTCGGAAAAAAAAATTTTATTTTCGAAAAAAAAATTATTTTCGGAAATTTTTTTTTTATTTTCTAAAATTTTATTTTCGAAAAAAGTTTATTTTCTAGAAAAAGTTATTTTCAGAAAAAAGAAAATTTATTTACTAAAATTTTATTTTCAAAAAAAAAATTATTTTCGGAAAAAAATTTTTATTTTCAAAAAAAAATTTATTTTCTAAAAAAAATTCTAGAAAATACAACTTTTTTCGAAAATAAAATTTTAGAAAATAAAAAAAAATTTCCGAAATTAATTTTTTTTTCGAAAATAAAATTTTTCTTTTCGAAAATAAAATTTTTTTCGAAAATAAATTTTTTTTTCCGAAAATAATTTTTTTTTCGAAAATAAAATTTTTGAAAATAAAACTTTTTTTAGAAAATAAAATTTTTTTTGTGGAAATAATTTTTTCTAGAAAATAAAACTTTTTTCGAAAATAAAACTATTTTTAGAAAATAAAACTTATTTTTTCTGAAAATAATTTTTTTCAAAAATAATTTTTTTTTTAAAACTATTTATGATAAGGTTCAAAATACATCCCTGGGAAAGGAAAAAGACAAGAATACCCTCTCTTTTAGATTTTGTTAATTTTTAACGAGAAAACATTTGCACCGTTAGTCCATGAGGGATGTATTGTGCCCCGCGCACTAACGGAGGGATGACTGTTGTCCAAAAAGTTAACGAAGGATGTAATTCGATTTTTCGACGTACCACAGGGATGATTTTTGCACTTCTCTCTTTATTTAAAGAATAATATCATTACTCTCTTTGTTTAATATTTGTACTCTATCTACAAGAATAAGTAGTTTTATTAAAATATTATTATTTTAGTTTATTTTTTCTTACTTTTTATTTATTGATAATTTTATTTTTAATTAATTATTGTTAATTCTTTATTGTTTGTAATAATACTTTTATATGAAGGTGGATATGATATACTTAACATGTATATTTTTTTATTTTTTTATTTTTTTAAATAGACTATTAATTTCTTGCATTAAAAATGATAAATTGAATTATGGGAAAAGCAATAAGAAAGTCTCTTGTTTGAGGTTATATTTTACCTTTTAAATTACACATGCATTACTGATTACAAGGCTAAGACGGATGACTTCAATAGAGTGAAGCAAGTTTATAGGTTTCACCTATACATAGGTTAAAACTATAAAAAAATTTAAAATATGATTACATTCAAATTACAATGTTGAATAGTTTTTTTTAAGGTGTTGTTTGATTCACTGAATGTTTTAAAAAAAATATAATTTTGAAAGAAATTGTAATTTGATATAACTGTTATTTAATGAATTGTAATGTGTTTAAATTGTAATCATACTCTCTCATAAAACATAGTGACATGTTATTTTAAGAATACTTGAAATTTCAAGTTACATCTTTTAATGCATTGTATACAACTAAAATAAACCTAAAAAACTAAAATAGCAAACTTTAATACCTCATTAATACAAACATAATTTAATACTCATATTAAAACTAATTAATACAGACTAATACATAATTAAAACTAAAAATAATTAATACTACTTAGTATATAATTAAAACACCTCAATATTTAAAAGTATAAATATATATTCATAGTATACAATAATAAAAGCATTAGTCTACACAAATATACATATGTTGTCTACCTAAAATAATAATGCATATAGTTTAAAAATGGAATCGTGTCAACGGGTTCAACCGGAAAACCGGAGTCACCATAGGTTCGGCTAGCCACTTACATACAGTTATCAAAAACTCAAATTGTCAGGTTTTGAGATGTCGTTGTAAGAAAAACGTAAAAATAAAATTAAATTCACTGAAAATTATGTTACGAAGTACCCGCCGCTGCAACGTACAGGTACCCTGCTAGTATATCTTTTAGCGTGTTTGTTTTTTTGGTCATAGCTTTGTTGGCTTGGAGTGAGAGAAGAATTTATTGTCTGGTTATGTTATTTTAGTTATAAAAGTCTGACTCGCCCTTTTAATAAAGGGTTTTGCTAAAAGTTATCTTCATTTCAACTTTTTTAACACTACTTTGAGTTTGTTGAAATTTTGTACAAAGTTAATTATATTTTAATTTTAAGTGGAGCCTTTTATATAAACAAAAATAAATTAATATAAATCTCGTATTTTTTTATTTTAATTTAAATATTAAAATAATATTTTAAACTTTAAACTAACGAAAAACTATTTTTCATTTAAAAATTCTAATCCTAAACAACTCATTTTATAAACTCACATTTAAAGTAAAACCCTCATTTAAACTAAATAGACCTTTAATTGTGATTGAGGGTCCGTTGATTTGTTAACGGGTTTAAATTTAAGTTTAGTTTTGATTTAAAAAATAAGTTTATGATAGATTTGAAAAAGTAAAAGAAAGATAAATATATTTATTAATTAAATAAAATATTAACATTAAAATCAAAGATAACTTTTCAAAACCTATTAAAAATTTATCTTTGAAATTTGTGAGCTATGTTTACATTTTTATCTCCCATCTCTTAAACCAAGCTGCATAATTTATGAGTGAGCTTAAAGGTGACCACTAAAACCCGAGAATCAAACGCACTTTGATTAAATATGTTTATGTGTTTGGTTGATTCTCAACGCGTAACGTAATTCAAATCTGTTTTTATAAAACTTAAAAAAAAGTTTAAAAAAAGTTAGAATAATATAAGAATAAAAGTGGGTGCGGTCATACCAGCACTAATGCACCGGATCCCATCAGAACTCCGCAGTTAAGCGTGCTTAGGCGAGAGTAGTACTGGCTTGGGTGACCCGCTGGGAAGTCTTCGTGTTGCACCCCTATTTTTCGGCTTTCCACTAACTTTTTGTAAATCCTATTATTCTAATAAAGTGACGTTTGAATAAAATAATAATAATAATAATAATAATAATAATAATAATAATTTGAAAAAAGATTTGAGAAGAGTTAATTTGGATACCATATTTATTTTGGATATCAAAGGATTCATCTATACCCTAATCTAATAGATAAGATTAAAAGTATTTAATTAATTTACTTATTATAATTTAAATATATCTTAAACCGTTAAGTGTTAAACGAAAAAAATATACTATCGCGACGAGCATTTAATTATCTTTCTACCAATATGCATTATGATATACTTTTGAAGAAGAAAATAATTTTCGCTTTCTTTCTTCTTGTTAATATTTACGTAAAATATCATATAATAATAATGTTTCATCATATATGATAACAGTGGTAAATCATAAGTTATTGTTAAATCATATATGATATTTGTGTATATCATATATGATAAGTTATAGCATATATAATAAGTTATATCATATATAATGATAGTGTTTCATCATATATGATACCAGTGTTAGATCATAAAATTATTAAATCATCATTGATATTGGTTTATATCCGATATGATAATTTTCGAAAATAAAAAAAAACATGAAAATACGAAGAAAAAAGATTGACGAAAGTGTATTATATAGTATATTTATAGAAAGATAATTAAATGCTCTTCGTAACGGTATATTTTTTTCGTATAACGATTAACGGTTTAAAAGATATTAATGTTTGAAAAAGAGGGTGAAAATAGATTTTGTGTTTATTTTCATCAATTAGATTAAAATGGATATGAAAAGTGAAGATTTGGAGTCTTTGATATCCAATAAAGGTAATAGTTTTCAAAAGAGATATTAAATATTTATAACTAGGGTATGTTTGACATGAAAATTATGAAAAAAATTGTGATTATTTTTTAGAAAATATAAATTATTTATAAAATAATATTTGTTTAGTATATCAGCCTATAAGAGGCTATAAAAAAATAATCATTCTTAATCTTTTAAAATAAAAAATTAATTTATATAACTTTTAATAATAATCTCTTTTTATAATTTCTAAATTATCTTTATTTACAGCATCTTTAGTTCTAGCACACTTACTTTCACCAAATATGCTAAACATATCCTTAGACTTTCAATGTTCCAAATTCTTTTGAGGTGGAGTTGGCTTAGAGCACACGGTATAGTGGCTGGCCACTCGGCTGGTCACGACGGCGCGAGGCCACGGCCGCGCCAGCCGTACCATGGCTCGCGTCGTCGTGTTTGGGCTGGCTACAATCAGTCGACGTCATGGGCCATGGCGCGACCCCATGGCGCAACCAACACACCGTGGCTCGCGCTATGGGTGGCGTTATGGGTTTTTTTTATAATTTTTTTTTTTTGAAAATTTGAAAAAATAACCGTTGGGGTGTAACGGCTATTTTTTTTTGGCCCGTTTTTGACTGTTGGAAGGGGAAAAAATTTCCCCATTTTTTCATCTTTTTTACCTATAAATCCTCCCTCATTTTACCCAAACATCACACCTTCTTCTACATCTAATTTCTATATTTTTTCTATCCACCATGAGTCAAAATCCTAACCTAAACCAATACCCGAATCAATGGTTAAACAATTACTTTTTCGATCCTCAAAATCAAATTCCTTCTACTCAACTACCGAATTCGTCTTCTTCGTCTAACCCGAATACTCTCTCATCCGCAACATCTAGCACTTTAAGAACATTCGCCAACTATAATCAACTCCCAAATCCGTTCACTACCTTCCCACAACAACAAAACCCGTTTCTTAATTGTACACCCGAGCAATTTAATATGTTGTTCCAACAATCGCAACAGTCACAAATCTTCCAACAATCACAACAATTCCAAACCTTTCCTCAACACACTTCACAAGAAACACAAGAATCCGAACAAAACAATGAACCCGAAGAACAAGTCGCGGCACAACCGAAGAAAGGTCCGAGAAAGAAAAGTGTTGCTAAAAAAACCCGAAGAACAAAGCCGCGGCTACACAACCACCTCCGAATTCGGACCATTCTTTTTGGACCCAACGTGAGGAAGAAGTTTTGGCCGAGTGTTGGATTGAAGTATCCGAAGACCCGAAGGTCGAAACCGATCAACCATTCGATTCGTTTTGGTACCTAATTATGGATATGTATAATGATCGGCTTAAGGATGAGGGTTTTGAACCTCGAAACAAAAATATGTTGACCGAGAAGTGGACGAATTTAAACCGCGAGGTTCATAGGTTTAATTCGTTTTATGAAAACGCCAAACTTTTGAGTGACGAAAATCAAGACGATTTGATGACTCGTGTGATGATTTTGTATCGAGATGAAAACGAGAACAAGGAGTTTCCACACAAAAGTGCTTGGCTTGTTTTGAAAGACAAGTATGAATGGAAAAATCCCGATTCAACTCGAACACGCCGGGCCCGAGGGAAGATAGCCGATCTAGATCCGGATCTTTGTAATGACGATGAGATCCCTCGTCCATCCGGTGCTCCAAGAAAGGCCAAGGTTCAACGCTCGACAAGCTCATCCGCCACTTCGGGGTCTCAAAAAGAACAATTGGTGGATTTGCTACAACAATAAATGTTATCCGATCGTGAAACTAAAAAGGAACGATTGTACCGAGAGGTGACGGCTAGACTAGAAGTGGTTGCACTTCAAAAAAGGAACGAGGATTTGCAAATCCTTCGATACGACACTACCGGATTAAGTGCACAAGATGTGGGGAGGATCGAGAAGCTCAAAGACGAGGCACATGCGAAATATTTTAATTTTTAAGTTTTTTTTTTCGTATTTGTGTTGTTTTTTTAATTCGGTAATTTTTTTTATGTTTTTTTAGTTTCGTGTTGTTTTTTTTATTAGTGATTGTAATTTTTTTTATTAATGAAAAATTTAACTTTATGTTTTAATTATTGAAAAAAAAAGTGGTGGGTAACGACGACACGAGAATTCTCGTGTTAACCAGAGAGGGGGTTGAGCCATCGTGGGAAGTTTTGGTGTCGTGTGAGTAAAAAGTGACGTGGCATCACTTTTTGCCCACGACGCGACTTTGACGGCTTGACTACACCGTGTGCTCTTAGACACAAAAACTATTTCGACAATGCGAGATATATGTATATGGAGAGAAGTACAAAATACATCCCTGTGATTTACAAAAAGTGTGGATTGCATCCCTCGTCAGTACTTCAGACATAATACATCCAAGCGTTACAAACTTTGGGCACAAGACATCCCTTGGACAGATGATGCAAATATTTTTTTCGTTAAATACTAACGAGGGTTTTATAGAATGATATTTTTACTTTTTCTTATTATAGAGGGATGTCGTTTGCACTAAACTAAAAAAAAATTTTTTTTTTTAAAATCTATTAAAAAAAGTAATTTTAATTTTTTTTTCAGAAAAAAGTTTTTTTTTTTTTGAAAAAAAGAAATTGAATTTTTTTAACCGTTTTTTTTTAATAAAATTAAAGTTACATTTTCTTCGGGAAATTTTTTTTCCCAAAAAATTAAATTTTTCTAAAAAAGTTAAGTAAATTTTAAGTTTTTTACTGTATAAAAATTTCGAAATTGTAATTTTATTTTTTCCAAACATTTTTAATTTTTGGAAAATGTAAAAAGTATGGTTACAAAAAATATTAAACATTTTTAATCAAAATTAAATTACGCTTTTATAAAAAACAATTTCCCTAACGTTGTAAATTTTTTTCGAAAAAAATATCATTTTATTTTTTCAAAAAAAATGGTTACCTTTTTAAAACCTTTTTTTGCGAAAAATGACTATTATTTTGGAAATTTTAAATTTTTTTCCGAAGAAAGTGTAATTTTAAATTTTCAAAAAAAAAGGTTTAAAAGAATTAAACTTTATTTTTTCGAAAAAAATAAACTTTTTTTGAAAAAAAAAATAAATTTTACTTTTTTTTAATAAAAAAATTTCAAAAAAAAAATAAAATATTTTTTTGAGTTTAGTGCAAAATAAATCCCTCTATAATAAAAAAAAGTAAAAATATACTTAACGAAAAAAGATTTGCATCATCCGTCTAAGGGATGTATCATGTCCAAAGTTTATAACGGTTATATGTATTGTGTCCGAAATACTGACGAGAGATGTAATCCATACTTTTTATAACCCACATGTATGTATTTTTTACTTCTCTCTTGTATATGTGTATCATGTAAAGATGGGTTCATACTGTCCGACCTTACTTTGTTGTAGCAGGTTTCATACGTTGATTAGATACCACAAAGAACGGATTTGAAATTGATATTGACTTATAGTCAAACTTTTGAGCTGGGAGCATGATTACGATGTCGGTGTCTACCATGAATGCAAAGACGTGGAATCAAATGTGACACGTCAATGGTCACACAAAAATTACATGTGGGGCGGCGCGATAGATAATAACATGAGAATGTTCCACGCCTGTGAATGTTTTTGGTCGTTTACATTTCAGTTTAAGGAATTTATTAGTAGCATAACTGCCCCTTTTCGTCCTAATTATTCCACGTACGTCCTTGTCGATTTCCATCGCGAATCATCTGCTTTTTATATTGCCTTCTTGTTGGCTTGTTGACAGGGACGGAGCTAGGAGTTCCCGCGGGTGTTCATGACCTTTATAGATTTTTCTGTGTAGTGTTAATTTATTAAGAAAATATCGATTTTTTTTAAATAATCTTAAATTCATCCAGTCAATCAGAAGGTATTTTTATCTTTCGTTTCAATTCACTCTTTACATCTGATATATTACGGTTAAATAAAACTGTACACCCAGTCATATTTCGTATTGGCTTCGTCCATGCTTGCTGACTTTAATAAACCAATTAACATACGGATATGCACGCAATGCGTATCCTCGGAGCCATCTATTCGCAACCAATATCAATCTACATCGAGATAAAAATAATGAATAATCTAGCATTTTCTAAACAATATTTAGAGAGACGAGGATACAATCCGCATAGGATTATATTTTTACAGTAATTCTGTTTTTCTTGCATGATCATACTCATACTGAAGGAATACACGTAAATAATATATGTCTGGTATCGACTCGAGCCTAAGGAGACGCACGCGTTAATACATAAAATAATTATACATTAATATATTATACGTAATATATTAATTAGTGATAAACTATTACAAACGTTAACTAATTAGTTGGTTAACAAGATTTTACAAACGTTAGTTAAAAGTTAACTATAAGGACTTTGTATGTAAATCAAATTAAAAAGCAAATTTGGAATTAAGAATTATTGCTTTTGTTGTAAGTTATTGGTTTCTAAATTGGTTTGTTAGCAACCGACTTTTACATGTATATAATATGAGATGAGATATCATTATTAATACACATGTACGATAGATTACTAAAGTGATTTACGATTCCATAGTAATCCAAAAAGAAACCAATCGGTTGGTTTTATTATTGTATTGTTTACCGATCAAATATACAGAGTTTTGTTTGGTTTTCTTGTTTTAAAGAAATCAAGTATTCATTAGCTTTATCACTATTAGTACTAGCATACTTAATTGTTTGTTGCAACGTATTGTGTGCGTACTCTTAGAGAGATAATCGTTTGATCTTTGGGTTTTCGTTTATATTGGTGGTTCGATAAAAGTGTTTTAATCCATTGCTAAAAGGTACGCAATTCTTTATCATTTATGTTAATTACTTGTCTATACGTGATCCTATTTTCCGTTGCGTGCTCGTGATTATTAATGTGTTAATATGATAAAAGGTTTTATAAATTCCAACAGTGGCATCACGAGCTAGGTTCGTATAGCTTTTAATTACATTAAAAATAACGAATGAGATAAAATTGTATAAACTTACTATGATGTTGTTTGAATTATTTTATTTGATGATTAGGTTTTCATAAACCCTAATTAGGGTTAATAAAATTAATTAGACAAAACCTAAGTTGTATGCAATTTTTGTTGATGAATATAATGTTAATCGTTAATTAGTCGTTATTTATCACGTTGTTAATTGTTAATATTATGGTTCGATCCATGGGAATCATGCAAGTTTACCATGGATCATGTGTTCTTTCTTAATTGTTTTAATCGAAGTCATGATAGATGTGGTATGCATGAAGTATATGCTTAATTGTTAATTGGATATATATTTTAGGCTAATGTTTATTTGTTTTGTTTTTTATTATAATTGTTATATATCATAGTTCAAGCAAAGGGTTTTTCGGAAAAATGAAAATAAACCGGACTAAAACTATATGAAATTTGATTTATTATTATCTTGTTCTTGCACGATCATATGTGGCAACAAATGAGTCACCCTTACATGGTTTTAAATCTAACTCACGCCGTGATTAGCAAGAATCAAGTTTATAATTTGTTTTCTAATTTAAAGTCGTAAAATTTTATTAATGACGTAAATTGCAAAAGTCCTATCTAGTTGCAAGGCTAAGGGTCGGGAAGACTCATCAAGACTTCGGTCTTGTAGATACCATTGCCTTATAATACCTTACTACTAGTAGTCTCCTTATCTTGCATACTATTTAGGAAGCCGCAAATGGTCTAGGGTTTGAATGATTTTAATCATTCTTTAATCTTTTCCCGTGATAAAACTAAACTTCTTTAAGCATAATACATGTTGAATCGTCAATTTTTATGATATCGCTATTTATACAATTGAACTGTAAGTTAAATAAGTGATGTCTTTAATTAACGAATTGAGTAAATTTGTTAAATTATCATGATAGAAAGATGATGCATGCTTCTTTGTACATGTTTTAAGATTGTCAAAATGTATACCCTATGAAATAAGTTTATTTGCCATCCAACGTGTAAAAGCACTTGCACTTACTCTTTCACCATACGTTAGACCGTGGTGATTTTGTAACCCAAGGTGATATAGTACACTCGATTGTGAGACGTCGGTGCTATATAATCACAGTTTTTGGTTGGAAGACTTAAGCAAGTTAAGATAGGTGAGACCTTAACTCGTGGAAATAGATGGGATAAACATGTTCACTTTTTCACTTTTGAATTGTCACAAGTGATGTATATAAAGTTGAGTCCCATAATTTTAGAAGCTGCATTGGATGCAATTATTGAACGTCAATTACCCCTTGAATATCATCATCACTAGCAGATCAACTGATGGGGTGGCGGTATGTCTTGGTAGATTCTAGCTTTTAGAAAATTAATTGTTTATTTGTAAACATGGGTATTTAATTTTCTATAAAGATAATATTATCAAAAATACTAAAATTGAATTTTGCGATTCTTTTAAAAGTGTTATTGCAACAAAGTTCCATAAACTATTGCTTGTTTGACAAACAAAGTCTCGTTTTCTTGTAAGAAAGAAAGAGACATATACCTATCCTTTTTCGGTGCAAGGAAAAGCTATTAATAGGTGCGACTGGATTATTGTATTTATCAATCTTTAAGTGAACTTAAATGGTTAATTAGATTTGCACAACTTATTGTTTCAGGTAGATCTCATTAATCTTTTTGAGTTTTTGAGCATCTTTTAAACTAATAAGTCTCTTAGCAATCTCTAGGCAAGCAATACTTCTTTTGTTCTTTACATGTCGATCCCGTTAAGGCTATAATCGATAGAACAAAACAAGTGTTTTGTTTGTTTATTGTGATTATAATAACTAGCTTTATTTATCCTAATTATTATGTTTTAACCCAACGTAGGCACTAAATACCCTTATTGAATGGTAGGTCTAATATGGAGGAAATTGCTTGCCAGTTTTCAAGTTAATAAAAGTATGATAGATAGTCTCTCATCTACCTGGTAGAAATTCATACACTCTCTATAATTCATACCCATAAGTAATTGTTACTTATGGGTATTTAAAGCGAGTAGAAAAGTAAATAAATCGCTATTTAATTTTCACTTGTGAAGTAACATTTGTAATGTTGTCAAATCCAGTGGGAGCATTGCGTTTTTTATTACTAGAAATACATTAATGTAATGTTGTCTAATTCAGTGGGAGCTACAAGCTTGTTTACCTTCGTAGTAATTCATATTATTTCTAGTTTGACTTGAAATAATAACTTACTTTCAGAATATGAAGAACCATAGTTATAAGGATAAATGCATCCTATTTTATATGATTATCACTTTTGAAGTATTTTTCATATAATAATTATGCAGAATTTCTTATAAACTATATGGTTGACATTCCACTAGTTATTCAAATATACATGACATTATCATATTGTTCACATAAACTATAGCGTTTCATGGTTGTTTATATTCGTCCATGATGTTGTGCCGTGCACAAGTAGGAGAAATCTTTATTGTGTGCAAGGTACAATACATAACAATATGACAAATGGTTTATTGACCACGAGATAAGAATCTAATATCAATATGACTAATGGCTTCTTGACCGCGAGATAAGAATCTAATATTTTATTAAGACTTATACATTTAATTGTCAATGTATGATGTCTTGTTTAGAAGATGTCAAGATATGAATAACAAGCTACTTCAACTAATCTATTTATATTTATTGGAATGTTTCTTGGAATGCACAATAATATAAATAAAGTAAGCAATTAACTTGAAATAACTATTGAAGTTGTTCATAGTTACTTTATGAATGTTTATGTCTCTTGTAAATCATAAACATATAGTCTTTAATTGCTAAAAGACTTATAACATAAAGTAAATAGTTTACTTGTTATGTCTTATTCTTATTAAACATGAAGTCTTTGAATTACTCAAAGGATAAACAATATATATATATAGTTATTATTTAAAAATATATACATTAGAGCATGCACTAGGTTTTATATATTATATCATTTCAATTTCGTTTTGACACAGTTGATAATTATTTAACCTAAGGAGTCTTAAGTTATTTAGGAATTGTGATAGAAATCTTTATTGTGTGCAAGGTACAACACATAACAATATGACAAAATGGTTTCTTGACCACGAGATAAGAATCTAATATCAATATGACTAATTTTTCTTGACCGCGAGATAAGAATCTAATATTCTATTAAGGCTTATACATTTAATTGTCAATGTATGATGTCTTGTTTAGAAGATGTCGAGATATGAATAACAAGCTACTTCAACTAATTTGTTTATATTTATTGGAATGTTTCTTGGAATGCACAATAATATAAATAAAGTAAGCAATTAACTTGAAATAACTATTGAAGTTGTTCATAGTTACTTTATGAATGTTTATGTCTCTTGTAAAGCATAAACATATAGTCTTTAATTGCTAAAAGATTTATAACATAAAGTAAATAGTTTACTTGTTATGTCTTCTTGTTATTGAACATGAAGTCTTTGAATTATTCAAAGGATAAACAAAATATATATAGTTATTGAACTATTTAAAAAATATACATTAAAGCATGCACTAGGTTTTATATATTATATCATTTCAATTTTGTTTTGACACAATTGATAATTATTTAACCTAAGGAGTCTTAAGTTATTTAGGAATTGTGATATAGTCTCACAATCTCAAATACTCATAGAATGTCTTGAGTGATAAATCAAATTCTTTAAAATTATTTGATGTTGATAACTTGAATCTTTACCTCCAAAATTTGTCATGGTTTGGAAATTAAGTATACAAAGTATATACTTAATTATTACTCTAACCTATAAGGAAACTAAGACACCATCAAGCTATGGAATGTGATGAATCACATTGAGTCTTTAAAATTGATGTTATGAATTTGTCAAGAACTATCAAGGTATTTTGTTAACGTGTCCCAAAAGATAACAATTTGTTGTTGCCCTACATGCTAAGTATTTGAAGAATAGTTTATGATTACTAAAAGCAAGTGGGAGGACTCGTAGATCTTTAAGAGATAAATAACAAAATACGCAACCTTCTAAATATACTAGCGAATGTCATAATGATGGTGAACATTAAGTGTTGAACATCGTGATGATAGAACTCACATTCATAGATCCCACAAGGATGTCTTTACTACTTGAATGATATATTGATATGTCAATACTAAGGAATGTATGTTAGAGGATCATGGTGACCCTACTAACCATATAGATGTATTATTAAATCTTGAATGTCATTATTGATTAAAACTATGAATGAGTAGATGCAAGTCCATAGAAGATAATCATTTTTTGGAAACTTGATTAATCTTTAACCAATCGGTTAAACCGTGAGGAGAATATAAGTTTCTTTAGTGAAAGGCTCATATGAACAATATTGTATACATGATTAATGCACAATACGTGATAGAAAAGTTCTACATGCATTTATAAAGATGACTAATTGTCATGATAGTTTTATAATGATAAACATGACAATGTAATATTTAAACTCTTTTGCACGATTACATTAGCGACGACGGGTGTGATCAAAGTGTTTATAAATTACAATAATCTTTATGCAGTGTACATAACGTAAGAATCTATGTATGGATTAATGCATGCATTTAAGGAATATATCTCAAGTCTAATTATTAAATCCATGTTTTGATTTTTAATTAGATCTAAGATAACTTGTAAGTACAACTAAAAGCTAGTGGGAGCATTAGGTTTATTTCTTAAATCACATATGATGTATAACATATGAAAAGCATTATTCCACGTAAGCTATATGTTAAACCTTAGCTTGGAATAAGGTTTCATATGAAACGGTTTAGAAATTAAACGTATGACCTTGATATGCATGTTTATTGTAATAAATATTTGCGGTTAATGAAATCTAACACAACATGAAATATCATTTAGAAAGTCTTAATGAATATCTCATTTGATGAGAGTTGACGTAAGATGAAAACTTAAGGGATTCATCATGTAAATCATATTGTGTGTATGGATAGTTGTAAAACTTGTATTAGTACAAGAAGATTTGACAACAACGATTGTTTAAAGAGAAAATCATTTAGATGATTAGTACAAATATTATGATAAGATTTATTTGGGATAGAATGATTATTACTAACTTGAATTGTTTCAAGTAATGAATATTCTATATGATAATAAGATGTAATTATCATTGTCAACAAACTTAGAGTTTAGAAAGACACCAAATATTATAATAGTAATAATATATAGTTTATGGATTATAATATATCATAGTGATGTTTCTAGACATGGATGATAGATTGATTGACATAATACTCAATGCTAATCGTGGTACGATTTCATCTTTGATGATGACCATGTGGACTAACTATGTTCAATTGAGCATAATGTTGCGATACATATTAAAAGAATAAAGAATACTTTATAGTTTAAGAAGCTATTAAAGAAGATTGTTTTTAATAAGGTGTTTTGTTGGACTCACACATCTTATAGGATGTACAACAACAATACTCCCATTTTTTGTGTGTTCATATGTAGAAACATACATAATAAAAATCATTATATATGTTCAGAGATTTTCACAATTGTGAATTTGAAATAAGTATTCTCAAAATTCCAAAGATCAAACCTAGTAGAGTTTTATGGAATATATGCCTTGATAACAAGTATGATCGTTATATCTTAAGGCATGATTTTTCAACTAAGGTTATCATGTATTGTTGTTTTAGTATATGGATAAAGGATATTGTTAAACAATATTTATTTTGTGAATTGAAGTATTGGATATATTCGTTTTCTTTAATATTTATTGGTCCTATTTTTGCATGTTTAAATCCTTGAATAATATGTTATTCTAAATTATCTATGTCGATCGATTATATGGGAATATAATTGAATTAATACATATATGAGAGATGTTAATATTCGTAGGATATGTAAGAATGGTTCACCAACTCATACGATATCCAAAAGTTGTATATCGGACATCTCCTACTAACAAGTCAATCACTTTACGGATCGGTGTCTTTAAGTGAAACTTGTAAATGATTTACATTACTAAATCCTTTGACTTGAGATGCAAGCAGGTCTTATATATGTGGATGATACTTTTTGCTATACTTCTAACGCTATCCTAAATAAGTTAGTGATAAAGGCTATAATCATTTGTATCTTGAATCGTGTAAGAGGCACATGTAGTCAAGATAGAATTTGTTCATTCAACTAGGATTGAAGAATAATGCTACTGGGCCCCTCGTTAATTAATTAGATGTTTGTATGACCATACCCAATGATAATCGAGATTTGTCTCGATTAGATTGGTAATATATATTAATTATGTAATGCGAGAAACAGAATAGTGAAAATGCAATGACTTTGATCCATATCCATTGTTAACATGGCATTTGAGAAACAAAGGGATTGTAAATACTTTAAGTCATTTAAATGTACTTTATGAAAAACTACACTCGAGAGGTTCCGAGAGCATTGGCTTGTTGCTAGATGATAAGTGTGAAAACACTCATCAATAATGATCCTAATACCACTCAAAACACAGTTAAATACATTATTTTAACTATAAAATATCAGAATTACGCGTATATTTGTGTTTTATGTGTTTTCAGGTAAAAAGATACGTTTTGGAGCAAACATGCGTTTTCAAGGATTTATTTGACGAAAAGACGAAGAAAAAGACGAAAAGATGATTCAAGGACCTTATTTGCCAAGCTTTTAAAGATCGAGGACTTAAGTGAAATTTTCTACAAGATAAAGGATGATAAAAGAACTTGATTTCAAAGTGTTAAAGATTTTTGGCAAGAGATGAAAAGTTGAAGGACCAAATGGCAAAACTAAATGGAAAGGTAAGAAAAGTCTATTTACTTGGTCAAAAGACCAAGTCTCGGTCAAACTGAAACACAAACACATATTCGTTTCTTCTCCAAACGTGAAGAGAGAAAAAAATCAAAAGCCAACTCCATCTTTTCACCACCATAACCTGCAATCCAATTTCGAGAACGATCCATGAAGATTCAGAAGAAGAGTATAACTACAAAAATACTCCTATTGATCTCCTCTACATGAAGATGCCAATGAATTAGATCAAGACTCAAGAATAAAGAAACGCCCAAATGAGATAAAGATGAAGAACGATCAAGATCCTCGTATTTAATACGTGGCATTCGTTGATTGGCTGAACCACGTCATCCACTCCCTCTCGACGGCTATAAAAAGACATGAAGACCTCATTTGCAATCGGTTAGCTTAGGTGTTAGTTTTCACATAGTTAGGTTAGTTAGAATAGTTAGTTTTATTTTCTCTCAAAGCTTTTTTGATTTTCAGTTAAGAAATCAGTTAGATTCAGTTTTGATTCAGTTTTCAGTTTGTAACCGATTCTCAATTTCTGCCATTAATGAATTCTTACATTCTTCCTAAATCTTCATTTCTTCTACCTTTAATATTCATTCTAATTTAGCAAATATAACTTTCTGTTAATATCGATTGAATAATCGGATATGAGTTTTGGTTAAAATTGTGTCTTGTGTTCATTTTAAATAGGTAAAGTTAGTTACGTCAATGACCATTCTTTCTCACGTTACTGTTACAGTTCACGTAAGATTTGTAGGGTTTAAAATTGTGATTTCAAGTTTTTAGAATGTTAATCTTGATCTTCATCATTTTAGATATTGTTAAATCTTTTGGTTACTGTTCAATAGAGATTATCAGCTTAATAGCTTGTTATATTTTCGAAATAATGAAGTTGATAAGTTCATTACGAAATAACAAGCTTTTCATTTTAATCTTTCTTCTTCACTGCTTCTTTAGATTTCATGAAATTTCGAGCTCGAGTACTGTTCATTTGAATGTGGTTCTGACAGTTAGACAGTTAAGTCAGTTTGTTTGATCATTTGTTTCTTATAATCGATTCGAATTGATATAACGTTTTCTAGCAAAGACTCAATTGTTTTTGGTGGTAAAATCTTGTTTGGAATTATTAACTACTTGGACAAGTAAAGCATGTAAAAAAAATGTAAAAATAGTATTTATACTACTTATCCATACTACACTAAAACACTTTGCAAGTAAAACATTAAATGGCGCCGCTGCCGGTTCTTTTCGTGAAGATTAACGATTTCGATTTAGACGATTGGATTTTGGGATCCGTTCACTTTGTGAACGTTATTTTTACGTATTATAAATCAAAAACATAAAAAAAAAATCAAAAAGATAAAAATATAAAAATAAAAAATCACAAAATCAATTCTTTTCCTAAAGAATTGAACCAAAAAAATAAAAAATCCAAAAAGTAATCTTTTTCCTAAAAGATTACACCCAAAAATATATATTATTGGATTTCCTCGGTTTTTATGTACATATAGTATTTTTCTTAAAAAAAAAAACCAAATAAATACAAAAATATTTTATATATATTATTCTATGTAGATACGTATACGTATAAAAACAATCAATACACATATTCTCCATAAGTATTGCCGAGGCAATACACCGTGTTGAGGGGCGTTCCGGTCCTTGACACGCGTATCGATCAAATTCAATAAAGCAAGAATAGATAAATACTTCCAATAGGCAATAATTCGAAGAATACAAACTACAAAGTGAATAGAAAGGCGATGTGCTATAAAATGCCATCTAAGGGTCAATAGATACTTAAGTGCTTCGCGCCACCTAACCCCCCGTTCACTAGTGCGTATTCTAAGAAGGAAGGCTTTATTGGGGGTCTTGCACCCAAGTAGTAATTATATATTTTATACTTTCTTGTGGATATTTCATATCGAAACTCGAAGAGGATAATCCTTTTCTCTTCAAAGTCGACCGAGGGCTACTCCCTCATTCCTCGTGTTTACTTACACGTGTACTCGCACACGTGTAAACATACCACCTTTGGTGTATTACTTCCTTCCCCGAGGAAGCTTTTAAACGTCATTTTACTTGTATATACATCCGGCCATCTTGTTACACATGGATACTCGTTCCATGTTGGAGATTTTGCAACAACGATCCACCAACGCTAATTATTCGCCTTGTTCGACTTGTGGTGGTCCACACGATACTTATTTATGTGATCAAAATAATGGCTATTATGGGGAGGGATATGCTTACAATGGAACCGAGAACCCTAATTTTCAACCTAACACTCAAATGGACTATACTTGTAATGACTATATGGGATATTCCGGTTTTTTATCACAAAATCCACCATCATTTCATGATCAACCCTTTGATGAGCCATACCAAAACCAAGATTTTTCAAACAATGAAGGTTTTCAAAATGATGATAATTTTCAAGGCTATAATCAAGAAACCTTTCAAAACCAAGGATTTTCCAATAATGGAGGTTTTCAAAATGATGATAATTTTCAAGGCTATAATCAAGAGACCTTTCATAATCAAGGATTTTCAAACAATGAAGGCTTTCAAAATGATGAAAATTTCCCATGCTATAATCAAGATACTTTTCAAAATCAAGGATTTTCATATTATGAGGGTTTTCAAAATGAAGGGAATTTTCAAGGTTACAATCATGAGAATTTTCATAATCAAGACTCTTTTCAAACCTATAATTCACCTAATTATGGAAATCCACCTCCACCCTATTCTTTGACTTATTCATGTGAGTTTTGTGGAAAAGAACCCCATTATGGTTATGATTGTCGACCAAGGGATCCGCCTTCTTATGCTCTTAGTGATCTCAATGAGTTTTCTTTTCTAATCGAGCAACAAGGAAGAGACTATGGATATAAATTAAAGGCTATTACACGTATGAGAGAGATGAGTATCGAGGAAATGAGAGAAGAATCTTGATGGTTAAGGGAAGAAATTAAGTCTCTTGAGGATGATGTAAGGAACAAACGGTTTAATATCGAGAGATTTGGTGACATTTATAGAAAATCGGTGAGCTATTCTTCTCAGTCCCTCAAGGAAGATTTAGATGATTTACTCGTTAAGATTGATAAAAAAGAACGTGAACGCATAAAAACCATGAGCTTTGAGGAAATAGAAAAGGAGAATCTGCGGATAACAGGAGAGATGGTATCTCTTTGTAATAACGCGAAGATGAAACTATCTAATAAAGAGGACATTTATGACGAGTTGAATATTAAATATCGTCAACTTCAGCAAGAGTTACTTACTTTGCTCTTAGCAAAAGACGAAAAAGTAGAAGATGAAGGCATAAAAGACGAATATTTTGCTACTCGTAGTCCTTATCCATTATTTTATGATGATGATGATGACGATCCTCCGATTTGTATGACACTTAATGATGACACACCTTCATCACCTTTACCTCACGTGGAACCCACCGACTCTTTAACCATGGGGGACGAGCCTCTTAGCACTAATACAAACACCGATTTGGATGAATTAACCTTTTCTAGTGTTGAGAACCTTATCCCAATCCAAAGAGAGCTTGAGTGTGTTTCCAATGAACCATATGATGAGCTTTGTGTTGATACCTCTTCTCCTCATGATCACATTGAGATTTTATCACATATTGACCTTCATGCTACTACTAGTGATTTTGGTGACTTTGATCTTGATGAATTGTTCAAAGAAAGGGATAATGAGATTGAGGAAGAGTTTGTGAAAGACTTTCCACAAATAGAGGATGAAAATTGTGATTCTAGTGAGGCGTCTTATGGTATATCATCCAATGATTTGTCTTGTCAAGATAACATTCCTAATTTGGATGAAGAGTTTGCTCCTATAGGAAAAGTGGATCCTTCTCCTCTACCACCTTATGATTCTTGTGATGAAACCTTTGATGATCCTTATGATAGTGATGAGTCTTTTACTTCTGATGATGATGAATCCATGTCCTCTATGACTCCTTCACCTATTCCTCTAAGTGATTTTGTGATGCATTCGAATCCTCTTTTTGAAACATCATTTGATAACCACTTTTCCATCATGATGAAGAAACCAATGAGGATTTTAGTGCTGATGAACCTTCTCTTTGTGATACACCAATATATGATGATTATAGTGATAATGAGTTTTCCACTTGTGAATCTCCATTTTTTGATGATCACACTTCCTTGAGTTTTAAGGAGTCACCAATCTTTGACAAACCAATCTATGATTACTATAGTGATGAGGAGGGGTCTATCATTGATGAGAATGAGGAGATTATAAAGACTGAAAGATTGCTTAGTGAAGATGAATTGATAGATAAACAAATTGAAGATTATCTTAAGAGAGATGATATTGTGGTTGATACATCTTCTTCTAATTGGGAAGAGGATATTAGTCTTATTGAGAACATGCTTTTTGGGACCCTAGAGCCTACACCTTCTCCACAAGACACTATTAATCTTGATCCTCCTTTTACTATGCCTTCTATGGAAGATTACCCACCTTTTGATGATGATGAGGAGCCCAATATGGATATACTCGTTATGAATGTTTTGATACCTACACCTTCATTGTCTCATGATGATTTGATCACTAAGGGGGAATCTTATATGGTTGATACGAGTTTATCTTCTTATTTTCCCATGAAGGGAAAGGTTTTTGATCCTGGGATACGTATGTTTGGGAAAAATTGGTTTTCATCTACTCCACTTATGAGTGTGATTTTGATTGATCTGTGCTTTTTGTATGAGATTACTTTGGTGATGCTACCTACTTTGGAGTTGTTCACATGTAGAGATGGAAACTATGTATTTGATCCTGGGGTGCTTCCTATATGAGTGATTTCGTATGTTGGACAAACTTGAGACACGTTGGACCGTTCCATTTATCGAGGCGGATATTGTAAATCTTATAGTAAATGGCAACGTGCTAAGTTTGAGTGGATCATGTGAGATGTGCTTCAAAGTGATATCCTTTATTCTCCATGATGGTTTCCCCAAGGACAACTTAATTCGGGGCCGAGTCGAGCTAGCGACTTAGGGTTAAAAAAAACTCAAGCATTGAATAACTAGGTTAGAAAACGTAGAGTAGATTTTAAATAAGTTAGGTTTAATTAAAAGGATGTTATAGTAGAGTTGAGGTGGAGGGGTGCCTTTCTTCGTCTTTTGGTGTATGTTTCAAGGGTTGCTCTATCTCATTTCATGCTTGGAGCTTATGGAGGAGGCCCGTGTATCTGGTTCACTTCGATTAGTTTTTGCTATCGTGATATTAAACACTTGTGCTTAAAATGAATATCCTTTAGTTGTCTCTTCCTTAACTTGGGTTAAGCAAAGTAATCAATGTAATAAGTGTAGGGGAGTTCACTCCAATACTCTTACACATTGAGGACGATGTTTATCTTAAGTGTAGGGGAGACTTCTATCGAAGTGACCTTACCTAGACCATTGCCTTAACTTCATGATAACTTGGAAAATTAATTTTTTTTCAAACATTTTTCAAATTTTTGATCTACTTTGGCCACCAAAAATATGCATTCATAATTTTTGCATCAATCATTTTTCATTTGCATAACACATTTGCATTGTATATATTTCTTCTTTTATTTTTCATCAAAAATATATAAAAGAAAAAATAAATATAATAAAAACATGGTTTTAACAAATTTAGATTTTTTTTGACATATTAGGCCCACCATGGATATTTTGACTCAACCCGAGTTTGCTTATCTTAGCATTCTCTAGCTAGTATCCTTAATCATGTAGTCCTTCATTGGTCTATTAGGCTAAGCATCCACCAATCTCATTATTTGAGATTTTAAATTTGTGGAGAATGGGAAATGATAGAGTTGAAGCAAGTGTAAAAGGGCTAGATAAACTTTATGATAATTACTTGTGGTTAAACCCTTCTCTTCTTTACCTCTAATTTCTTCGCATGTATATAATTGTTAATAAATAATCAAGAACGGTTTTAATTGGTTTGTAATCTCTTATGCATTTTTGTCTAATCATTCATGGTGATATAAGTACGTCTTAAGATTCTAAGTTAGAACGTTTTATGTGTACAAGACTTATGTCATGCTCAATATTTAGTGGGTGTTTTTCCTTTAATTCTTTTCTACTTTCTTTGTGAGGAATAAAGAAAAATAAGAGCGGCTTACAAAAAAATGAGTGGCTAGAAGAAAAAAAAAAAGAAAAAAAATAATAATTATACAAGACTCCCAAGAGGGGCAGTGTGGTGTTAATTATAGTGACTATTGAGTTCCAATATTACATTGACGGGTTGCGGGGATTCAATAGATTGCTCCAATCCAATATTACCTTGACGGGTTGCGGGGTTGAAGATCCAAAGTCTCAAAAAGATGGCGGATGTAAATTATTGCGTGAGTTTTATTTTTCTTTCCTTAGAGAGTGTGTAGCTACTTATGAAAGCATGACAGGATTTTACACATAAGGCGAATGACTTATTACTCTTGAAACGGACTTATATTAATCGTGAGCGGTTTTTCAAGTAATGGATGAGAGGATTACTTAGGATTAAAACCGTGCTTCCTTATTTTTGGATTTTACATTTCTTATACTTCACGCTTTAAATAAAAGATAAATTTGCCTACAAGCAATCTGCTCAAATAATAACCGGTTCCACATTTAATTGTCATGAATAAGTTGATGCACTTTTTACTCGTGAATGTAATGATCCCATTTTTAAGCTTGGTATGGGGAAAGTGAAACTTGAGGGTGATAAATGTCCATGGTACCAAAGCCCTAATCTAAGTCATTGATATCTTTATGAGTTATTTCCATCAAAACCATTTATGAAAAATCCAAAAAATATAAATAGAATTGTTTTCTTTGCATTGCATTGTAAATATTCAAAACCATTCATCATATAGCATAGTATAGTTTATTAAATCATAAAATGGCCAAGGTTGGTTAATTATGAGAAAAGTGTAACTTGGTGCTTTGAAATGCTGCATTGCATGAGGTCATGGCAATGGTCAAGTGGAGGGGAGTTGATAAGTGTGAAAACACTCATCAATAATGATCCTAATACCACTCAAAACACAGTCAAATACATTATTTTAACTGTAAAATATCAGAATTACGCGTATATTTGTGTTTTATGTGTTTTCAGGTAAAAAGATACGTTTTGGAGCAAACATGCGTTTTCAAGGATTTATTTGACGAAAAGACGAAGAAAAAGACGAAAAGATGATTCAAGGACCTTATTTGCCAAGCTTTTAAAGATCGAGGACTTAAGTGCAATTTTCTACAAGATAAAGGATGATAAAAGAACTTGATTTCAAAGTGTTAAAGATTTTTGGCAAGAGATGAAAAGTTGAAGGACCAAATGGCAAAACTAAATGGAAAGGTAAGAAAAGTCTATTTACTTGGTCAAAAGACCAAGTCTCGGTCAAACTGAAACACAAACACATATTCGTTTCTTCTCCAAACGTGAAGAGAGAAAAAAAATCAAAAGCCAACTCCATCTTTTCACCACCATAACCTGCAATCCAATTTCGAGAACGATCCATGAAGATTCAGAAGAAGAGTATAACTACAAAAATACTCCTATTGATCTCCTCTACATGAAGATGCCAATGAATTAGATCAAGACTCAAGAATAAAGAAACGCCCAAATGAGATAAAGATGAAGAACGATCAAGATCCTCGTATTTAATACGTGGCATTCGCTGATTGGCTGAACCACGTCATCCACTCCCTCTCGACGGCTATAAAAAGACATGAAGACCTCATTTGCAATCGGTTAGCTTAGGTGTTAGTTTTCACATAGTTAGGTTAGTTAGAATAGTTAGTTTTATTTTCTCTCAAAGCTTTTTTGATTTTCAGTTAAGAAATCAGTTAGATTCAGTTTTGATTCAGTTTTCAGTTTGTAACCGATTCTCAATTTCTGCCATTAATGAATTCTTACATTCTTCCTAAATCTTCATTTCTTCTACCTTTAATATTCATTCTAATTTAGCAAATATAACTTTCTGTTAATATCGATTGAATAATCGAATATGAGTTTTGGTTAAAATTGTGTCTCGTGTTCATTTTAAATAGGTAAAGTTAGTTACGTCAATGACCATTCTTTCTCACGTTACTGTTACAGTTCACGTAAGATTTGTAGGGTTTAAAATTGTGATTTCGAGTTTTTAGAATGTTAATCTTGATCTTCATCATTTTAGATATTGTTAAATCTTTTGGTTACTGTTCAATAGAGATTATCAGCTTAATAGCTTGTTATATTTTCGAAATAATGAAGTTGATAAGTTCATTACGAAATCAGCTTTTCAGTTAAGTATAGATGAAAGTTTGTTATGATTCAGTTTTCTTTTCATCTTAACTAGTTGTAACCGAAATTGATTACTGCCATTACTGAAATCGATCAAGTTTTCTTTGATAAATCTGTTAAACTGATAATATAGAGTTTCGGTTGCACATCCTTTATTCTTGCAGGTTTCAGAATCGAGAAGTTTTGTTTTGTTTTTCTTTGCTCGTTTTCGATTTGATTTTGCAGGTATAATTTGAAGTTTATGCAGATTCCGTTATTGGTAGACTTAATCCGTCAGTTTCAGTAGGAATCGTGTGGAGGTTACGCGTTTTCTTAAGCGAGCTCAGCGCTCCGCTTCGTCTCAACGGGCTGGCCCGGATGCAGGGAAGTATCATTTTTCTTTTGAGATCTTTAGTTTAATATCATTAGTTGTAGTTGCTGAGTAGTTGTCGTTGGAACTTGCTTATATGAATTTCTGCTTTTGAATGATTTTTAGATGTAATTTTTCGTAGCTAGATTTTATTTTCTGCATTTATTCCTGTTAAACTTCTACATTTATAGATCTTTAGCTAGTGTTTAGCTTTACACTTACCCTGATATTGTTCTCGATTCAGATACTCATAATAGCTTTACTCGTAATAAATATTGTGATATTTTACATTTTGGATTGAGTCGGATTGATACTGTGATTAGCTTTACTGTTTCCAAATTCATATCAGTTAGTTTTGATGAGCTTAGAATTAAATCTATAGATTAGATGTTTCATTAGACTATTATTGCGTAGTTATTTTCTTGCTAAATCTTTCCGTTATTAGCTACTTGTATTATTAGTCTTTTATTGATTTTATTGGATCGTTAGCTTGTGAAAGAATTGATGGGCCATTGCTGCATATTGGATTGTTTCTTTGCTTATATTCTTTTGCATTTTGATTTGTCTTGACACGTTTACAAGATTCTTTTTTTTATCCATTTCATATTACAACGTTGGAGTAGTATAATTTTAGAGTTTATCTAGGTATAATAGTAGTATAGCTTTATAGCTTAAACTCTTGATTTTCGTGCTAATTACAATTTTAGAAGTTGAAAATTTTCATTTGTAGTATAAAATTTGTATTTTACAATTTTATATTTCATGCATTTTTAATGTGGTAATTGCAACGTGTTGTAGAATAGTAGGTATACGTAGTAGTAATAGATATAATTTTCATTTTTTTACTTGCTTTGTGCCAATTAGAAATAGATTACCAAACAAGTCTTTTTCACCAAAAACAATTAAGTCGAGCTTAAAATTGTTATATCAATTCGTAAAGATACCGAGAAAAACGAACTAAAAAGACAAATATTACTAGACGCTAACCAATGTTATTATATTATATTATTGTACATGTCCAAGTGGGAGCTGAAGGAATATGTACACGTAAATAATATATGTCTGGTATTCGACTCGAGCCTAAGGAGACGCACACGTTAATACGTAAAACAATTATACATTAATATATTATGCGTAATATATTAATTAGTGATAAGCTATTACAAATGTTAACTAATTAGTTGGTTAACAGGATTTTACAAACGTTAGTTAAAAGTTAACTATAAGGACTTCGTATGTAAATCAAATTAAAAGCAAATTTGGAATTAAGAATTATTGCTTTTGTTGTAAGCTATTGGTTTCTAAATTGGTTTGTTAGCAACCAAATTTTACACGTATATAATATGAGATTAGATATGATTATTAATACACATGTACGATACATTACAAAAGTAATTTACGATTCCATAGTAAACAAAAAGAAACCAATCGGTTGGTTTTATTATTGTATTGTTTACCGATCAAATATACGGAGTTTTGTTTGGTTTTAATTGTTTTAAAGAAATCAAAATCAAGTATTCATTAGCTTTATCACTATTAGTACTAATATATTTAATTGTTTGCTACAACGTATTGTGTGCGTACTCTTAGAGAGATCATCGTTTGATCTTTGGGTTTTCGTTTATATTGGTGGTTCGATAAAAGTGTTTTAATCCATTGCTAAAAGGTACACAATTCTTTATCGTTTATGTTAATTACTTGTCTATACGTGATCCTATATTCCGTTGCGTACTCGTGATTATTAATGTGTTAATATGATAAAAGGTTTTTATAAATTCCAACAGATACTATCCTTATTATATGATCTAAAGAAGTTCAAGAAGTCTTTACCAACTACATACAAATGAACTAGAAAGGTTGAATGAAACATGTAGTATCTTACATGAACTAAAAATAGTGGAAATCAGATAAGTACAATGCATCTATCTTATACCTCAACTAAAAATAGTTAAAATCAGATAAGTACAATGCATTTATCCTATACCTCAACCAATCACATCAGATTTAAAAGATATTCTTTTAACATCAAATCTTAATACAATATTTTTCACAAGCTTTATCCAAAAAGTATTAGCTTGAAACTATACTTGTTTTGCTATAAAATGAATGGGTCTGTTCATCCTATAAGGTCACCTTGGTTCACAACTATCTCACTACACTTCTCATTCTTTACTTCTTTTTCTATATCTCTTTGTATAAGCAATACCAAAGATATGTTAGCTTCATTACGGGAAAAATATCCCAAACAGTCTATACTTCTTCCACCAACATTACTCGGTTCCAACTAAAGAAATATGACATAAAACTACATAAATAATGTAAATTACCTAAAGGGAATCGCCACCCGAGAAACTATCCCCTCTTAAGTCACAATTTATCGTCTCACCCAAAATTCACTTACACTTACAAATGATGTCAGTCACATAAAACCTGATCACGGTGCATAGATGATCGCATACCTAAGCCCGTGTTTCGGACCCGTGATTTTACGCTTCGCCATTGCACATCAAAAAATCATAAGTTAAATGTAACTTTAACTCTATTTAAATAAGTACGATTAAATAACTACACGTAGCATGATTACACTTTATCCCATTCGAAATTGCTACTCTCTCACACAACAAATTATATCTTAGTAGTGATTCTTAGTTTATAACAATACTTCCATCTTCATTTAATATGAAAACCTCTATCTACGAACCACCTCAATAACCAAACCTTTTATACAAAGTTTTAGATAATGTGATGCATAATGTGACTGCACGTTTAAACCTTAATTTTTGAAAGCTTTTGCGAAGCAATGGCGTTTTTTATGGTGTGACAAAACGGAATTTTTTTTATAGATTTATATAATAAACTAATATTTTCATATTTCATATTTTCATATACAAGGGGACATATATAGTCATATACTAAGTTTCTATTTGAAATCTAGTTAACTTAAAAAAAATAACTAGGCTTGAATAAAAATAGCCCAATTACAAAATAAATTAAAAATTGTTAAAAGCTACTAAAAATAGCGCCACGTCTTAAGATTGAGTGCACCTTTTGGCGACTAAAACCACGTCACGTTCAGAGCCAACGACAAAGTTCATATCATAACGGCGAAGCTACGCCTCACGCTTTGACAATGCCTTTACGCCACCAAAACACGCTTTTGGAACCTTAATTGTATAAATATTGTAGTCGGCTTCCTTTAACTTCTTGCTCGTTCTTCTTTTTAGCAAGATTATCTTGTGCACGCACTTGACTGAATATTTCGGCTTTCATAATATTTTCCCACCTTTGCATCAAGAGGTACATGTCATTTGACCAGCGAGTTCGTATTTACCTTTCCTTAATGTTTTTAAACATCCGATTTTTTTTGTCAATACAACATCGTTGTTATCCTGAACTACCCAGCTTCATGATTGTCTTGAGCTCCTTCTAATTTCATTTCAGGTGAAACACATTCTGAACATGTACCATGAACTCCTCTAAACTTGTCAAGTCTATGTCACACTTTAGAAACCCTAAAGACTAACTTTCTCAAGAAGCCTCGCAAGTCGTTTACTAAACCAACTTTCTTGAAATCTTGATTTAAAATCCTTTATAAACCCCTAAATATTCTATCTTTTCAACTCAAATCTACACAAATCATACTCAAAACAATCATTTTCTTGAATCCTCAAACGACATCAAAACTGTATCTTGTCTTTTGAGTTGTCACAAAGACTTGATCTTCAAGAAACCTTATGAACCTTCAAACCAGATTTATCAATCTCTCAAAACCAACATACCCTTCAAGCTTCTTAAACTTTAAGACCGATTTACGGTTAAAATTAAATTAAAAAATTAACAAGTGGACAAATAAATTGAGACAGAGGGAGTAAAAGATAAGAACACTTCTTTTCTTATTTTCTCTAGAAAGTTGAAAGAGATATATCTCCTTTTCTTATTTAGATGAATTGTATTAAACAAGCATGTAATATCACTAGCAGTATATGTGCACACGGTAGTGTAATATTTTTACGGACTAATGACACCAAAAATTATCATACTTATTATTTTATGCTTGTATGGGTCTCGAACTTATTTTTTTTTTGTATACCTTAAACTCTATTTTTTTGCTTTTCTAGGATTTTATGACATTTTTACCCTTCACATATAAGGTACACTTTTTCTCTTTTGATGGATAAGATGGTAATTTTTTGTCAAAAAACCCTAGAAAAACACAAAAAATAGGGTTTAGGGTACACAAAAGAAAAAAAAATCGAGACCCATCAAAGTATAAAGTGGAAAATATGATACTTTTTTATGTCATTGGGCCTACTTTAACTAACTTTTAAATGACATACTTTTTTAACATGTTTAAATGACATACTTACTACTAAATTAAACATTTTTTATGTAGAATTGAAGCCAAATTGAACGGTTTACAAAAATCAGTTAAGTCGGAAACAAGCAACGACAAAGATTATTATCAGCTCCACAAGATTGAAGAAAAGTGGCAACTGAGATCCGTGAGAAAGGTGATTGTGTTGTGGGTACTTTGATAAATCTATAGTGATTAATCAAACTTGTGATAAAAAGAAAAACGGTCTCCAAACGTATTTTCAAACACCCCTTAAAATAAATATCTCTCCTTCATTGATGAATAAATAATATTACTCATGACTGTTATTTAACTTTCAAATAGCTTAAATATTTGAAAAAGGTGATTCGAAGTTGAGAATTGAAACTATGTAAAGTTAGGTAACTTTGAAACGATAAGTAGTTCTTACTAGGTCTTGAGCCCGCGCTCCGCCGCGGTGGTTTGTTTTCGTTGTTTACAGGAAGTTAGGTCGATATAAAAGTCATCCACAAATAAAGGGCCACAGTTGATAAATTTCGCACCATAGTAGTGGTTTTTACGTTCAAATTATATCTTTTTGAAACTTGGAATAACAGAAAAGCTATCAATATCACATAAATTCTAGTCTTGTACAGTTCGACCTTTAACTAATGTACACCATATATAAAAAGCTCATACGTTTATTATAAATACAGACTCAGACAAGCTAAAGACTAAAAAATTAACATGCATAATACATACTTATCAGTAGCTGTTAGTCTAACGAATGGAATTTTTTGTAAAATATCTCGCAGCTTGTATAATTGTTTGTACTCCACCCTGCAAAGCAGAGAATAGAAGTGACCAAACAATCCACATCAAAATATAAATAGATAAAAGTTGACAATGTTATAAAAGAAAATCAATGTTATCCAAAAGTTATATTTTAAGCTTTTCAGGTGCTACATTTTAAGAAACAATATAAGTTGAGCCTTACATCATTCTCAGAACAGACATGTGGAAGTTCCAATAGTTGCAAGATACGCTAGCTGGATGTTGTAGGATTCTTTAAGCATAGCAAGTACTTCAGCAATATTTGGTCTCTGTGATGCATCTCTATCTACAGACCTTGCAGTAATCGAAGCTGCTTTGCTCATGCTCTCTTCATCATATGCTTCCTTTAAGCTCTCATCCACTATCTCAAATGCACCGGCCTGCAGATACGGCTTTGCCTGCCAAGATTTCAATATCGTCTAAGAAAAATGGGACAACCACTCATTTAAGCTTTAGATGGCAGTTCTGGCCATTTACCCATAGTGGGTCTATTTGACTGTGTTTTATCTCAACAGTTCAAATGATTAGTTAAGCTAAATGACGAACTACTTGAAAATCGCTAAAGTCTATTTTAAGATGTTGACTATTATTGTAGTAATATTATTTCTGGAGTGTAATCAACCAAATCAAGTCTTTAAGTATTGTTTCCAAAAATAGGACAAAAAAGTGTTTGCAGATCCAACCCGTTTTGAATTGGTACCCAACCCCACCCATCCTGCCACCTATAGTAAGCGGGTAATTAAACAAAAAGAAATTAGGGTACCCATAAAACCAAGTTGAAAGAATCTGGTGATCCGATTCGCCTTAAGGGTGCTCTTCCACATATGAGCTCCAATAGAACAACTCCAAAACTATAAACGTCACTCTTCTCAGTCAATTATTGGGTGATATAGTATTTGCAAAGAATTAAAATGTCACATTCTTGTCATCCGTATACACTTGACTGAGAGAACGTTTGACAAAGTAAACTTAAACATACTCAGGATCAAGATAGCCAGCAGTGCCCTTGACCATAGTGGTCACATGACTCGCATCTGCCTGAAGTACTTGCTTTGATAGGCCAAAGTCGCAAACCTTAGCATTTAAATCTCCATCCAACAGTATATTGCTGGACTTCACGTCACGGTGGATGATCCGTGGTTCACTCCTATTGTGCAGGTAGTCCAAACCTTTTAAATGAAAGGAAATGAAATGAGTCTGACCTTTATAGACTGCACGATATACCACTATTACACTACTAGACGAATACCCCGCGCATAGCGGTGGAAATTCCTAGCGACGTATAGTTGTAGTGCCAAAAACGTGTGCGAGATATAAACGAAATATAATAAAAGTTTGATGATCTGGGGATTAAATAAATATTTTGAAATACAGTTCAACCCGTTGAACTGGTTCTTATTGAAAAAACCGGTCAAATAAAGCTCGATGTTAAAGTAGGAGTATTAAAAAAGATAATTTAGTCCGTTGTTATGCACGAATATTCATTTAATTTTATAAACTTAAAAACATAATCAGCTCTTTGACAAAAAAACGATTTTCTATGTTCTTGAAAGAACTCTAGGAAGTTAAAAAGTATTTATTTGAAATTTACAAGATAAATTATTTTAGAAAGTTAAAAGTATTCAACGATTTAAATGCATTCATTATAGTTTACTTTGTGATTGAAAATATATATGCAGAAGCCATGTATATTTATTCATTATAAAAGAGATCTCAACTACAACAAAACTTAAAGTCGTTATGATAATAAATGCCAAATATACCGAAATTTAAAGTCGGTCTACCAGCACTTCAAAATGTAAAAATAAATACTTGCATAATCAATATAGTAATTCTTAACATAAGTCACAAGATACGTCTATGAGTACATTGAGGTCCTACTTGTATAGAATAAAAAAAACTTTGTGTCATGACGTATATAATATACCACCAATAAACAGTTCTTATGGCAAAATTACAACAACATAAAAGCTTTAAAAGTCATGTTAACAGCTTGACATATATATGATAGAAATGCATTCCTTTTGATGCGATATGTATCACTAACAGAGAACGCAAGGGAAAAATGGCAATGTCTTGTGTCTTGTGCTAAAATACTAAACAACTTGCTCGAAGGGAAATGATAGGTGTGTAAACACCCATCTTTTCTACCACTTAATTACAATAATAACCGGACCAAAACGTGTATTTTATGTCTTTTATGTCGGAATTTTGCGTGGTTTGTGTTTTTGTTGTGATTTAGGATGAAAAGGTGAAAAGTGGAGAAAACACGGACATTCACGGGCATTTACGGACTTTTATTGAAGAAAAGGATGAAAGACGAAGTCAAGAAGTCAAAAGTGCAAAAAGAACGGAAGTCCACGACCAATTCTGAAGATTTATCGAAGAAAAGTCAAAAGACGAAAGTTTATCAAAAGCCGAAGAATTCAAGTCTATTTTATTGAAGAATTTAAAGACGAGTTCAAAAGAAATCCCAAGCCACAAGTCATTATAGTCCAAGTTTAAAGAAGATTAGAAGGAAAAAGGACTAATGGTGCAATTAATGAAGACTATATGCTTAAGGGCTTAATCTTGCAATTAACAAGAAATGAAGGAGGGGAGGAAGCTTCCTAATCCTCCCCTATATATAGATTAGGCTTGTTTACATTTCATTCTTGTTGGCTAAGTGTGACAATTAGCTCTTCCACCATTTACTTATCTTGTCATTTACTTTTCTTGTCAAATTTAAATACCTTGTCTTGCACCTTAAATTCATTTAATTTCAAGTAAGTTTTCATTTAATTATTGTCAATCTTTACTTTATCTTGTCAATCTCTTATCTACCTTTCTTAATCTTTGATTTATGTGTTTATGTTTATGTTCATGCTTTTATTTTGATCCAAGTGATTGTTGATTATTGTGGATAAAGTTGTTAAATTTCTTGATTTTAGTTGTTTGTTTATGATTACTGTTGATTCGTTGTTATTTTTATTAGATCGTTTGTGTTTATTTTGGTTAATTTGTGTTTAAATTTGCTGTTACTGTATTCCCTTGTTCTTCGGATAGTTTGTTCTTGTTTCTGATCTTTCCAGGTAAGAACTTCCGAGCCAAGACTGTTCATCCGGAACATTCAAAGTTCCGGACGAAGGAGAACTTCCGAGTCAAACTTTTGTTCATTCGGAACTCAAAAGTTCCGGGTCAGTTTACTTCATTCGGAACTCAAAAGTTCCGGGTCAAGGAGACTCATTCGGAACTCAAAAGTTCCGGATCAACACAACTTCCAAACGAAGTTCCGAACGAAAGTTCCGAACGAACTTCCTAACGAAACTTCCGAACGAAGGATAAGTTCCGAATCAAGGGGCAAGTTCTGGATTAGTGATTGTTCATTCGGAAGTTTTAAACTTCCGAATCAAGGAAGCTTCATTCGGAATCTTCCGAATCAAGGGTGACCAAAAACTTCCGAATCAAGGCAAAATTTAGAGTTCCGAATCAGTAAAGTTCCGATCGAAGGATTGTTTTGGATAAGTGACATATTCAGATCAATCAGTTCCGGATCAAGGATTTTGGTAATATTCCAAGCGAAGAAGAATCATTTCAACCGAAGGTGACATTCCGGACGAGTGATTGTTCCAAACGAAGGTTTATTCCGAATGAGCTGTATTCAGGTTCTTATTAGCTTTTGTTTTTGATTTTTATTTTCAAGCTTTATTTCTCCTGCCTTTATTTTAATTGCACTTTAAGTTTATTTGCCTCAATTAAATTTAAGTTTTGCCTTAGTTTAAATTGTAGTCGCGTTTTAAGTTTGCCTTAGTTAGATTTAAGTTTGCGTCATTTACTTTAGTGCCCTTTAATTTCAGTCACGTTTTTAAATACTTGCACCTTTATTTTAAATTAGACTTAGATTTACTTTAAGAGCACCTTTACTTTAATTGTTTTGCACCCTTTATTTTAAACACTACAACGACACATCTTTGTTTCACCAAAAACAATAGAGTCACATAAGAGAACCTAGATCAATTCGATTAGACCACTAGAACGAACTTTAATCTTTTTAATTAGGTAAAACTATAGTTATCAAATGGCACCGCTGCCGGCTCTTTTCGTTAAGATTGACGGTTTTCTGTGAGAGACACGTTGCTTTTTGGGATCCGTTCACTTGTGAGCGTTATTTTTCTTGCCTAAAAAAAAAAAATTTTAAAAATTATAAAATTGATAAAAATCCATAAAAAATTAAAAATTTCAAAAATCCAAAAAGATTTTATCTTTCTTGTGTATATATATTGTCTTTGTGTTTGGTTTTGTTTTCTTTTGCATTTTCAGGTGTATGCGTACTAGATCTTCTAATTATCAAGAGCCCGAGCCTCAAGAAGATTTAGATATGGCAGGTGTTAACAACAACAACATTCCACCGCACCTCAATAATAATAATAACAACAATGCTCTTCCACAGCCCGATCTTTGGACCATGGAGGAACTTTGTCAACCAACAATGTTTGGACGAGGAGGACCGATTGTGCCGATGCAAATCAACGCTCCTGAGTTTTCGTTGAAGCACCACATGATTCAGCAAGTACAAACAAACCCTTTTAGAGGATTGCCTGATGATGATGCCAACAAACACCTCGACAAGTTCATTACAATCACCCAAAGCATGAAGTTGCCTGGTGCCACAATGGATGTTCTTCGCTTACAACTCTTCCCACATACTTTATTGCATCATGCCGAGAAATGGTTTGATCGTCTCCCGAAGAATTCTATTCACACTTGGGATGACAGGACTCAACGCTTTTTGTCGCGCTACTTTCCACCATCCATGGTCACAAGCCTTCGCAATCAGATCAGCGGTTTCATGCAAGACCCTGATGAATCTCTTTTTGACGCTTGGGAGAGATATAATGTCTTGATCGATAGATGTCCAAACCACAACATGCTCCCTGTGACCTTAATCGATACTTTCTACAACGGATTGACTTTTCGAGATCGTGATACGATCAATGCAGCCGCCGGTGGCACATTCATGAAAAGGAGACCCGAGGAGTGTAGAGAGTTAATTGAGAACATGACTACTCACCACAAGAACTGGGATTCCTCTGCTTCTTCTAGGAACAACCCGAGAGTCAATGTTTCCTCTACCTCAGCAAACCCTGAGATGACCGAACTCACCCGCATGATGGCCGAAATGAGCAAAAGTATTACGCTTCTCGCTTCAAACCAACAACAACAACAAGTTAAAGCGGTTGCTAATCCTTGTGAAACATGTGGCGGTCCTCACTCATACACCGATTGTCCTTCGACACAAGGAAATCCGGAAAATGTGTATGCTGCTTATGGTAATTATTCACCGGAAAATTACCAAGCTAGACAACAAGGGGATAGAAATCTGCTGAGCTACCGTTCCAACAATTACCTTTCACCCGGTTTTTCTCCTCAAAACCAAAATCCCACCAACAACTACAATAGAAGCAACCAAATCCCACCAAGAGCTTCTAACCCTTATCAACCACCCACCCACCAAACCCCACCCATTAATCCCGATGTTGATGCCATCATGAGAACTCAAGGTGAGCAAATCAAGAATCTACAGAGCCAAATAATCAATTTGAAAGGAGATATCTTGAAGCAAGGAAATGACATCAGAACTGAGGTTCGTGATAATATTCAATCCTCCTTCAGCACTCAAACAACTGAATTAAAGAATCTGTTGGCTAGTTTCTTGCCCGAAGCTCAACCTTCTTCTTCGGGTTCTCTACCTTCAAACACCGTCACCAATCCGCGAGCTAATGTGAGTGCTATAACTACGCGTAGTGGAATTACCATTGTCAATCCACCTATCCCACCACCATGTATCCCTACTCCTCCTACACCTAGTACTAGTACACCATTACCGTCTCCGCCTCGTCATGACGATGTATCTCGGAAGGACCCTTCAACATCACAACCTTCACCAACTACACCTTCACCGTCTCCCTATCAACCCAGAATCCCATACCCTTCTCGCATAGGCAAGACCAACGAGCTAACCAAGAATGACTGTCAAGTATCGAAATATGTGGATATGCTATCTAAAATGACCATCAACATTAGCCTTGTTGAAGCACTTTGCCACATGCCGAAATTTGTAAAAGCATTCAAGGAATTGCTTAGCAAGAAGGAGAAGCTGATTGAACTCGCCAACACACGATTGAATGAAAACTGCTCTGCAGTTATTCTTAAAGAACTTCCGGAAAAGCTTGGAGATCCCGGTCGTTTTGTGTTGCCTTGCGTGTTCAACAAAACTGAAGAATTTACTGCCCTTGCTGATCTCGGGGCTAATATTAATCTTATGCCACTGAGTGTTTGGAAAACACTATCATTGCCCGACCGCATTCCAACAAAGATGACTCTCGAACTTGCAAATCACACTCTCGCTTACCCCGTTGGTATTGCCGAAGACGTGTTCATTAAAGTTGGCACATTTACTTTCCCGGTCGATTTTGTTGTAGTTGATTATGAAATGGACCCTCGTATTCCTTTAATACTTGGTCGGCCATTCTTGAGAACCGGACGAGCTTTAGTAGATGTGGCCGAAGGTGAGTTAATCTTACGAGTCGGGGATGATTCAAAAGTTTTTAAAATGGGGAAGCTTACAGGCAAATCCTTTGGAAGCCGAGAATCAGTGAATATGATTAATGTGCTCGATGACTTTACCGTCTATGACAATCCTCTATTCGAGTCTTCCACTGATAATCCACTCTTTGAAGATAATGTGGATGATTCTCTCCCTACTTTGGACGCTTCTCCCATTTATGATTCTCCACCGGTCTTTGATGCTTATGATGATGATGATTCTAGCTCAGATTCAGATGATTTTTTTGATTGTACTTCTGAGTATCCCGAGCTGCCCACTTTCGATGATTTTGATGAGGCCGATACTCTCTCGAGCGATTCTTCACATGCTGAAGATCCTCCGCCATCACTCGATCCTACTTTGGACGATTACTCATTTGAGGAAGATTTCTCTGAATTTCTCAACACCTACTTCCCTCATGAGAGTGATGCCCCTCCTTATGACTTTGAAGGTTATCGTCTTGATCCTACTTTGGATTTGAAGAGCATTCTGTCAAAGGAGAAGAAACCGGTCGACACCGAAATCCGTTGCACTTATGATTTGACACCTCTTTGTCCCCCTTCTGAGGACGAGGTTGTGCTTCTTTGCGGATCTTCTTCACACTTGGCTGAGCCTGAGTGCTATTTTCCCTTAAAGGAAAAGGTGTTCGACCCCGGTATTGAAGTCTTTAAGCCATCTCAGTATCCACCTGATGAAATAAAAGGAAAAATCTTTGGAACTATTGAAGACATGCTTGCACCTCACCATACTTGCTCCTACCGTGCTCCATCACTGCTTAAGGGAACCCTGCCTACTCTTCTTTGGCTTGCCTTGTTCGCCTTAAGCTTGTGTTATTTGCTCGATGAAAACTATGTCTTCGATCCTGGTGGATATGTTTCATGCTTCTTCCATTGATGATCAAGGTCGAGTCAGGCTCACGACTCGGTTAACAAAAATCAAGCGCTTCTTGGGAGGCAACCCATGCACCTATCTTTTCGCTTTCTTTATCATAAGTGTAGGGGGAACCCTTTGGTTTGCTATTTCCTCTCCTCACTTCTTAATCAGGGATTCGAGCTTCAATGATCCACTTTTGATGATTCTTGACGACCCGTGATTCCGTATTCCACTTCATCCCGGTTCTATCCTAAACTCTTTTCGATTCACTATTTTATATTTTCCCAATATTAAAATAGGAATCTCTTTAGTTGTCCTTTCCTTAGCATGATTTAAACAACGTGCACAATGTCCTAAGTGTAGGGGAGTTTACTCCCACATGCTAAAACATTGAGGACAATGTTTATCTTAAGTGTAGGGGGGACTTCTATCGAAGTTAAGTGGTTTTTTCCTTGTATTTGTCCTCATTTTAACCGGAAAATAAATTTTTCGACATTTTTCAAAATTTTTGATCTATTTTGGCCTATTAGTTTTCCCTTTGTATAGTTATTTTCTTTCCTTGCTAGAATAAATGTTTAATAAGTGGTTTTAATTTTCAAACGTTGTGAATCTTTTGACTCAATACGAGTTTACTCTAGCTAGTATCCTTAACATGTTTAAGTCAAGTTTTGCTAGGCTTTTATATAGGGAGCTATAAAACGCGAAAGTCTTAACTCTCACGGGTTAAGAACAAGAACTTTTCGCAAGTTCCTATAATTGATCCTAGAGAGTCGTTTATCAAGGGAACTTTAAAATGCGATTTCTAAACTTGAAAGAGTCTAAGAATTTGCAAGATCCTATAGGCGACTCGAAAACCCAAAACTTTGATTTAATAGGCTAAGTATCCACGAGTCTCATTACTTGAGATTTTAAACTGTGGAGAACGAGAGGTGATAGAGCCAATTATAAGTCGGTATTCTTTCGTGAATTTATGTGAGTTAATTATGAGCCTATTCTCCCATCGCTTGCTAATAAATTTATCTGCTAATAAATAAGGTTGTACGATTTGAAAGGTTACTTAGCTTCTAGCCACAGATCGTTTAAAATTTGCTCGGTATGGATTAGAGTTCATAGCCAAGGCATAACTTATTGAAGCGGGACGCGAAGATTGGCGAGTCCAAAAAGGCCCTAACAAGGCATGAGGGCTATATTTTGTTGCTAAAGATCCAATGTGATGTGAAGAATCATTTATCAAAAATCAATATGAAGGATCGAGACACACGACGAAAAGCAAAAACTCCCAAAAGTCATGGAGAAGTGTATCCGAAAAGACCCTAACAAGGTATGAGGATAAATAGATCCAAGTCAATAAAGGAGGCGGATCGTTGTATATCAAAGTCCAAAATAATGATTGGAGAAAAATGAAGAAGTCGTGGTCCAAGTATGAATCTCGTGAAGAAATTCCATTATGAAGAGAAGACCATAATTTCATGAACGTCTCTCAAGATTTGAAGTATGAAGTCGCTGCCAAATATCGGTCCGAGAAAGGTCTCAAATCGCAAAGCGAGTTATGCCAAGATATGAACTTTATGAGGTCCCGAGAAGCAGTTTTAAAAGATTTGGTCCTTTAGCTAACTATTGATTAAATCGTTCACTTTATTTTCAGACTTAATAACTATCGCAATAAGTCAAAAAGGCATCCTCGTGATCATTCAAGACAATAATAAAATATAAGAGATACACCTAGGAATAAGGGAGTCTAAGTGAGTAATTGGCCCACATGAGTTCGTGATAGTCTACTAACTTATAATAACATTGATCTCGTTTTTAAGCTTGGTATGAAGAAAGTGAAAACTTGAGGATGATGATTATTCATGACATTTCCAAAACCCAAGGTATGCTTTTGATTTATTTAATTTGTATGTTTTTTATTTTCCATCTCTTTAATAAAGGCCAACATGGATTGATTATGATGAAAAGTGTAATCTTGCTTTGTAACTAATGCATTGCATGAGGACATTGCAATGGTCAAGTGTAGGGGATTTGATAGGTGTGTAAACACCCATCTTTTCTACCACTTAATTACAATAATAACCGGACCAAAACATGTATTTTATGTCTTTTATGTCGGAATTATGTGTGGTTTGTGTTTTTGTTGTGATTTAGGATGAAAAGGTGAAAAGTGGAGAAAACACGGACATTCACAGGCATTTACGGACTTTTATTGAAGAAAAGGATGAAAACGAAGTCAAGAAGTCAAAAGTGCAAAAAGAACGGAAGTCCACGACCAATTCTGAAGATTTATCGAAGAAAAAGTCAAAAGACGAAAGTTTATCAAAAGCCGAAGAATTCAAGTCTATTTTATTGAAGAATTTAAAGACGACTTCAAAAGAAATCCCATGCCACAAGTCATTATAGTCCAAGTTTAAAGAAGATTAGAAGGAAAAAGGACTAATGGTGCAATTAATGAAGACTATATGCTTAAGGGCTTAATCTTGCAATTAACAAGAAATGAAGGAGGGGAGGAAGCTTCTAATCCTCCCCTATATATAGATTAGGCTTGTTTACATTTCATTCTTGTTGGCTAAGTGTGACAATTAGCTCTTCCACCATTTACTTATCTTGTCATTTACTTTTCTTGTCAAATTTAAATACCTTGTCTTGCACCTTAAATTCATTTAATTTCAAGTAAGTTTTCATTTAATTATTGTCAATCTTTACTTTATCTTGTCAATCTCTTATCTACCTTTCTTAATCTTTGATTTATGTGTTTATGTTTATGTTCATGTTCATGCTTTTATTTTGATCCAAGTGATTGTTGATTATTGTGGATAAAGTTGTTAAATTTCTTGATTTTAGTTGTTTGTTTATGATTACTGTTGATTCGTTGTTATTTTTATTAGATCATTTATGTTTATTTTGGTTGTGTTTAAATCTTCTGTTACTGTATTCCCTTGTTCTTCGGATAGTTTGTTCTTGATTTTGATCTTTCCAGGTAAGAACTTCCGAGCCAAGACTGTTCATCCGGAACATTCAAAGTTCCGGACGAAGGAGAACTTCCGAGTCAAACTTTTGTTCATTCGGAACTCAAAAGTTCCGGGTCAGTTTACTTCATTCGGAACTCAAAAGTTCCGGGTCAAGGAGACTCATTCGGAACTCAAAAGTTTCGGATCAACACAACTTCCGAACAAAGTTCCGAACGAAAGTTCCGAACGAGCTTCCGAACGAAGGATAAGTTCCGAATCAAGGTGCAAGTTCCGGATCAGTGATTGTTCATTCGGAAGTTTTAAACTTCCGAATCAAGGAAGCTTCATTCGGAATCTTCCGAATCAAGGGTGACCAAAAACTTCCGAATCAAGGCAAAATTTAGAGTTCCGAATCAGTAAAGTTCCGAACGAAGGATTGTTTTGGATAAGTGACATATTCAGATCAATCAGTTCCGGATCAAGGATTTTGGTAATATTCCAAGCGAAGAAGAATCATTTCAACCGAAGGTGACATTTCGGACTAGTGATTGTTCCAAACGAAGGTTTATTCCGAATGAGCTGTATTCAGGTTCTTATTAGCTTTTGTTTTTGATTTTTATTTTCAAGCTTTATTTCTCCTGCCTTTATTTTAATTGCACTTTAAGTTTATTTGCCTCAATTAAATTTTAGTTTTGCCTTAGTTTAAATTGTAGTCGCGTTTTAAGTTTGCCTTAGTTAGATTTAAGTTTGCGTCATTTACTTTAGTGCCCTTTAATTTCAGTCACGTTTTTAAATACTTGCACCTTTATTTTAAATTAGACTTAGATTTACTTTAAGAGCACCTTTACTTTAATTGTTTTGCACCCTTTATTTTAAACACTACAACGACACATCTTTGTTTCACCAAAAACAATAGAGTCACATAAGAGAACCTAGATCAATTCGATTAGACCACTAGAACGAACTTTAATCTTTTTAATTAGGTAAAACTATAGTTATCAGGAAACCAAAGCAATAGACTTAAATGGAAATAGTGGAGATTGTTTACAATTTAGGCACCTGAGAATCTCAGAATCACAAATATTAATTACTTTAGGATTGACTGACTCATGGCCTTTTGAATATCGCCTTCGTTAACTTCAATGACCAACTTTAGAAAAGATTGTTTTGATTTTCAAGAATATCTAGTTTAGTTATTCTTTTTAGTTTTGGTACCCTATAATTTTTGTTCACCTTCAAAACCTTCAGAAGCATATATGCCCTCATAATTCTTCTTTTGAAGCAAGACTCTTGCATATTCCTCCAGAAAATCTATGGAGACTTTCCGTAATAAGTCCAGCCCAAGAAAAATACAAGAAGTCCAATAAAATCACAATCCTTATCTATTATAAAATCAAAATCCTTATAATACAATTAATTGATCTGATAACAATATAGTGTTGGACCTGACTGCTCGTTGTTCTTTAACCTCTAATCTGGACAGTGTGCTTATGGCAGCTGAGACTACCAGCTACTTATCAAACAATTCAATTTTGTCATTAAAAAACAATATATATGGCATTCGATCAACTGTTTGGAGAGAAATGTGCTAAAAATTAACGACTAATGATACTGTAAAACATTACCCGAGTTCCAGAGACCAATATATCTGGATGAAAAATTAGAAAATCGTTGTCACGATTCACATCACATTTCCCCTCATTAAATTCACCAATGACATGTATAGTGTCACCAGACGATATAACACTATGATACCTGAAAGATAAATATGAAACATTTGTATGAGAAATATAATTAGCATAAAAGATGTTTTAGAAAGAGACAATTTATCTTAGTACCACTCATCTGACAAATATACTGAATGCTCATTCTAACATTAGAATATATTTACACAATTACAAGTACGGAATGGTCACAATTCACAAATACATAGTAACTCTGCAAGTATGGGATAAAACAATATACTATCTTATATAATTAGTCCTAGTAGAGAAGACATACTCTTTTGTATTCAAGATCAGAAACATCATCGTCAACTTCATCTTCACTGTCTTGCTCTACAAAAACTTGGGTCAGTGTTATAGTGGTTGCTCTCACTGCAGTTAACCAAGGAGTGTGTAGGATTGCATATTAGCTTTGAAAATACACAATTTAGGAGAACGTGTTTTACCTTACTACCATGTTCTTTTAATTTTAGCCATATCATCAAAATATACCCGATTCACTTCATCTATAGTGCTTTAACCCACATAATTCAACTCAGCAAATACTAACACATGTCTAAAGAAGAGCAAGATCATTGATTAGATAATCCATTTCAATGCACAATTCCAAACACACTCCAGATTTACTTGTATGTTATTTGGGATTGTTTTCTAAGGTCGAATGCAATTTATCTACAAAAATAACAATCAAGATCATACATATTCTAGTTACCCATTTAAAAGACAAAAATATTTAAACTCACATCATATAAGCCATACAAAAATAACAGATAGATTTGAAAAAGTACTATATCTGTATTCAGTGCATCATCATCCTCTTCCCTAAGCTACCGAATCAACATCAGCCTCAACCTGAAACAAATTGACACCATTCGTAAACACTCGAAAAAGAAGCAACGTTATGCTCCACATACCTTTGGTGTAACCATTCTTAAACATTAAAATATGAAACACATGAGAATCGAAAGTAAATTACGAAAATCATAAACTTTGTTACCAATTACACTCATAAAAGTATACACCCCCATTAATGGGAGACTACAAAAGCGCCCATTAATTTATAAAAATCATAAATCTACAGATCCATAAAAAACCTTCAAAAATTGATCGATAATTTTAGAATTATAAAAAATGAACGTAACTTATTGTGAAGAATGTATGGAGAAAGCTTTGACAACTTACATTGAAGTTGAAATAGTTGCCTCATTTAGAAGAATCGTTACCTTATTTAGATTTAGATGAATGTTGAAAAAATTCAACTTTTTCAACAATTAAGATACATGCTTTATAGGGTATATAGATAAGATGATGAGTTTGTACCTTTTGCAGCATCAATTTCAATCTTGAGCCTACGCACCCAACTTAATGTTATTCTTTTGCTATTTGTTCCTGAAAAAGGAGTCGCTTAAAACATCTACAAATGTAGGATTCATAGGCAAAACTTGATAGGAGAATGGCTCACCATAAAGATTATCAGTCAGTGTTCCACCAGGTAAATATTCATAAACCAGTATTTTCTGTTTTGATTCATGGCAATATGACCAATTTACGATGTCTCCGTCGCTGATGACAGAAGGGATACTTGGAACATCAATTCGTTGATGGTTCAGAAGTATAGGCTGCAGTTTTGACCCATTAACTTAATACTGGGTTTATTTGTGGTCTCTTATATCTTTAAGATGTCAAACTGAATAAATTTTAACAGGGATCCCAAAGATTAAAAGGCCTAAAACCCCTTAGATTATTTAATACAAAAGTCCTTATTATAATTTAACTAATAATTATAAATGATCCAAAAAGTTTTCTTTACAAATTGTCCCACCCCAATCCCTATGAAAAAGTACCCGTATAGAGTTGAACATGTCTGACTGGCCCATAATCCGATATTATCACATCTAGTTTCACCCATTCAAACCATATTCACCCATTTAACAGGTAATGGTTCACGTTGTCTAATCTTTACAGCACGTCACCTGTTATAAATATGATGGCATGAGCAGATGATGATTATGGCCATTTGTCAAAAAATTTGTGCTTGGTGGTCAATAAAGGTAATAATAGCCATCATAACACGCCAGATTTGTATCCTATCATCAAATTGACACATGATCAAGCATCATCAAGGGCAAAGCATTTTTTCTTTAAGAATGATCATAAAATATGTTTATCTCTATTTTAATTTTTAAGTATGGCTACTACAGGGTGGTTTGGGCTTGTTCTTCTAAATAATGACATCCATGAGGTTTAGCAAGTGATAAGAAACTGATATTATTTATACAACTGGTTATTCCAGCTTCACATAACCTGATAAAAAGTTTAGATTAGCAAGCAACATACAAAACTAAATAAGTTGTTTGAGGGACGTCCAGATTTCTTATATATCCTTCTTATTATGGGCTTATTTAAATTCTGAGATTTGATAAGCTAACTTTTTATATACCTTTATTAGCTTTAGGCACTAAATATAACCATATCGAAGTTGCCTAAAAAAGAGAACAGTAATAAATATACATTTAATGATGTCGTTTGTATCTAGCTAGCAAGAAAAGAATCACATACCCGATCACCAATAGCTTTCCCGTCTCTCCAAGCTGAAAAAGAAGCGCCACAAACTGGAATTAGTCGATCAGTTGCTTATATCGACAGGTTTTAAAAATATATAAAAAGGGTTGTTTTAATCGACGTATGAAGAGTAATGGGACCAGAGTCTGCACCAAAGTTATGCGACGCGTACCACGTTGTGTAGTGATTTATTCCCACAAAATCCCGTGAACCTTTAAGAATATTTGGTTGAGCTTTCAAAAATCTTGTTAACCGGTCTCCTACTCTTGTCCTCATTGACCTTGGGTAATCCCCGAACATTATAAGATCAAGAAACCTATCATTATTTATGCGAAAGATGATATAATGTTGAGGTTCTGCCAAAAAATTGAACGCCTAGAAAAGTATCAGTACCATACTCACAGGGTCAATGGAGGATATTGAATTGGCGCTGCACGTTCGGGTGCGTAAAGCTACTATGAATCCCACTTGTGAATTGGAGTTGGGAACTTGCGTAAAGGTACGACACACCTACATGACATCAACCTTTCCTCAAATCTCCTTTTCCTGCATTACACCAACAGACCAACATGTATTATAGAACCAATAAATTTAAATTTAAGATTTTAGAACAAAGCACACAAAACATAGGAAACCATCCAAAAAACCCTAAAGCATATTATGATCGATATTAATGAAAATAGTATATTCAAGTCCATTTAGGGTCGCCCATTTTTTAACAACCCCATAGCCGTATTCCCATCAGTAGAATTAAAACTCCGTGTCTGTTTTTTTCTTTCTAAAAAGCATGTTTTGATAATCCCTAAAACATAACTATTCCCTGATAAGAACCAAAAGTACAAAAAGTGTAAAGTTCCCCCCTCAACAAAGAAAAAAATAAGAGTATGCACCTTGATTTTTCGCATAACTTGATTCAGGAACGACACTATTTTGGCTTTAGTACAGTCATCCGCAGTAGCAACCGCGCCATCCTTTTCTCGTATTATGGCAAGCTTAGCCGGGGCCGTTTCAGAAAGCACACATATTTACAATTCTAAACGTCTGCAACTGATAAATAAAGAAAGTTAGAAGAAAATAAATGGATGACAACCAAATACTGCAGACCGAAAGTAAAAAAGAACGACTCCCAAAAAGAGGTAATAGTGGTATATCGTACAGGCTATAAAGGTCAGACTCATTTAACATATCAATAAGAAACTACCTCTTGATTCATAGACCAAAAGCATTAAGCCATGAGCAGTTCTTTACACACAATGACTTCGCCGATGACATTACAAATGAGGCAAGTAAGCCATTCTACAATGAGGTGAAATTTTTTTTGGTTAAATTGTTTGGAATATATTCAATGAAAACAGAAAAGTATAACAACTGATTCCCTTTTGGAGTTGCTCCCAAATTACCTTTACAACCCCTTCAGTAGCAAGAATCTTTGATCCTACATGATCTTTAGCATCACCTTCGCAAACAAATAAATGGTCTTTGCAGTTGTGATTTGACCTTCTGATAAGTTTGTATTAAAGGCGTCAAGATCTACCCCGCACATATAAAAAGGAGGTCTAAAAATAGATCTGGCACCACATAACCTTAACTTTAATATAGACACTGAACACGATTTATAACGTGGATTTTGAAATATCACCCAACCCACTTGAATTGACCTTAACACCCTTTAAGACATAGAAACAGATTGTTGGCTGATAAATACTCGATTTTAAAACTCGTGCACCATAGGAAACGGTAGTGGCGAGCGACAACTTAACTAATTTCGGCATAAACATTTAGCCTAAGACCATTTGAGTTAGTGTATAGTCAGTTAGTCACCCAAGTTTACTATCTAATGGCCACATGATGGCAATGAGATGAAGTACCAAGTTTACAACTGTATTAACATTGGTTGATATACTTTTGATTAACACTCAAATCTAACATAGTTTCACCTCTAAGATTAACAAACTTTTATTCAGTTGAGTTATACAAACCTTATCAATATCATATGAGGTGATTCAAACCTGATTCAACTCATTGAAACCTGATGCAAACCTGTACGATCATCACATTTATGAACGGGCACCCATTAAAATACAGAAAATATTGACAAAAGCACCCAAAAAATAGTTGTTTACCTGAACATCCCTCATGCTGAATCCGATTGGTGGGTGGTAAGTACCAATTTCTTTTGGGTATTTTGAGGCTCAGGTAAGGGAGCAAACGGATATGAGGATATGCGTGATCTGGCTGCAAACCCACCAAGTTTGCCCCGCCAAGAAGCACATAATCCGTGTTAGAAGTATTTAAAGTGATGGTGATATAATATACCGTTGCGAAGCTCGTGGAAAATGCTACTTAACGGTGTTGAGAGTTCTAGCATAATGTTATGTATGTAACGGGAATTAGTCCCGAACTCACAAATGAGGAAGGCCTTCCATACATTAGACGTGTAGTATAAAAGGCCCAAGGCACCTCATTTGTGGGGCGTGTCTTCCATTTTCATAGATTGTAGAGTGAGAAACATATGTGTTTCTCTCACTAGGAATTCACAACCATCCTTGTTTTTTTTTCTCTTTTTCTTCATCTAATCTAATCTTTCTATTTGGTTTAATCTTTATCTTCATTTCTGTATCCTATATAGTCGTGTGTATCATTCCTACAAGTGGTATCATTCGCCAAGGGATTCGTGGATTGCTATTGGGTGTTGTTAGTGCCTTTCTTGTGTTTCGTGATTCATATTTCTCCTAAGTAGTTGTATTAACGATTTGAGTTCATGGCTTTGGTTAAAATCTCAAAATTTTTGGGTGTTTGATCAATTTTTAGGCTTCGAATCACGAACTTGTTGTGTTCTTGTTATATCCGAGAAAAGTGGTAACTTTGTTTCCTTAGTAAGATCTGATTGTTGCGATCGCATAAACCATGGGGGTTTCTACTTGCGATCCAAAGTCACGATCACATCCTACGATCACCACTACGATCACAAGTGCGATCCCAAGTACGATCACGGTTACGATCAAGTGAGTACGTTCCCAAAGTACGATCATAAGCCACGATCACGAGTACGACCGGTGAGTACGATCGGGGGAGTACGATAGGTGAGTACTATCAGTGGTTACGATAGGTGAGTACAATCGTTGGATACGATAGGTGAGTACGATCGTTGGATACGATAGGTGAGTACGATCAATGGACACGATAGGGGAGTACGATCAGTGAGTACGATAGGTGTACGATCAGTGAGTACGATAGGAGTACGATCACTTGAGTACGATCACAGGATACGATAACAGAGTGTGATCACTTGAGTACGATCAGGGACTACGATCTGTTTTGTTAAATCTTGTTCGAGTATTTTTTAGACTTAGCCACCATCTAGACTTGTCTCGGAGCATAGTTTCCACGAAGATTAAAAAAAAAAGAGTTAAAATTTTTAGGTCTAGTAAAATCAAAATTTTTCCCTACTAGTTTTTGGCTATCTCGAACTCAATTTCAAAATTTGACGATACACAATTTTTTCAGCTTACCGTTTTGTTGGACTGAGGAATTTATTGTCGGACTGAGAAAAAAATCGGAAGTTTCGGAATTTCAACAACATCACACGCTTTCTACGAATTGAGATCCTGATTTTCACACGACTTCTACGATGACGTCTCAACAAGATATTTATGTTGCGGGTACTGAGAATCGTCCACCCATGCTTACCAAGGAGAACTACACTACATGGCTAGTCGTCTTCTTCGTTATGCAAAATGTAAACCTTTGGGAAAGTTGATTGTAAACTCGATTCAAAAGGGTCCGTATGTTAGAAGAACAATTATTGTGCCTGGGGACCCTACGAATGCTAACCCAGTGGCTGATTCTAGTCATGAGCAAACGGATGAAGAATTAACTGAAGCTGAATCCAAACAACTCGATGCTGATGATCAAGCAATTCAAGTCATTCGTATGGGACTTCCTGAAGATGTTTATGCTGCTGTCGATAGTTGTGAAACCGCACATGAGATGTGGCTTAGGATTCAGAAAATGATGAAGGGCAGTGAAATCGGTTTACAAGAAAAGGAAACTAAGTTGCTTCGTGAATGGGAGAAATTTACGTCTACTGAAGGGGAACAAATTGAACCTTATTATCATCGGTTTTCAACCCTCATGAATCATCTTAGAAGAAACAAACATGAACCTGCACAAATTGCTGCCAACATCAAATTTCTTGATAATCTTCCTTCTGAATGGCACGATATGTCACTCTTGTCAATCAAACCAAGGATATTCATGTCGTGGAATACACTCAAGTATATGACTATTTGAAGATGAATCAAGATGAAGCTAACAAAGTTAGGGCAGAAAGACGTGCCAAGCCACAAGATCCATTGGCTTTTATGGCAAACTCTCCATCATCTATGTCATATCCCATGGTACCCTACCCTCAACCCTCATCAAGTAACTTCATGCCACAACAACAACAACAACTCACTGCTTATGGATATCAACCTCCTGCTGCTATGAACTACTTACAACAACCCATTGCCTGTTTTGATGACATCACCGATCCTACTCATGCTATTAATATTGGTCTTGCCCTTCTTGCAAAGGCATTCAAATTCACCATTAACCCCACCAACAACAATCAGAGAATCTCCTCGAACACTAGAAATAGGCAGATAGCTCAACCTTTCATGAATGCGAATCAAGATCGCCAATTGGTAGTTGCTGGAAACACGGGGACTCAGTTTCAACAATATGGTCAGAATGTTGGGAAGACCGTTGGCAATGCAGGAAATCAGTATGGTCAAAACCGTGGTCAAAATCCGGGTGTTCCGAATGCGGGTAATCAGAATGGGTTAATAGTTGTGCCAGTGGTTGGTAACCAGATGGGAAACATTATGGCTGCAAGGGCTGAGAATACTGGTACGGGAAATGCAAACAACAATCGTCAAGTTCAGTGCTACAACTGCAGGGGATTTGGTCATTATGCTAGAGATTGCACAACCAAAAAGAAGAGGGATGCTGCTTATCTTCAGACTCAGCTTTTCATAGCACAAAAGGAAGAGGCAGGGATTCTACTTCAAGCTTAGGAATTTGATCTTATGGTTTCTGCTGCAGAATATGACGAGGAAGAAGAGGTAAATGCCAACTACATCTTGATGGCTAACTTACAGCAAGCATCTACCTCAGGAATGCATGTTGACAGAGCTCCCGTTTATGATTCAGATGCTCCCTTTGAGGTACATCCACGCTTTGATGATAATGATATATATAGTACGTCTAATCAGGAGGAGTATACTGAGATGATTGAGCCCTACATTGAGACACACGGGGATCAAACGAATAATAGTAATATTAGTTCGAATGAGCCAAGTGTGGACCTTAGTGTGGATCAAGTTTCTCAGCCTACAAACCTTCCTGATGCGACACATGCGTATTATAAATCTCTATTTTATAAGCTTGCTAAGGATGTTGATCATGCTACGGTGGTTAATAATAAGTTTAGAGAAACTAATGCCAAATTGACCATTGAGCTTGCGAGATATAAGGAATGGGAAAAAAGTTTTAAAACAGACTAAAATTAAAGAACTTGAACAAGCTCATGCTACATCGGTTTATCAAGAAAAATGCACAACTAAAAAATTAAATGCCTTACATTTAAGTAGTGCTAAAAAGATAAGCGAATTGAATGATGAAATCACCTCTCTTAACAAACAGCTTTCAACTGAAAAATCTACTATTTTGGATTTAAAAGAAGAACGAAAAAAGCTGAAACATGATTTCAAAATTCGAGAAGATGGGCTTCTTGAGGATTTTTGCAAAGCTCAGGATAGGATTAGAGAATTAGACAACCTTTTAGTAAAACGTGGCCAAACTATGCAGACGATAAATATGCTCGCACCAAAAGTGAATGAAATAAATTACACTCGTTACAAATTCGCTTTAGGTTGTCTTCTTCCTCCTAATCCCGGATATCTTAAGCAAGTTCAGGCCACTAATGAAACTTTATACAATGGTAGTATGCTCTTGTCTGATGAGCATGATCCTCCTAGTGTGCATGATTCTGAGGAAACTACTGAACTTGCAGTAGAGACTCGTTTAAGAATGAAAAAGCTTGATAAAGAAGTGACACCCGTTCGTTATCCAAAAGTTAATCCTCCAACTGTTTTTATTCGATCTAAAACGAGTACTGAAATGCTTTTGCTCCCAAGTGAGGAATTGTCTGATGACCTTCCTAAATCGAGTATCACACGCTGATTTCTAAACGAGCTTAAAGATAACTTTGTCATCCTTAAACGTGTTGTTAATTCCAAAATCACTGGAGGAAATTTTACATTACCAGTTCAGATTGATGTTCAGAAAATTCTTCAAAATGATATTAATCCGATTATTAATCAAGTTGATGCTCGGTTAGGCAATTTGGAAAACGCTTTTCTAAAAGAATTAGCCAACTTTGTTGAAGACTTTAAATCTTTGACGAAGGAGGCTGATGAATCTCTTGATAAAATCAAAGTTTTGGAAATCGATCTTGAACGTCTCTCTAATGGTCGTGATAATGTTGATAGTAGCCCCATTGCATTAGAAACCTCTGTGTCGAATCAAGAAACCCTCCAAACTGAGCTTGAACGTATGAAAGAGAAAATGGAATCTGTTGTCATTAAAAGGACAAATAATTTAACGATATATGGAATAAGTTTGTCAAAAAATCTGATGAATGCAAATATGACAAAATTTTGTATGATAAAGCCTACAATGAAATGCAACAAACTATCGCACGGTTGTAGGCTCAGTTAGGAGGGGTTAAAGAAAAGAATTTGACCTCTTCAGGGTAAGAGAGTGCTAGTGATGGAAATGGTCAGAAGCTTAAGGCTAAAATTGCAGATTTAGAATCTGTTGTTGTTTCATATAAGAGGGCTGTTGAACAAAGTAAGTCTGTCTATCAGAAACTTATTGATAAAATATGTGAGAACTGTAAGTTAAAAGCCTTGTTAAAAGATACGACTTCTGAGCCCAGTACGATTCAGACACCAGCAACCTCGGGACCCACTCGTATTGCTGTGACGCCTTTTCCCAAGGTTGTTGGAACGAAAACTGCTGTGATTGCCCCAGGAATGTTTCGTGTTAGTTCTCCCTCTGTGCCTAGCAAACAACGTAAAGCAAGCGTTAGGACAAAACCGGTCACTATACTCAACCACAAGTTATTGATTTAAAAAGTGCTAATTCTAATAGACGCGTGTCTTATTCTATAGGAATAAACAACTACACTAAGAGTAGAAGGCCATAGCCTACGAGCAATACAAGGAATGATAGGGTCCCTTTTGCCTCTAGAAGTAGTCGCCCCAAGATCAATAATGTGGAAGTAGAAGAACACCCTAGGAATTTACCGCTTTTTAATCATAATCAGAAACCTAAGTCATCTGAATGTAATGACATTAAGCTTGCTATTCGGAATGAAAAATATGAAGTTATTTGTGCTAAATGTAATAAATGTTTCTTTACTTTTAGTCATGATGCTTGTGGTTTGACTATGAATGGTTTGAATTATGGTGGTTACACTCGAATTGACAAGCTGTCTGTCAGTGAACAACAACGCACTCCTAAGGCTAAGGTGTATGTTCCAAAAAGTACGCACGTAGGGTCCACAAAAAGTCTTGCTAATCCTAGTAGCCCTAGATTCATCTCTAAATGGTTTCCTAATGGTAGAAATTTTAACTGTAGTGGCAAAATTATCGACACTAGTAGATCTCATACTGACAGTGAAACGTCGGTTTGTGATACGGCTTAATTATCATCTAACCCTACAGGAACCTATTTCATCGGTGGCCAAAATATTTTCTTCTCTTATCATTGGCAGGCTGTTGAAATTTGTCTTTGGTGCGTAGACTTGGGCTGTTCCAAACATATGACTGGGAATCGAAGCCTCCTCACAAACTTTGTATGGCGTTTCATGGGAACTGTTAGATTTGGAAATGATCATGTTCTTGTAATTCTAGGCTATGGTGATCTTCATTGGGGAAATATAATCATCTCCAGAGTCTCTTTTGTTGATGGCTTGGGACACAATTTGTTCTCGGTTGGGCAATTTTATGATTCAGACTTGGAGGTTGCTTTTAGAATTCATACATGTTTTGTAAGAGATATTGAAGGAATTGATTTGTTGAAAGGAAATCGTACCACCAACCTTTACACCATTGATCTTTTTCAAATGTCTGTTGCTTCTCCAATTTGTCTCATGGTCCGGGCCACTTCAACAAAATCATGGTTATGGCATCAAAGATTATCTCATATCAATTTTGATGCCATCACTCAACTTGTGAAAGATGATCTTGTTACCGGTCTTCCAAAGTTTAAATATACAAAAGACCATCTTTGTCCTTCCTGTGAGCAAGGTAAAAGTAAGAAGAAACCTCACAAACCCAAACCTGTTCCCAACTCAATGAATAGGTTACATCTCTTACATATGGACTTGTGTGGCCCAATGAGAATCAAAAGCATTAATGGAAAGCGGTATGTCCTTGTAATTGTAGATGATTATTCTCGTTACACATGGGTTCATTTCCTTGCATCAAAAGATGAATCCCAAGATGTAACTATTAATTTCTTGAAGAAAACATCAGTGATACTTCAAGCCCCTGTTATCATTGTAAGAATGGATAACGGCACAGAATTCACCAATCAGAAACTGATAGCTTACTTTGACGAAGTTGGGATCTCTCATCAAACTTCGGCTGTAAGAACTCTAGAGCAGAATGGAGTTATGGAACGGAGGAATCGTACGTTAGTTGAAGCTGCTCGAACGATACTTCTCTCCTCCAGTGCACCGTTATTCCTTTGGGCTGATGCCATTGCAACTGCATGTTATACTCAAAACCGCTCCATTATTCACACCCGATTCAACAAAACACCTTATGAGATCATTAATGGACGAAAACCGGATATATCGTTTCTACATGTATTCGGGGCTCTATGTTATCCAAAGAATGATCATGAAGATATCGGTAAACTTGAACCTAAAGGTGATATTGGCTTTTTCATTGGTTATTCTTCAACTGCTTGTGCTTACAGGGTTTATAATCGAAGGACAAGAAAGGTAATGGAGACTATCAATGTTACCTTTGATGAACTCTCGGGTATGGCCTCTCAACATAGAAGTTCACATCCCGAGCTTCAAGGTCAGACTTCTGGACACGTAGGTTCAGGACTCGCGCTTCAATTTGCACCGTCAGCAATCTCATCGTTACAACCATCGGAACGTGACTTGGAAGTTTTATTTGGGCCTATCTATGATGAATATATGGAGGGTCCTTCGTCATTTAGTGTTCCTCATAATGCCCCGGCTGCACCTGCTACGGTAGCTCAAGAACCTCTGATTGCATCTACACCAACGACATCTAATTTTGCACCATCTACGTCAACCTCAACCATATTGCCTCCAAACATTCCAACCACTTCTCCAACTGCTGACGCAACTCAACAACATTCTCAACAAATTCCTACTCATGTTCATCTTCAGAATGAAATAGTTGCTGAAAATGCGAACAATGCGATGCTCAACGAACACGAGTTTGTTAATCCATTTGCGGCTTCCACAAGTTCTACTCAGCCTTCAACACCATATGTGGGTTCGTCGAGCTCGCATCAAGTTTCTCATACACTTCCACATGAACACAAATGGACTAAGAATCATCCTTTGGTTCAAGTGATTGGCAATCTCTCACGACCAGTCTCAACACGAAATCAGCTGCGTACCGACGTTGATATGTGTATCTATGCACTATCAGTCAGCACAATGGAACCAACAAGTGTGAAAGAAGCAATGACCGATGCATCATGGATTGAGTCTATGCAAGAAGAACTCAATCAATTCATCCGGCTTGATGTATGGGAGTTAGTACCTCGACCGGACAATATCGATCCCCTTACTCTGAAATGGTTATTCACAAACAATTTGGATGAAGAGCAAACGGTCATTAGGAACAAGACTAGATTAGTTGTGAGAGGTTTTAAACAGCATGAGGGAATTGATTTCGTATAATGCTTCGCCCCGGTTGCTCGAAAGGAAGCTATTAGGATTTTCTTAGCATACGCTGCTCACAAATCATTCACTGTGTATCAAATGGACGTGAATATGGCTTTCTTGCATGGGCCGTTAAAAGAAGATGTGTATGTATGTCAACCTGAAGGCTTCATCAACATCGAACATCCAAGCCATGTCTACAAGTTGAAAAAGGCAATTTATGGTTTGAAACAAGCACCGAGGGCATGGTACAACGAAGTATCATCATTTCTTCTACAAAATCACTTCAGCAAAGGAACTATTGATCCAACGTTGTTTATCAAGCACTACGACAACGACATCTTGGTGGCTCAGGTCTATGTAGATGATATTATATTTGGTTCTACTAACCCAAAATATTCCATATTATTTGCCGACCTTATGAAAAGTCGATTCGAAATGTCCATGATGGGGGAAATGACGTTCTTTCTTGGTCTCCAAGTTCACCAACCCCCCCGTGGTATTTTCATAAATCAGTCCAAGTATGTGCTTGAGACTCTAACGAAATTTGGCATGGAAAACTGTGATCCTATTGGTACTCCAATGGACACTAAACACAAGCTTGATTTGGATAAGAAAGGGACATTTGTAGATGCTATAAAATACCGAAGCATGATCGGGTCCCTTAAGTACTTAACCTCAAGCAGACCGGACATTGTGCATGCTACTTGTTTATGTGCTCGGTACCAGGCGAAGCCAACCGAGAAGCATCTCAAGGAGGTTAAAAGGATCTTTCGTTATCTCCGGGGAACCATTAACATGGGTCTCTGGTATACGAAGGATTCTAGTTTTAATCTCACTGGTTTTTCAGATGCCGACCATGCAGGGTGTCATGATACATTTAAGAGCACTTCCGGTGGAGCACAATTCTTAGGCGAAAAGCTAGTGAGCTGGTCCTCAAGAAAACAGTATTGTACGGCGTTGTCCAACGCGGAAGCAGAATATGTGTCTCTATCCGTGTGTAGTGCTCAAGCCCTTTGGATGAGAACACAACTCACGGATTATGGCTTCACTTTAACAAAGTTCCTATTTATTGTGATTCACAATCAGCCATAGCCATATCCTGCAACCCGATCCAACGCTCCAAGACCAAACACATAGCTGTCCGATTCCATTTCATAAAGGAGCATGTGAAAGAGGAACGATCGAACTGTATTTTGTCAAGACGGATTACCAAATAGCCGACATCTTTACCAAAGCTCTTTCTCAAGAAAGATTTGAATTCTTGGTTCGTCGACTTGGTATGCGTAGTTTCACTCCAGATGAACTTGAACGTCTTGCACATTCGCAGTAACCTTGTATATATCTATCAGAAAATCAAAATACAAAAATATAAAACCTATAAAAACAAAATAAAAAATGAGAAAATCTTTCAAAAATATCAAAAATATTCTTCTCCGACATGTCTCTCAGCATCGATAATATGGACGCACTTAGAAATGTCGCTCAATAACGACACGGGTACGTACATAAAGTTCGAATGAGAGTTCAGATGTTTTCAAAACATGTCTTTTCTACTTTCTTCTCATAATGGCTTATAGTCACATGTCAGACTATAACCCGGTCCCCAAAGAAAGGAAAGTCTTTGACTTATCCTCAACAACGAGAAATTAATTTTTCTCGGTCACGGGCTTATATCAAAACATTGTTTTAAGCTCATGAACACAAGGAAAATGTTCATTTATGTACATTATTCCTTAACAATGGGAAAGTAAGTTTTCTCGGGTTTTTGAGCACAATTTTCAAAGTATTTCAAAACTATGTGCTCATATACTCCCCTAATTTTAATTAGAATTTTTTTCGAGTGGGAGTACAAACTTTCATGCAACATTATTCTCTCCATGTTTCATCACTAGTTTCACAAATTTCAAAGTCATGCATTTTTTGAGGGGAAGAATAGTGATTAAAATGTGTTATCTTGGATAAGATCGTTGATATAAGTGCTTTCTCTTCCTAATATGTGCAAAAAACTTTCCTTTTATGATGCACATATGTAGGGGGAGCGTTTTGGTGATACAAAAAACCTTCAAGGTGTAAACACTAATTTCATCAACACCTTGATTGCTTTTTCAACAGGTTTTTCTGGTTACGATATCTATACCCTTCAACACATTAATTCACGACGGTATTGGTGTCAAAAGGTGGTTAGGTATTCGTGCTATGATCCAACCAGAACCGGAGGGATCTTCCCAGGGACAATCCATTAGAATTTAGATGTGTTTAGGAAAGATGGAGTAGTTGAGTGTACGGAAAAAATGCCGACTAATGACTTAAGCTAGCACTGGAACAATCACAACAAGGTGCTAGTTATGACGTCTTGGTAAGCATTGAAGGGGTTGAAGAATGAAAAAGAAATGTAAGGATAAAGGGTGTAAAGAAAGAAGCCCTCCATACAACTTAGGCAGAAACCGGGTCAATACATCTATTATCAGAATCACTTTGATGATTTCTGATAATGAAGACATGGACCCAGTGATGCAATGCACAACCCTCCCCAGCCTACTCAAGTTTCTCTCAAAAGAAGTTTGTTTTATTGTCACGGAGTTCAACTCATTTCTATCAACTTTCTAACTCCGAGATAGTAGATATTGAAAAGGTGGCAGTCTGCTCCAGCCTCCGATCACCAAATAAATGTGCAGTTATAGAGTCTAAAGCCAACGAGATTCATCTAAAATCTCATTAGGACACTTATTCCATATATCAATTGTTGTTCATCATTAGAACACAAGCGATATTTGACAGAGTCCTACACTCTATCCTTGTGATATTGCCAGAACATTCAAAGTGATACTCTTTAGTATTCACAGTGATGAATGGAAATCCTTCCAGTGTTAACATCAAACAGCACTGCGGTAGGTCATATATAAGATTTACTTGAATTAAACATATGTTAACTGGAAAGCAACAGTAGTTTGATTCTTTCTTGATTCAAACTCGTTCCAGGTCTCAACGCAATATCTTTATGATCTTGCCAGAACATTCAGAGTAATACCTCTTAGTATTTACTGTGACGAATGGAAATCCTTTCAGTGTCATCATCAAACAGCACTACGGTAGGTAACTTGGGAGATTCTATACGAATCAAACTTGTGTCAACTGGAAAGCAACAATGGTTTGATTCTTAATTGATTCAAACTTGTTCTAGGAAATTGAATTGACGACTTAATCAGTAGAATGGAACTGCATGATTCACTCCTTACTTTGAATTATCTTTCGATATATTCAAGTATTGAGAACGGCTACCACAGCCGGAAACCCTATCAAGGATGTTCTTTGAACTTACCTAATCACAAGTACAGTATTCATACTGTATAACGGGAAACCAGAGGAATGCAAACGGTGGCTTGACCTCAAGAGTCGTAATTCAAGACCACATGCTCTTGTAAATGAAGAAAGCTCAAGAACATCTCAAACAAAGACTTTCGCTACTCTGATTATCAAGGGAGATTGTTAACAAGCTTTCAAGACTACGCAAATTACGAGTATGTGGGAAACGACACAAGAACACAAGTTGGCAAAGATTAATGATCAAGTCAAGGCAAAGATCAAAGATCCAAGATCACAAGTCATGAAGGGAACAATGAAGGAACTCTCAATACAACGAGCTTCAAAGTCAACAACACCAAAGAAGTGAAGTCACATATTACATGACCATCCCTTAGGGGGAGATTGTTAGAAGTATTTAAAGTGATGGTCATATAATATATCGTTGCGAAGCTCGTGGAAAATGCTACTTAACGGTGTTGAGAGTTCTAGCATAATGTTATGTATGTAACGGGAATTAGTCCCGAACCCACAAATGAGGAAGGCCTTCCATACATTAGACGTGTAGTATAAAAGGCCCAAGGCACCTCATTTGTGGGGCGTGTCTTCCATTTTCATAGATTGTAGAGTGAGAAACATATGTGTTTCTCTCACTAGGAATTCACAACCATCCTTGTTTTTTTTCTCTTTTTATTTATCTAATCTAATCTTTCTTTTTGGTTTAATCTTTATTTTCATTTCTATATCCTATATAGTCGTGTGTATCATTCCTACAATCCGCTTATAAAGCTCGATTATAATCATCATTGCCCTTTACAGCAAGAACAAAACCAACAGTACATAAAATGATCATAAGATGGAACCATGGGTGCGACCACATTCAGGATGTGGTCTCCGTGCCAAGGTGCGGGCCCTGGTAAGCCACTCACGATAGACAAACATGTAGCATCATCGCCAAAGAAAAGATAAAGGGTGCCACAACTTGCGTGACAACTGTATGTCTCTCGAAACATATGGTGGCACACATTTTGCACCAACTTGCTTATGAATAGTATTCACGAAACAATGCTTTCAATGCAACAGGGACTATAGGTCTTCATTTGTGCGCGACAAACATCATGGCCAGCCATAGAAACTAAGCATACAAACAATAAGCCTAAAAACCAAATAAGCCATCACCCCATTATATAAGATTCAACTGACTTATATACACTTGTTGCATACTTCAACCACATGCTCACTGAAAACAGATTAACAGCAAGGCTGAATCACAGATCGGTTCTCTTTTTTAAGTTTCGACTCTTATTATTGCAGGTTATAGTATAGGCTCAGATAAGTCGACATTTGGGAAATAGAGTCATAACACGGCATGGCTACGACCTTGAAAGGTCGCCCAGCCAAGATCCGGCTCATCTAACCTTTAACCACGCCCGTTTAAACTCATCACAGCCCCACATACTTATGGAAACATACAATAATCAGGAAAACCAACCCGTGTACGTCACACATTAAGAATTAGCAACTGGTGTTATAAGCTTACACTCATTTAGCATCCCATACGTGTATTCGACTCAGCTTATATATCATAAGATCATGTAAGTTAAAATAAGGAGCATATGCAACAGTGAACAAAGACCAAAGACGATGTATTTTATAAAAGTTAGCTTACTCAGTTAAAGCTTCTTAGGTCCAAAAATCAGCAACCAAAGCTTACAACACCAAGTGGAAGCACTTTTGTCGAAAGCTGGTGTTCGATTTCAAAACCTTTTCTCGATTCCAAAACCAGTCCCACCTTAAAATTGGCTTACGAATACACAACTCCTTCATCTTTGAGAGCAACAATTGGAAGCTTGTGTTGCCATTCTATGTTCTTCTTTAGCACTAAGGTATCAAAGAGGGCGTGACCCACCACTGGCTGCAACCAAACACCCGTTGTGCTGCAAAGAGGTGTTTGGATGCTCTTAAATGGGGAACCAAAGACCCCTTCTGCTAGAAAAGGGGGTCTATGGCTGCTGTTAAAGATGATCCAAACACCCATGTTGCCGCAGAAAAGGGTATTGTGTTAAAAAGCAAGTTTGATGCAAAAAAGATCTATGAACCACAATAAGTGAAGGTCTACGGAATTAATGGCTTATTCTATGTTATGGATTAGGTGGATTTAGATGGTTGATTGATTGATTAATATGAAGAAATGAAGGAATTAGATAAGGGATTAGAGAGAGAAAGGAGAGAAAAGGGGAAATGTAGAGAGAGAGAAAGAAAAGATGAATAATGATTAATGTGTAAATGGAATCAACAACCCCCTCCTAACATGCTAGGAGGGGTTATATATATCCCACCCTACATGTGGGCTATATGGACCATACATAAAGTAAATAGATCACGAGCCCATTACATAATTATCGTTGGAGCGACCGATCCTTCATAAATACGTAAAACGTATTTCCAACAATCTCCCCCTAAGGGAGGTCGCTCCAAGTTACAAAGTTCTAAATAGTCTATAACTCGTGATCTATGCTAACTAAGATGTGACCGAGACTTTATTGGAAAAACGTATTTCCAACAATCTCCCCCTAAGGGAGGTCACATCTTTTTACAAAATCTTAAACCTAGCATCTATGCTTGAGTCTTCGATCTTGTTCTTGTGAATATGCTTGATGTGATCTTTGACTTTAGTCTTGAGCATGTTTCCTTGCCTTGACCTTGTGCATTCTTCACTTGTGATATTTGCCTCTTTGTGACTTCATGTTCCACATACTTATATTTTTAAATTCTTGAAAGCTTCAGAGTTTGATACAGCGGAAGACTTGACCTTCAGGCTTTCTTGAATTTGTTGAAGTACTAATTGTATGTAGTATAAGCATGTGGTGACGACTTCTTCTGGATTGTACACCGCAATGCCACCTTCTTGTTACGCTGCATAAGACAGTTAGCAACAAAACAATATACACGGATGAAATGGCCTTGAACATTTCATTCTAATTCGGTAGCAATTTACCTCCGGTCGGTGAAGACCGTTGGACGATATTAAATATCGTACTTGTGGCAGGTAGTTTCAATAAAGAACCTCCTTGACAAGATTTCGCGGGTAAACCCGTTCTCTTTACTCGACCGTCCAAAGCTGACTGCGAACGTAAAGAGTGAATCATTTGGATAATATTATCCGCATGATTTGAAGCCGTCAATACATGTTCCTGGAACAAGTGAAGTTCAATTAAGAACCGCACCATCGTTGCTTTCCAGTTGTCACTAGCTTGATTCATATAGAATCTTGCAAGTTACCTACCAAGTGCTGTTTGATGTTAACACTAGAAGGATTTCCATTCGTCACTGTAAATACTTAATCGTATTACTCTGAATGTTCTGGCAAGATCATATGATAATGCGTAGAGGCCTGGAACGTGTTTAAATTCATTTAAGAATTAAACCACTGTTGCTTTCCAGTTATCACAAGTTTGATTCATAAAGAACCGCACAAGTCACCTACCATGAGCTTTTTGATATTCGCTCAAGAAGGATTTCCATCTTCATTGTAAATACTTTCGTATTACTCGGATGTTCAGGCAAGATCATGAAGATTTTGCGTAGGACTCTTAAGATCTTTCTTACTTTTCACAGTGTGTGAAAAAGCAAGGAATAATGAAAGTGTGTCCTAATGAGATATTTGATGATCTCAAATGGCTCTAGACTCGATCGTGCATTTTGGATTTTAGTGATCGGAGGCTGGAGAGGAGTGCCACCTTTTCAATACCAGTCTATTCGGAGTGAATAAACCAATAGATAATGTGTTGATCTCCGTGTGATTAAAACAAATACCTTTTGAGAGATATTTGAGTTAGCTGGGAAGGGTTGTGCATTGCATCACTGGGTCCATGACGTCTTTCTTCAATATCGAGAATCATTAACAAAAATGATCTCAATAGCATATGTATTGACCCGGTTTCTGCCTAAAGTTGTAAGGAGGGCTTCTTTCTTTACACCCTTTATCTTTACAATTCTTTTTCATTCTTCAACCCCTTCAATGCTTACCAATACGTCATAACTAGCACCTTGTTGTGATTGTTCCAGTGCTAACTTAAGTACTTGGTCGGCATTCAGCTACGTTCACAATCTTTCTCCATCTTTCCTAAGGACTACTATTTCTAGCTATGGAATGTCCTTGGGAAGATTCCTCCGGTTCTAGAGAAATCATTGGACTTTAACCTATCCTACCATCCTTATGTCACCACAATCGTCACCGTCGTGAATAGAGATGTTTTTGGGTAAGTGTATGTCACCATGAAATCCATTTTGAATTGTAAATCCATTTTGCTCCCCCTTAACATATGCTACGATATCCGAAAACATTTCGCACATGTCGGGATGAGCTAACACTTTAAGTCAAACCATTTGTGATTGATCATTTCCCATATTAAATCACATTTTCTCCCCCATATTAAAAATATTAACCCAATCGATGTTTTTAATATCAATTGATTTAATAGCATTTTAAGAAAATTTGGGAAGAAAAATGCACATCCAATTATCTTCGTGATTTTAACAAGCTCCCCCTCAAATTAATGAGGGTGTACTTGAAACGTAAATTAAATACCTTTTAAACACAAGTGTAAGGTATTTATTACGTGCAAAGATCATATATAATAATGAATTCACAAGATTAGCAATGTACGAGGTTGGACCTGAATGATGGAGAACATCATATGAGAGATTCACATGGTTCTTGTTCACGAATGTTGGTTTTGTCGTCACGTTCCCGAGAAAATTAATTCCCGTTGTTGAGTCAAAGCTTTCCGGTGAAATGCTTGACTTGATTATGAAAAGCGGGTTGCTATCTGAAATAATAGCAAACCATTTTGAGCATGTTTTAAAATCATTTGAACTTCTGCTCGAACTTTATTTACAACCCCGTGTCATTATTGAATGACATTTCTAGGTTCGTAAATATTATCGATTCCAGAAGACATGCTCGTTTTATCAAAACATTTTTGAACACACAATTTTGAAAGATTTAGAAAAACCTTTTGAGAAATACTCGAAAAATTGTGTTCAAAGTTTTGAAAAACTATTACTTGAGCTTAAGATGTTGAATATCTTAAAAGCGAGCTCAAGTCCGAGAAGTTGTGAACTTCCCGTTGTTAAGGATAAGTTACCATCGGCGATAAACTTTCCTTTTATCTGAAGGACGAGTCCTAAGCTGACATTTAATTAGAAGTCGTGTTCATGAGCTTGAAAACTTTGATTGTTTTAACGGAAAGCTCATGACCGAGAAAGGTTAATTTCTCGTTACGAGGAGAAGTTCTCTTAGTTAAAAGATACACTTTCCTTTATGAGCTTAAAACTTCGAATGTTTTAATACAAGCTCATGACCGAGAAAGGTGAATTTCTCGTTAAGAGGATAAGTTATCATAAACGATAAGCTTTCCTTTATTTTAAGTTCGAGTTACAGTCTGACATTTAACTGTAAGTCATGTACACGAGCTTAAAACCTTTGAATGGTTTAAAATGTAAGCTCGTGTCCGAGAAATTTTTAATTTCTCGTTGTAAGGATAAGTTTATTATCGGCGATAAACTTTCCTTTATTTGAAGCACGGGTTATCGTCTGATATTTAACGATAAGCCATATACACGAGCTTAAAACCTGTGAATGGTTTTAGGGTAAGCTCGTGTCCAAGAAAACTTAATTTCTTGTTAAAAGGGTAAGTTATCGTTGCGTGGATAAACTTCCCTGTCTCTGAAGTCCGGGTCGTCGTCTGTCATTTAACGAGGAGCCATAATGCATGAGCTTAAAAACTTGGAATGTTTTTGATATAAGCTCATGCCAGAGAAAAATGAATTTCTCGTTTTTAGGATAAGTCATCATCGGGATGAACTTTCCTGTCTTTGGAGATCGAGTTACAGTCTGTTATGTGACTGTAAGTCCTTGTATTGCAGCTTAACCATGAATCCCCTGAGACATTTGTTTCTCTGATATCTGCTTCTTCAGCAACCAAACTCTAAGAGTGTCCTTAGTTGAACGGTACACAACGATTGGACCGCTTCGTTCTTTTGTAACATCAACTTTGGTACCTGCAATCTCATTAGGAATTTGCATGCTTTGACGTGGGTTAGCAATATCAATTATAGAAGCACGTGGGGGTTCACAGTTGGCTTTACTTGTGTCAGAGGTGGCCTGAGGGGATGATTCACTTGTCTTAGTTGGCAATCGTTTCCTTTTATAGAAAATCTTAAGTTCAGGCTTAAGTGATGTATCATCCTTTGCAATTTCCTCCCTAGTAGTCTTCGTAGAATCAGAGACTATCCTAGTTAAAGGGCACTCGTTTCCTACAAGAGTGAAAGTTCTACCAGTGGGGTGCCATATTTTGCCAACGGGTTTGATTTTAGCAACCCACTGGGATTTAAGTCTAGCACGGGAGTTCACCTCATTAAGCAATTTTTTGATACAAGCATCATGATTTGCCGTAAAGACACATTTTCTACATGTTTTACAAGAAGCATATTTAATGTCCGAGTAAGATCTAGAATCCTTAGATGATTGATTGATGCTCCTAGGATTGGACATGCTACGGTTAGCAGTGTTGGGTACACTAGAAGGCATCTGACTGGGTTTGGAATTCCTATCTCTTACATGTGTCTTTTGTTTAGCTTCCCTAAGATCAGGTTCATGGCAAACGTCATTTGAACTAGTTCTAGACGTGGTCTTGGTATTTTTAGGGAAACTAGAGGCAATCATATGATTTGATCTTGCTAAAGCTGGAGTGATCACATTGGGCCTAGTTGCTGGAGTGACTGGTCTAATAAGATGAACCAAATCAACTTGGGAGGCAAACCGCGGTCTCGAGGATTGTGGTCGCTCGGATCTAAATGCAGTAGGTTGTCTGACGAACGGTTGTCTGACGAACTGATTTGTAGGCGGTTTCCCCAAGATTGATGGTTTTTCAAGCTTAGTGTCCACACTAGGTCCTTTACTTTTCCTTAACTCGTTTTTCAACGCAGCTATAGCAAAAACCTTTTCCTGTACTTGGGCTTTTAAATTCTCATTCTCTTTGACCAAGTTATCTTGGGATGCCAACTTAGATTCAAGCAGTTGAATTTGTTTCAAAAGATTATCCTTTTCAGCTTTAGAATCTAGAACAGTTTGATCCAATTTTCTTTCAAGAACAACATTTGACTTTTCAAGTTTTTCAAAGTAAGTTTCAAATTTGTCCGTTTTCTTAGAAAATTCAAGTTTGGCATCCTCAAGATCTTTTGATTGCCGAGCTACGATCGTTTCGAGCTCTTTAATCTTGGAATCAGAATCAGTTAACGAAGCAGTTATAAAGCATTTATCATGATGAACTATAGCATTTTGAACACTTTCTCCCCCATTATGACTCACATCGGATGAATCATAAGTGGTATTTCTATCACTCTTGTCCATCCCATGTTTGTCATAATTAGGTTCAGAATGCTCAATATGCGGCATGTCATCAGCATATACATCATAACCAACATCACATTGTACCATGTTTGTAGGCTCTTCGTCATAAATGGGTAAGGTGTCATCAAGAGAAATCTCGTGAACATTCCCTGACGTGCCACTGGCATCATGTTGTCCTCCTGATTCTGTGCTCGTGCCATCGTTAGGCTCCAAGTTGTCAACCGTATGACCATTCTCCTCTTGCATCTGCGGCATTGATTTTTGCACTCCATTATCATACGTTTGCTGAAGTCGAGATCTTTCATAAATCGAAGACGAGACCGAGGTCATGAGTTTCAATATTGTATCACGAAAAACTCGAAGCTCGGTATTTGTATCTCGAAGAAAAGATTGGCAAATCATTGAACTTTCAGGCTTGATGATATTAAATTGGAGGAAAGGCGTGAGGTGTGTCACAAGAGCCTTATATGCAAGTACCGATGCAGAGTGATTAAAGTTTCCATGGTTGAGTTGCTCGGCGAGTTGGGTCAAAGCGGTAAAAATGGAGTCGATGAATATATGACGATCTTGTCCAAAGATTGTCACAAATTCGCTCCCTCCTTGAATCCCCGAAAGAGTGACAAGATGAGACTGAAGTAGTTGAAAGGAGGTGATGCCACTTTTCTTAACTTCGTTTTGCCTTAAATACAACTCTCCCTTTTGACATGTCGAATCGAACGAATCCATTAAAGATCGATTAAAACGAAAGACCCGTAAATAAGACTTAAAAGTCCTCGATGGATGGTATAAAGGAAGCTCGTCACTTTGACTCGTCACGTGTTTCTTGAAATCCGACCACAATAGCGTTTATCCCGACAAATTTTTTTTTTTTTTTTCACGTTTAAAGTACCCGCCTTAACACGATTTTGTCAAATTAATGAACAAAAATATACTAAACTAAAAAAAATGACAAAATACAAAAAAATTTAATTTAACTAAAAATAATAGAAAAATAAAATGTAATATTTTGAAAGTAGAAAATAAAATTAGAGAAATAAAATAATAAAAAATAAAAAAAAATAACTTTTAAAAATAAAAGAATAACTTTTGAAAATGAAACGGTTTTGTGTTAAAGATAGAAAAAAAAAACAAAATGATATGTATTGTTGTCTAAAAAATCGGATATCTACCAAAAACGTTTTCTTGAAAACAAATAAAAATAAAGTAAGATTAAGATAAAATAAAAAAAAAAAAAAAAAAATCTGATTCAATCGCCTTGTTTTCTCCGTCCAATCAACACGTGGCCCAAAGGACTCTTTGTAACCTCCGCCCCACAATAATATAGAAACCAAAAAAAATATATCAATTCCCAAAAATTTCTCTCCTCAGTTAAATGAAACCTACTTTCTCTCTCGATGTGTCCGCCCCCTCTCTCTCTTCTGAAACCCAGAAACTCACACAAAACTCTTTCTTTCTCAGTTCTCAAAAGATTTACTCCATCTTAAAGACTCCGCCCCATGCTTTATCCTAGTTATATCCGCCCATCAAAAATCCACAATCCTAATCTCTCTTCTCTGCTCAACCGAATCCCAGACCCAGATAAAAAAAAAAAAAAAAACACCCTTGTTTTGAATGATCAAAACAAATTTATGGCTTCAAGATCTGTATATAAAGATCTCAGGTAGGTATTTTTAAATTTTTCTGTTTGAGTCTCTCTCTCTACTATAGCGTCTTTCTGTAATGAGTCGAGTGGGTTTGTGTCGAGAGAAATATGTGGGAGGGAGTGTTGCGAGGGGTTGAGTCTGGTGGGGGTGTTGATGATTTGAGTTTTTGAGGGTATTTGAGGTGTTCGAGAGGGTGTGGAGCGGGTTGGGTCAAGAGGGTTTTTTGTTTGGTTGTTGGGTAAAGTGTGTGAGTCGAGACAGTTTATGTCGAGTCCAGTGAGCCGAAGGATTGTTTGATGGGCGGGGTGAGGAGACGAGAGGTGTATGAGGGGGTTGTGAGAGGTTTTTTGTTTGCCGTGGTTGTGTTAGTGTCGAGGGAATGAGTCTATTCAAAAAGACGATGATTTGCCCAATTTGTCCGTTATGTTTGAATGGATTGCTTCATTCGGAAGAGTTCCGAATCAGAACTTTTTCTTGATCCGGAAGTTCTTGGTCCGGAAGTTCTTGATCCGGAACTTCTTGATCCGGAACTTTTGGCTTGATCCGGAAGTTCTTGGTTCGGAAGTTCTTGATCCGGAACTTCTTGATCCGGAACTTCTGGCTTGATCCGGAAGATTTTGATTCGGAAGAGTTCCGAATCGGAAGTGTTTGGTTCGAAAGTGGTTGATTCGGAACTTAAGAATTTGATTCGGAACTTCTATTTTGATTCGGAACAGGACACAAACCGAATGACTGACTGACTGGAAACTTGAGACCAAAAACCTTGATTTTGGACAGCAGGACTGATTTTGGACAAAAAATTCGAGACTCAATAGATTAAAAAAAGAAGGAAAAAAAATACTGATTATATAATAAAAAATTAAGACAAACTGGAGACTCGAAACTTAAAATTATATATAAAAACTGATATATAAAAAAAAAAAATTTAAAATGAGTAACTGATTATAAAAACTTAAAAAAAAACTAATAAAAAACAAAAATTAAAGTGGTAAACATTGATTAAAGAACTAAAAAAGGACAAAATTAAAGGTTCAATTTAATCAATTTAGATAAAAAGGCAATCAAAATATAAGGATTTAAACAAAAAATTACAAAATTAAAAAGAGAAAAACATAAACTTTTTATAAAAAACACAAACTTTTTAACATTTGATAAAGAAATTTTTGATTTTTATAAAAAAATTTGTGATTTTTATCTAAAAAATAAGTAAATTAGAAGATTTGATATGATTTAACACATAAAAACACAAACTTTTTATAAAAAATAAAAAAAATTTTAAAGTTTAAGCATTATTAAATCAAAACCCACCAAAATCAAACAAAATAAAAGAAGAATAAACCAAACTAACCATGGCTCTTGATACCAATTGAAGGTCTACGGAATTAATGGCTTATTCTATGTTATGGATTAGGTGGATTTAGATGGTTGATTGATTGATTAATATGAAGAAATGAAGGAATTAGATAAGGGATTAGAGAGAGAAAGGAGAGAAAAGGGGAAATGTAGAGAGAGAGAAAGAAAAGATGAATAATGATTAATGTGTAAATGGAATCAACAACCCCCTCCTAACATGCTAGGAGGGGTTATATATAGCCCACCCTACATGTGGGCTATATGGACCATACATAAAGTAAATAGATCACGAGCCCATTACATAATTATCGTTGGAGCGACCGATCCTTCATAAATACGTAAAACGTATTTCCAACAATAAGTTTCTGTTATATCGGTATCATGACACGAAAAAAGATATTCTTTTCTATCCACATGATTATCTTATGTTGTCATTATAAAAAATAAAAAATTAGACATTGGAGCAAACTGGGACATTTTCTAGCAAGCAATTTGCTTGAGACTGGAGGGTTATTGAGTTTAAAAGTGGTTCCCACACGTTAGGTTCCGAGGAACTCAAACCTGTGGACTCTCTAGCTTTTCAAGAAAACAGGGCATTTAAGTCTTGACTTGAGTAGACTGCATAGCAACATATCAGAAAAGAATAACAAAATTATAAGCTAGACATGTAATAAGTAATGGGAAATGACCTATATGCCGGAAATGACCTATATGGCGAATGCCGGAAATGACCTATATGACCAATGCAGCAGGGCATTATAGGCTCAGATAGGGTAAAATTCAGGGAAAACCGGATAGGCACGCCATGGCTGCAACCTCGACAGGTTGCCCCGCCAAGATACGTGTAATCTCAGGTCTATCCCGCGCCGTCAAAACTCATCATAGCCCGAACGATCGCATATTCCAAGGATACATACTCACATTACAGTACGACGTATGTGAGAATCCGACATAGAAATTACATGTAACACTCTCAAATTCCATATAGGTATAGCGGAAGGGTCAATAGAGTGTTACAGGATAGCACAATAACTCAAATCGTAGACAACGCATAAAAAGGGTTGTACAAAGTTAAACATACATTCATTCGAGTACAAGTTTAAATTTTACATCAGGTCCCCAAGTTTCACAATCATAAAGTTTACAAAACATAGTTCGAATGAATATTATTTTTATGTGTGCCATCAGAGTCGATCTCCATCCAAGTTACCTTCAAGCACCTGAGATAAAACATGCAAAAAATATATCAGCAAATGCCGAGTGAATTCATAGAGTTTAGTAAAAACCGTTATATAAAACAGTTATATAAATCAGAAACACAAGCTTAATATCAGTAATGAGACCCCATATTGCTAGTCAGGCAATATATTATAATTCCATTCATATAGCATACATTATTTATGAGACCGCAGCCTTAGTATTTACCATTATCAGTATTATTATCGTTGTTGTTGGATTATTATAAGCCGCATGACATTGTTGCCTTTCTATAAAATACAACGGGTCGTGAGCTTGAAAAATATGTGCCCATCTAAATCAATGTGTCGTCACTAATATCACGCTATATAAATCTTCTCATACATAAATTCGCTTACCAATCAATGTGGCACGAAGGGGATCAACCGTCAAGGCGCGAACTGGGGTGATCTTCCCCAAATAGTACTATTATATGCATAAGCGTCTACCAAATCCTGGTAGTTCACAATTCATGCTAATAGGACTTATAGTGACATAACCTAACTTTTAATAATCCATTTCAGTCATCCAATTTGGGTCATACAATCAATCGGGTCCATATCTATAAGCATACAATCGGGACTACTTGTGTTTTATTTTTCATTAAATACTCGCGTGTTATCTCCCTCGCGAGTTTACAAAACATTTCATAAAATATTTAAAAGAGTGCGAGGCTATGAACTCACGTTGGTCGGTAAAGACGGGTTATCGGCAATTAGGATGTACGGTACGTGCCTCGATCACGGAAACCTAAACAAATAATACTCGGTCTTAGACTATCGTCAAATAATATTTATAAAATTTGTTATGTATATGTAATGATGTCATAACATGATGATCAAGTGGGGTTTTACTTCCTTATACAACATTACTAGTTGTTAAGTACTAGTTAACTTAGTCTAGTTACACTAGTTTTAGCCCATTTGCATATTAAGGCCCAATAAGCCCATTAAGAGTCCAATACATTATATTAGTCCATTTATCTTTTTAAGACCATACCCATACTCATATGTTGGGCACAAATGGATTAAGCCCATGAGTAAGTCCAATAATATTTAACTAAACTAGTTGGGCCTAGTGGTCCAACAAGGCTAATTTGGCCCATTATGGTCCATATGTTACAAAGCTCGGTTTTGTCGATTTTTACTTATCAAATGTGTATACATATCAGTATATGATTTATAAAAATGTTACATTAGACGGGTCCGACCATCTAAGTTTCATTTGGCGAAAACGTTAATCTTTCGGTTTTAGCCGAACAGACGTAAAACTTATTTATAGTTTGTAGTTTTAGAAAACATTTGAGTTTTATTTTTATAAAATGCAATATTTTTTATAGTATATAAACTCATTTTATAATATTTATTATTTTTTAGTGGCTTATACATACTTGTTTTATAATAGTATTTTACTTCAAGTGGCGTTTTTATATTATATAGTTTATTAAGAAATCTGATTTCTAAAGTCAAGTCTACCCTTTTTGTCATATCTTGAGGTGTACAAGGAGAGAGAACCCCAAATTTTAACAGCATAAACTACATGATGTGTGCTACAAATAACTCTTTTATAGCTACTGCTCAAACAGCCTCTAAGTATTTGTAATAATTTGTTCAAAACAGACTAGACAGATTGGTACTACAAAAGTGTTTTGGCCATATCTTGCTCATTTTTAACATTCCATTGAGTGGCCAATTCACCACTTGTGTAAAAATCAATTATCTATCTGTATATCTAATAATCTAAGCCATTTAACCAAGTGACGATATTGGTACTTACTGTTTCATACAGCCGATGTGACTAGTCATGATTTTTAACATTTTTACTTGTAGATTTTAACCTTTTTAGCCTAATCTAGTAACACAAAATCCCCACATAATATATTGATTATAACTTATCATCATCATACATGTATACTTTTTAAGAAAATAAATGAATACATTTACAAAACAATAAGGTGATGGAAAGAAATGATCTTGTACCAACCAATATGATGAAAGGTTGAGATTTATGATGGACAAGACTTGGTTTTTGTAACCAAATCTTATGAGTTTAGCAAGATCACTTTTGAGACCACCAAAAGTATGAACACTTATTTGAAAATCAGCCCTAAATCTCCATGAAAACTCCTTTCTACTTGTTAAAATCACCTCCAATCTTCATTTCTTCAAGTGGTGATCAACATATGTGGATTGTGTATAAAGTTTATGGTTAATTTTTTATGGTGGTGATGTTTTGGTGGTGATGTGGGACGACAAGAGAGAGAGAGAGAGAGAGAGAGAGAGAGAGAAGAGTTGGAGAAATTTTTTGCTAGTTTTGCATGTATGAGAAAGTGGGGAAAGGGTTGGATGGTTTAGGCTAGTGGTTTAGTAAAGGGTTAGGACAAGTGTCCTTGCACTTGTAAAAACTTGACACCAAGGGTGTGTTTATGCTTGTTTTGGCCACCCATAGTAGTGGTGAGACAAGTATAAACTTGTTTCATCCCCACTAATTTATGGGTACTCCTTGATTCTAGTTTCCTCGATTTGCGTGCCCTCGGGTCGACTTACAAAAAACGTTTTTATAAATTGTGAATCTACGGTACAAAACAATTCTAATAAAAATTGTCTCATCAAAAACGAAGCACAAAAGCGTAAATACGTAAACCTAGGGTTCTTATTTTAATCGTAAAAGACGTTAAATTATGCACGTAAGCCCTAATTTCATCCCGTAAATTTGTGAGTTCATGAACCAACATTAAAATAAAGTATAAAAATAATTTACGAGAATAAATTTACTACCTGAAAATATCAGGTTGTCACAGCATTTCCTCCTAAAAGGAATCTACGCCCTCGTAGATCCATTTCATTTCGATGCCCGTTTCTTATTGAAGTCAAAGAGGTGTGGGTATTTCTTCCACATTTCATCCTCTCGCTCCCACGTAAATTCTGGACCATGCTTTGAATTCCACCGAACCTTAACGATAGGCATACGACTTTGATTAAGTTGCTTTACTTCACGATCTATAACCTCTACGGGTTATTCAATAAAATGCAACTTCTCATCAATCCTGATCTTATCCAATGAAATCTTCTCATCACACGTAGCTAAACATTTCTTCAGATTAGATACATGGAATGTATTGGGAACACCATGAAGTTTTTGGGGTAACTCTAATTTATAAGCCACCGGACCAACTCTAGAGAAAATCTTGAATGGTCCAATATAGCAGGGATTCAATTTCCCACGCTTTCCAAATCTTATGACGCCTTTCCATGGCGACACTTTTAACATCACACGGTCCCATATATCGAACTCTATCGGTTTCCGATGTACATCCGCGTAACTTTTCTGCCTACTTTGGGCTGTCAACAATCGTTTCTTAATCTGAACTATCATCTCTGTAGTCTCCCGAATCATTTCCGGTCCTGTGAGCTGGGTATCCCCAACTTCACTCCAACATACAAGAGATCTACACTTCCTACCATATAAAGCTTCGAACGGTGCAACCTTAATACTAGCATGATAACTGTTATTATATGAAAATTCTGCCAATGGCGAATGTTTATCCCAATTCTTACCAAAATTTATTACACATGCTCTTAACATATCCTCCAGTGTCTGTATCGTCCTTTCACTCTGCCCATCAGTTTGGGGCGATAAGCAGTGCTCATATCAAGATTCGTTCCTAAAGATCTTTGGAGGGATCTCCAAAAATTCGTCGTGAATCGAGGATCTCGATCAGAAATAATCGGTACAGGCACTCCGTGCTTACATACAATCTCCTCAAGATAAATACGAGTCAGCTTCTCCTGTGAGAACTGCTCTTTAACAGGAATGAAATGAGCTGATTTGGCCAGTCTGTCGACAATGACCCAAATCGAGTTATTTCCAAAAGAGGTTCTAGGAAGCTTAGTGACGATGTCTATCGTGATTCGCTCCCACTTCCATTCAGGAATTTTTGGTTGTTGAAGTAGTCCTGATGGCTTTTGATGTTCAGCTTTGACTTTTGCACAAGTCAAACATTGAAGAACATACATAGCAATGTTAGCTTTCATATTCGGCCACCAGTATAACTTCTTCAGGTCATGATACATTTTATCAGAACCAGGATGAATGGAATATTTGGATTTATGGGATTCTAACATGATCAAATCTCTTAAGCCTCCATACTTAGGTATCCACATACGAACTCTTAAGCATTTCACTCCATCTGCTCTAACCTCTAAAGGATCTCCTTCACCTCGAAACCCTTCATTATCAAAACTTTCTTTCTTACAAGCTTCTATTTGTGCATTTCTAACTTGTTCAGGCAAATTATTGTACACAGTCAAAAATAGAGAACGGACCCTGATAGGCTCTCTATCCTTTCTACTTAATGCATCGGCAACAACATTTGCTTTTCCTGGGTGATATTTTATATCACAATCATAATCACTTAACAGTTCTATCCATCTTCGTTGCCTCATGTTTAATTATTTTTGATCGAGAATATACTGTAGGCTTTTATGATTGGTGAATACCGTACACTTGGTGCCATACAGATAATGTCTCCACAACCTAAGAGCAAAGACTACAGCTCCTAACTCAAGATCATGAGTAGTATAATTTTCCTTATTTTTCCTTAACTGCCTAGAAGCATAAGCTATCACCTTTTCTCGCTGCATCAAGCCAACTCCATAACCTCTAAGAGACGCATCACAAAATACCACAAAATCCTCACTACCTTCGGGCAATGATAAGATAGGTGCACTACATAATTTCTGCTTTAATACCTGAAATGCTTCATCTTCTTCACTTCCCCATACAAAAGGTTTATTTTTCTGAGTGAGCTTGGTCAGGGGTTTAGCTATAAAAGAAAATTCTTTAATGAATCATCTATAATAGCCAGCCAATCCTAAGAATTGTCACACCTCCGTTGGCGTTGTCGGTGCAAAACAACTCTTAATGGCTTCAACCTTTGCCGGATCAACATGAATTCCATCTTTGTTAATCACATGACCAAGAAATTGAACAGAGTCCAACCAAAAATCACATTTTGAAAACTTTGCATACAACTTTTCATCCTTTAACAAACTCAAGATAGTCCTTAAGTGTTCTCCATGTTCCTCTTTATTCTTAGAATAGATTAGAATGTCGTCAATGAACACGATCACAAATTTATCCTAATAGGATTTGCACAGTCGATTCATTAGATTCATGAATACCGTCGGTGCGTTAGTCAATCCAAATGGCATTACTTGAAATTCATAGTGTCCATAACGAGTTCTAAATGCAGTGATGGGAATATCTTCTTCACGGACACGAAGTTGATGATATCCAGACTGCAAATCTATCTTAGAATACACACTAGAGCCTTGTAGTTGATCAAATAAATCATCAATCCTTGGTAAAGGATATCGATTTTTAATATTCAACTTATTCAGCTCACGGGGTAATCGATGCACATACGAAAAGATCCATCCTTCTTCTTAACGAACAAGACTGGAGCTCCCCAAGGTGACGAGCTCGGTCGAATAAAACCTTTATCAGATAACTCCTTGAGTTGTTCGGATAATTCCTTCAATTCGGAAGGTGCTAATCGGTAAGGCGCGCGTGCCACCGGTGCAGCACCAGGAATTAGATCGATTCGAAACTCGACTTGACTTATCGACGGAAGTCCGGGTAAATCATTGGGAAATACCTCAGGAAAATCACAGATAATGGGTACGTCTTCTAATCGTTTCTCCTTATACTCATTCCCGGTCACTTGAGCTAAGAACATCTACCAACCGTTCCTGATGTACTTTTGGACTTTAATACATGAAACAATTTTCAGACAGGATTCACCTCGATTACCATCAATTACTAACGTCCTATTCCAAAGAGGAATTTTAACCTTCTTTTCGCCACATAAAATTATAGCATCATTCAAAGATAACCAATCCATTCCAATAATAATATCAAAACTACCTAGTTCTATTAACATCAAATCAATCGGGAAGGAATGGTTCAAGAGATTTAAAGAGCATCCTTGCAACAACTTATGAGTTCTTACTAATTTACCATCAGCCAATTCCACTTCGTAACTGGTATCTATCTCAACGGGTTCAATGTCAATAAGGGCACTAAATTTGGTAGACACAAAGCTCCTATCAGCACCCGAATCAAATAGAGCAACATCATAATGATTATTGAGTAAAAACGTACCAGTAACGACATTCAGATCCTCCTTCTTAACCTCAACCGTCCCAAGTTGATAAACACCTCCCTGGTTGTTACTTCCTAGGCCAATCTTTTTCAATTTTGGACAGTTTGGCTTCTTATGACCCTCTTCTCCACAATTGTAAAAAACAATTCCCTTCTTACACTTTTCCACCTTATGTCCTAGCTTTCCACAATTTCGGCACTTCCAACAATAACCAGCATGCCTCTTATTACCACACTTTGGACACTTTTCATCATTTCACGGTGCATTGCTAGTCAGAGCATTTACATTTCCTTTCCTTTGGTTCTGACGGCGATTAAAACTTTTCCTATTGTCACCTCGACCTCTACGATCGCCTTCACCCTTTCTTTTCTCACAAGCATATGCTTCATCCTCCTTGTCCTGAATGATTTGTCCAATGAGTTGGTAAGACATCCGAACCGCATCATCAATGGTCAACGGCTTTGACGATGTCACATCCCCTCGGATGTTCTTGGTCAACCCCTTAATGTATTGCTCAATCCTTATCTCCTCAGGTTAAACCAACCGGGGACACAACAAAGCCAACTCATGGAATCGATTAGTATAACTATCAATGTCCACACCTTTCATCTTCAAATGAATCAACTCTTGTTCCAACCTAATGATCACACTACAAGGACAAAACTCCTGTGTCATCCACTTCTTAATTTCAGCACATGGAGTAGCATTAACAACATCAATGCCCATAAAATAAATCCTCCCATTCCACCAAGTCAACGCACGACCTCTAAGGGTAGCCATAGAAAAAGTAACCTTATCTTCATCCTTACAATTACTAATGCGAAACACCGACTCAATCTTTTCAATCCACTGACTTAATCCTACAGCACCTTCAGTTTCATTAAAAGGGAGCGGGTCACACTTCATGAACGTCACATAAGTACAACCACCGAATTCAGGTGCATTCCAGGTCCTCCTACATTTCCTCCAGCATTAACATTCACATTATTATCATTCACATTATTACCGCCAGCTCCACTACCGCCAGCTCCATTCCTAGCATTTGCCATAAACTCAGCCATAGATGTGGCAACTTGCTCCGCAATGATCCTACGCACATCATCCTCAGTCACGACTCTCTTGGGCGGCATGATTCTATTATTGCACAATTCAAAGTATATTAAGCATTTACTCAATGAGGGGTTTAAATAAAAGGGTCGAATTGATAATCAAGGAAGCAAATATATAAGGTATGACATGGAATTCAAGACTAAAGATACACATTTCGTATATCATAAACAACCACATAGTCTTAGTCAACTTCCACATCATAATTCTAGCACTATACAAGCCCAAAATTTGTGATAGATCTACTAACCGACATACCAGTTTAGTTAAAGTTTCACAAAAGATACAAAAGATACTACTAAAGATAAACTAGTCTACTGAGAACTGCTAGAAGGTCCATCATCATCCTTCTTTGATATCTTCCTCGGACAATCACAAGACTCATCATCATCAGTTGGGCGCTTATGAATCACTCCTCGCTCAACCATATCAGCATAAAATCTACTGTTCCAACCAACAGAAACATTTAACTCTTTTTCTGCCTTTTCGCGCATCGTACGAGCCACATTCAACTGAATCTCCATCGAGTCCACCTTTTTCTTCATCTTAGCATACTCACCACTTTCCAACACAGACAATCTCCTAAACACTTCTTTCAAACTACGCTCCACATCAGTCAAACCCAAATCAAGCAACTCTCGCTCTTTCTCACCAATGTTTGTTTTTTACTCCAATAAAGCAACACGAGTCTGAACAACACCTAAACCAGTCTCTGTCATACTACCTTGAACACGGGAAGCATCTAAATCACGTCTTAAGGCCCAAGGTGCAAGTCCATCAATATGAGTAGCCTCTTGAACCCTCGACGACTCTTATATCACATGCCTACGGGTAGTAATCCCATTGGTGCCATCAGGTGCATCATCATCCTCATCCTTCTCTGAATCAGACTCAGACTCGGACGATTTATCACTAGGTAACTCAGAATCAGAATTAGACCACTCAACTGGAGGGGGTAAGGCCTCACCATCCTCTACATCATAAGGAAAGATAAGCTTGGCCTCATCATCATACATCTCATCACCTATATCTACCTCCTCTTCTTCATCTTCGTTACCTACATTATCTATACCAACCTCATCATCTTCCTCGATACCAACATTATCATTATCATTCTCTACAACATCAATCTGAGGGGCAATCTGATCTCCTAGTCCTATTTTGGGCTCAGGATCATCAAATGGTTCCTCCTCTTCATCATCCATATCATCTTCTACATTATAATCCACTAAGTCTAAGTAAGGGTTATCATCTACGTTAGGTTCAGGAATAGCAAGGTTCTCTACGGGAATATTAGGGTCTTCTACGGGAATGTTAGGGTTTGCCATGACAGATCTACATTATATAATATATCTCGTATTAGCATAAAATAATTATTAAGCAGTTACATACTGAAATCACGATATATATATATATATATATATATATATATATATATATATATATATATATATATATATATATATATATATATATATATATATATATATATATATATATATATATATATATATATATATATATATATATATATATATATATATATATATATATATATTAGATTAAATATCAAAGTATATATCTTCTCAATAAGGCTTGTTGGTAACATCGGAGATCTTTGACACCGTTATAGTCAAAAGATTTTTAAACATTTTACTCAAAATATTTATTTAAAAATATTTATGGTTAAAAGATTTTTGAAATGTTTTATTCAAAACCTTGGTTTTTAAAAATCTTTCATTCTCTATAACAAGAGCTCTGGTACCAAACTGTAACACTCTCAAATTTCATATAGGTACAGCGGAAGGGTCAATAGAGTGTTACGGGATAGCAAAATAACTCAAATCATAGACAACGCATAAAAAGGGTTGTACAAAGTTAAACATACATTCATTCGAGTACAAGTTTGATGTTTACATCAAGTCCCCAAGTTTCACAGTCATAAAGTTCACAAAACATAGTTCGAATGAATATTATTTTTATGTGGGCCATCAGAGTCGATCTCCATCCAAGTTACCTTCAAGCACTTGAGATAAAACATGCAAAAAATATATCAGCGAATGCCGAGTGAATTCATAGAGTTTAGTAAAAACCCTTATATAAAACAGTTATATAAATCAGAAACACAAGCTTAATATCAGTAATGAGACCCCATATTGCTATTCGGGCAATATATTATAATTCCATTCATGTAGCATACATTATTTATGAGACCGCAACCTCAGTATTTACCATTATCAGTATTATTATCGTTGTTGTTGGATTATTATAAGCCGCATGACATTGTTGCCTTTCTATAAAATACAACCGGTCGCGAGCCCAATAAATATGTGCCTATCTAAATCAGCGTGTCGTCACTAATATCACACTATATAAATCTTCTCATACATAAATTCGCTTACCAATCAATGTGGCACGACGGGGATCAACCGTCAAGGCGCGAACTGGGGTGATCTTCCCCAAATAGTACTATTATATACATAAGCATCTACCAAATCCCGGTAGTTCACGATTCATGCTAATGGGACTTATAGTGACATAACCTAACTTTTAATAATCCATTTCAGTCATCCAATTTGGGTCATACAATCAATCGGGTCCATACCTATAAGCATACAATCGGGACTACTTGTGTTCTATTTTTCATTAAAAACTCGCATGTTATCTCCCTCGCGGGTTTACAAAACATTTCATAAAACATTTAAAAGAGTACGAGGCTATAAAATCACGTTAGTCGGGAAAGGCGGGTTATCGGCAATTAGGATGTACGGTACGTGCCTCGATTACGGAAACCTAAACAAATAATACTCGGTCTTAGACTATCGTCAAATAATATTTATAAAAGTTGTTATGTATATGTAATGATGTAATACATGATGATCAAGTGGGGTTTTACTTCCTTATACAACATTACTAGTTGTTAAGTACTAGTTAGCTTAGTCTAGTTACACTAGTTTTAGCCCATTTACATATTAAGGCCCAATAAGCCCATTAAGAGTCCAATACATTATATTAGTCCATTTATCATTTTAATACCAGGCCCATACTCATATGTTAGGCTGAAATTGTGTATAATTGAAGTTCGTTTTCTTGATTCTTAACCAATTGAAAGTCCTAACAAAATAGGGTTTATGATCGTTTTTGGTTGGTAAGGTTATTTGGATTTTCTATGTCTAATTGAACAATCAAGTAAAACGTGCAAAATATTAACTACGTATCCGTAAAACAATTAGTCAAATACAAAATTTTTATTCAAATAAGGACAAAAATGTAAAACTATGGAATTAAAGTGCTAAAAATGTAAATTCTTGAAACTAAGGTGCTTGAAATGTAAAATCAGAAAACTACAAGGACTAACTACGCAAATGTAACAAACTTCTAACCAAAATGAACTAACTACAAAACTAATTAACTGAAAATATAAAGTTTTGAAAATGTAAGGACTAAATAATGCAAACCCTAGATTAGTGAAAGGTTAGCCAGCTTTGCAAACAATTAAAAACCTCGAGGACCAAAATGCAATTAAATGGTAATATTTCTCAAAAACGGGCTAAGAGAATCAATAAGCTCGTATAAGCTCTATACTTGACCAAATAAGCTCAAACAACTTGCAAACTGCTTAAAACTCAATTTTACTTAGCCTTGTAAAAGGAATAAGCCTAAAACCAAGTAAGACTCAAATAAGAAAATCTTAATAAGCCACAAATAAGCTTTCTAATAATCCAGACTTGCACAAACTGATTTTCTTGTTAAAACTTGTTTATCAGTCCATTAGGAGCATGGAATGTCTTTTGAAATTGAAAATGATCAAGTAATGAAGTTGGAAAATGCAAATAAGCTGAAACTAGCTTATTTGACCAAAGTTTGACCAATTTTGGAAAAGCTGAAAATTTCCAGATTTACTCAAGAACAACTTCTAAACACAAATGTGAAAGAAAATTAGGAGTTTTATGAAGTAGATTTGCTAGTTTGAGAAATCAGTAAGGCATTGGTTTACAGAAACTTGCATATGCTCATCAGCTTATCAAATTGCTTATTTCTTACTTGAAATGGAAAACTATGCAATTTCCTTAAGAGAGCTTAAAGTTCAAATGTTAAATGACAGATGAGAACTGGTTTGAAACAATTTCATCAAGAAATGAAGATATGCCAAGCAATTGAAATCAAGAACTTTTATGAACTTGTTTTAAAACTAAAATTGACCCATACTTTTTATGACCAATTGCCTGATTGACTTAGTTTTTTGACTTGAAAACTACCAAAGCTTGTTTAATATGACTAGAGGAATGTGTATGAACAAAAGTTAACCATTTAACAACACTTCAAAATACAATGACAGTTAATTCCAAAAACTGGTTATCTGATTTTTACAAACTTTTGTGAAGGAAATTTGAGCAAATGGTTTTACTGAACAAAATGAGATATCAGACTAAGTTTATTAACCCAAGTGAAGTGTAAAGAAACCAATAACAAACAGTTACACCAGCTAAAACTCAAAATGCACAAGTAGGCTAAGTATGACTGATAAGATGAACTCAGTAACAAATTTAAGCTAGTGAACAATTAACAAACTAATAAGAAGATTATCTAATCAGCAAAGATCAACACAA
>JANFOE010000942.1:0-294260 GCA_025667525.1 Glebionis coronaria | reverse complement strand
AAAAGAGGTTATCAAACTTCTTGATGCGGGCATGATTTACCCAATCTCGGATTCACCATGGGTTAGTCCAGTCCATTGTGTGCCTAAGAAACGCGGAATCACCGTTGTGCCCAATCAAAACAACGAGTTGATTCCTACACGTCTCGTCACTGGGTTGAGAGTTTGTATAGACTATCGCAAACTCAATGATGCCACAAGAAAGGATCATTTCCCTCTTCCTTTTATGGACCAAATGCTTGAACGTTTAGCGGGTATTGAATATTAATGCTTTCTAGATTGTTTATCGGTTTATTTCCAAATACCCATCGATCTCCAAGATCAAGAGAAGACAACATTCACTTGTCCCTATGGCACATTTTCCTACAAAAGAATGCCTTTTGGCTTATGCAATGCCCCCGGGACTTTCCAAAGGTGCATGTTGGCTATTTTCCATGACATGGTTGAGCAAACCATGGATGATTTCTCGGTCTTTGGGGATTCATTCTCTTCTTGCCTTGCCAATTTAGAACGTATGCTTAAGCGGTGCGAAGACACTCGCCTTGTTCTAAATTGGGAAAAATGCCATTTTATGGTAAAAGAAGGCATTGTGCTAGGACACAAAATCTCAAAAGCCGGTCTTGAAGTTGACCGTGCTAAAGTGGATGTCATAGCCAAATTACCTCCACCTTCAACTGTGAAGGGTGTGAGAAGTTTTCTGGGTCATGCGGGCTTCTATCGTCGATTCATTCAGGATTTCTCTAAAATCGCTCGCCCGATGACCCACCTCTTGGAAAAAGATACTCCTTTTATCTTTTCTAAAGAGTGTATTGAAGCCTTCAATCTTCTTAAGGATAAGCTAACTCAGGCACCAGTCTCGGTTACCCCTAATTGGGAGCTACCTTTTGAGTTGATGTGCGATGCTAGCGACTTTGCTATTGGAGCGGTTTTGGGACAAAGGATCAACAAACACTTCCAACCAATCCATTATGCTAGCAAGACAATGACGGGGGCTCAATTGCATTATACGACAACCGAAAAAGAGCTTTTAGCTGTTGTCTATGCTTTTGAAAAATTTCGCCCCTATCTTTTTTTATCCACCACAATCGTATACACGGACCATTCCGCGTTGAAGTACTTGATGACTAAGCACGACTCTAAGCCAAGACTTCTTTGCTGGGTTTTTCTCCTTTAAGAATTTAACATTGAAATTCGTGACAAGAAGGGAGCTGAAAACCTAGCCGCGGATCATCTAAGTAGACTTGAGGATCCATATCAAGGGGATCATCCGAACAAAGAGATCAATGACTCTTTTCCCCTTGAGACCTTACTGTCTATTTGTGCCAATCTTGATGACACCCCGTGGTTTGCCGACATTACAAACTACTTAGCGGGTGGTGTTCTCATCAAAGGGTTAACATCCCAACAAAAGAAAAAGTTCTTAAACGATGTTAAGACTTACTTTTGGGATGACCCTTTCTCTTCAAACAATGCGCTGATTTGATTATTCGCTGATGTGTTGACGGACCGGCAGCTTTAGACATTCTCGAGGCTTGCCACGAAGGACCCACCGGTGGTCACTTTGGTCCCAACTTCACCGCGAAGAAAGTGTTTGACTCGGGATTCTATTGGCCCACCATTCATCGTGACGCTCACGCAATGGTTAAAAACTGTGATGATTGCCAAAGACAAGGCAAGATCACACATAAAGATGAGATGCCTCAAAATTTCATACAAGAATGTGAAATCTTTGATGTATGGGGTATCGACTTTATGGGGCCATTCCCTTCTTCTAAAGGAAACAAATACATCCTTGTCGCCGTTGACTACGTTTCTAAATGGGTTGAAGCCAAAGCTTTACCCACTAACGACGCAAGGGTGGTTTGTAAATTCTTGAAACAACTGTTTGCTCGATTCAGTGTTCCTCGTGCTATAATCAGTGATCGCGGGACTCATTTTTGCAATGATCAATTTGCAAGAGTCATGGCTAAGTATGGTGTCAATCACCGTCTTTCCACCGCTTATCATCCTCAAACCAACGGTCAAGCCGAGATATCCAACCGTGGATTGAAGCGAATTTTGGAACGTACTGTGGGAGAGCATCGTGCCTCATGGGCCGATAAACTTGATGATGCTCTGTGGGCTTTCCGTACCGCCTATAAGATACCGATTGGTTGTACACCTTATCGTCTTGTGTACGGGAAAGCATGCCACCTCCCTATCAAGCTGGAACATAAGGCATACTGGGCCTTGAAGTAGGATAACTTCGACATCAACAAAGCCGGTGATCTTCGCAAGATTCAACTCAACGAGCTAAACGAACTGAGGAATGAAGCTTAGGAGAACTCATTGATCTACAAGGAGAAGACCGAGATCATCCACAATGCTAGAGTTAAGAACCGAGAGTTCCACGTTGGTGATCAAGTCTTACTTTTTAACTCTCGGTTGATGATCTTCTCGGGCAAGTTGAATAGCCGCTGGTCTGGTCCATTCACCATCGCCAATGTCTTTCCCTATGGCACCATTGAGCTTTCTCAGCCAAATGGGCCCAATTTTAAGGTGAATGGCCAGCGTTTGAAGTTGTACTTTGGTGAGGACATCTCTCATGAGATGATTCCATCCCTCACCACGTTTCCCATGAATTAATTCGGGACCGAGTCAGGCTCGTGACTCGGTTAACAAAAACGAGCGCTCCTCGGGAGGCAACCCGAGTATCTATCCCCCCTTTTCCCGTTTTTCATCCTAAGTGTAGGGGAGCTATATAGGTTGCTTGTGTTTGTATGGTGATGTGATTACAGGGATAAATGCACTCTTGGAATCTTTGAAGAACCGTGCTCCCATGTTATCCGCAATTCTGGTTCTATCTCCCAACTATCGGGATTAAATTTTCTTCATACTCACATTTGAAATTGATCACTTTAGTTGTCTCCTCCTTAACTTGATTTAACCAACGTGCACAATGTCATAAGTGTAGGGGAGACTTTTCCCACATGCTTAAACATTGAGAACAACATTTGTATTAAGTGTAGGGGAGACTTCTATCGAAGTTATAAGTGGACTTTTCCATTAATTTGTCCTCATTTTAACCGGAAAATTTGATTTTTCGACATTTTTCAAAATTTTTAATCTATTTTGGCCTAGTTGTATAGTTGTATTTTGCTTTGTTATGGTTATTTTCTTTCCTTGCTAAAATAAAGTTTAATAAAGTGGTTTTAAAAATTTTCAAACGTTGTGAATCTTTTGACTCAACCCGAGTTTACTTATCTAAGTTTACTCTAGCTAGTATCGTTAACTTGTTTAAGTCAAGTTTTGCTAGGCTTTTATATAGGGAACTTAAAAACGCGAAGGTCTTAACTCTCACGGATTAAGAACAAGAACTTTTCTCAAGTTCCTATAATTGATCCTAGAGAGTCGTTTATCAAGGGAACTTTAAAATACGAATTCTAAACTTGAAAAAGTCTAAGAGTTTGCAAGATCCTATAGATGACTCGAAAACCCAAAACTTTGATTTAATTGGCTAAGCATTCACGAGTCTCATTCCTTGAGATTTTAAACTGTGGAGGACGAGAAATGATAGAGTCAATTATAAGTTTGGTATTCTTTCGTGAATTTATGTGAGTTGATTATAAGCCTATTCTCCCATCGCTTGCTAATAATTTATCTGCAATAAATAAGGTTGTACGATTTGAAAAGTTACTTAGCTTCTAGCACAAGATCGTTTAAAAGTTGCTCGGTATTAATTAGAGTTCATAGCCAAGGCATAACTTATTGAAGCGGGATGCGAAGATTGGCGAGTCCGAAAAGGCCCTAACAAGGCATGAGGGCTACATTTTGTTGCTAAAGATCCCAAGTGATGTGAAGAATCATTTATCAAAAAAAAAATCAATATGAAGGATCGAGACACACGACGAAAAGCAAATACTCCCCTAAAGATCATGGAGAAGTCTATCCGAAAAGACCCTAGCAAGGTATGAGGATAAATAGATCCAAGTCCTAAAAGGAGGCGGATCGTTGTATATCAAAGTCCAAAATAAAGATTGGAGAAAAATGAAGAAGTCGTGGTCCAAATATGAAGAATCTCTCAAAACTTCAAGTGAAGAAATTCCTATTATGAAGAGAAGACCATAATTTCAAGAACGTCTCTCAAAGATTTGAAGTATGAAGTCGCTTCCAAATATCGGTCCGAGAAAGGTCTCAAATTGTGAAGCGAGTTATGCCAAGATATGAACTTTATGAGGTCCCGAGAAGCAGTTTTAAAAGATTTTGTCCTTTAGCTAACTATTGATTAAATCGTCCCACTTTATTTTCAGCCTAAATAACTATCAAAATAAGTCAAACAATGCATCCTCGTGATCATTCAAGACAACAATAAAATATAAGAGATACACCTAGGAATAAGGGAGTCTAAGTGAATAATTGGGCCACATGAGTTCGTGTTAGTTTGCTAACTTATAATAACAATGATCTCGTTTTTAAGCTTGGTATGGGGAACGTGAAACTTGAGAATGATGAACATTCATGACAACCTAAAACCCCAATGTAAGTCTCTGAATACTTTACTTGTTTTGTTCTTTTGGTTTCCTTAGTGTTTAGAGTTTAATAAAGGCCAAGGTGGGTTATTTATGATGAGAAATGTAAACCATGCTTTAAAATTAATGCATTTCATGAGGGCATGACAATGGTTAAGTGTAGGGGATTTGATAGGTGTGAAAACACCCATCCTTTTACCACTTATTGCTTGTTAAAACGAGACCAAAACGCGTATTTAATGTCATTTGTTTGGAATTATGCGTGGTTTGTGTGTTTGTTGTGTTTTCAGAGCCAACTGGACAAATATTAAAGAAAACATGGGATTGCACGGGTTTTATCGAAGAAAAAGACGAAAAGACGAAGTCTATAGTCCAAGAGATGCAAAAGATTTGAAGTCAATGGGCCTATTTGAAGATTTATCGAAGAAAAGGACCAAAGATGGAAGATTTACATATGTCGAAGAACTCAAATCTATTAAATGAAGAAATTAAAAGACGAGTTGAATTTATTCGTCGATAAATCCCGAATCGAAATCGAAAACGTCAACTTTTCTGAAAAGACGAGAAGACAAAAAGAAAGGGAGAAAGCCCACTCACCAAACCAAGCCAAGGCCTATAAATAGAGACCTTCCTTCACATTTCAAGACTAGTTTTTCTTTCTGTTTCTTTTCTCCTAGTTCGTAGGAACACCAACTCCATTAAGGAGTTTGGTGATTTTTATTTTTCTTTGATTCCTCCATAATCTTGTAAGTTTAATCTTTCCATTTGTTCGTTTGAATCTTAATCGTTAATACAAGTTTCCATTTCATCTTGTTCTTCCTTTTCTTATTGATCCTTAAGAGTTTTTATTTAGTTGAGTTTGATCTCTAAAAACATGTGGGTTTTGTGTTTTTATTGATTTCGTTTGATGATTATCATTAGGAGATGATTAGTGGTTAGTTTGGTTTAATCTTTGGTTAAAAACATGGTTGATTTTGGTAAAAATCGTGTTGTCATTTTTCCTTGTTCTTCGCACTGTTTCATCAGCCCAAATTCCGAACCAAGAGATTTATTAAGATTGTTCCGGATCAGCTTATTATTCCGAATAAAGGTTCTATTGAAAAATATACTGGATGAAGCAATATTCCGGATGAGCAACAAACATTATGAACCAACTCTTTTGCTAACTTATTCCGAATGAAGCCCTTTTGTTTTAATTATTCCAAATGAAGCCCTTTTGTTTTAATTATTCCGAGTGAAGCATTATTCCGAGTCAAGCAATATATTCCGAATAAACAGATTTATTCCGGATCAGTCATTATTCCGAATCAGTTTTTATTATTCTGAACTAGTAGATATTCCGGATCAAGCAACTTATTCCGAGTGAACCAATATTCCGAACAAAGGCCTTTCAATTTTATTCCGAATCAGTAGATATTCCGGATGAGCAATGTTTCCGGATGAAGGTTTATTATTCCGAATAAAGGATATTCCGGATCAACAAATTTATTCCGAATCAAGCCCTTTCCGAACGAACAAAATATTCCGGATGAGTTACCAAGAGTTGATTTATTTTCGGATGAAGGTAGTATTCCGCATGAGTTGATTTATTCCGAATGAGCCAAATATTCCAGATCAAGCAATTATTCCGAATCAGCTGTTTTTCCAAGTTTAGGTATTTACTGTTTTGAGTTTAATTCCAGCTTTATTTTCATTAATTGCTTTTAGTTTAATTTTATTACTTCACGCACTTACCTTTTAAGTAGATATAGATCAAAAGCTCCCCCTTTTAGTTACCAAGAACAACAACTCCACTTTGAACCGTGATCGATTCGAGAAGATACCGAGAACGAAACAACGACAAATATAATTGGGTACTTGCAACACAAAGAGAGATCTTGCAAAAGCTACATTTTTAATTAACTAAAAAACAGTTATTAAACATCAAATTTCTTGATAATCTTCCTTCTGAATGGTGAAGATATGTCACTCTTGTCAATCAAACCAAGGATCTTCATGTAGTGGACTACACTCAAGTATATGATTATTTAAAGATGAATCAAGATGAAGCTAACAAAGTTAGGGCTGAAAGACGTGCTAAGACACAAGATCTATTGGCTTTTATGGCAAACTCTCCATCATCTATGTCATATCCTATGGTACCTTACCATCAACCCTCATCAAGTAACTTCATGCCACAACAACAACAACAACAACAACAACTCACCTCCTATGGATATTAACCTCCTGCTGCTGTGAACTACTTACAACAACCCATTGCCTGTTTTGATGACATCACCGATCCTACTCATGCGATTAATACTGGTCTTGCACTTCTCGTAAAGGCATTCAAATTTACCATTAACCCCACCAACAACAATCAGAGAATCTCCTTGAACACTAGAAATAGGCAGATTGCTCAACCTTTCATGAATGCGAATCAAGATCGTCAATTGGTAGCTGCTGGGACACAATATGGTCAGAATGTTGGGAATGTAGGAACTCAGTATGGATAAATTCGTGGTCAGAATCCGAATGTTCCAAATGTTGGTAATCAGAATGGGTTAATAGTTGTGCCAGCGATTGGTAATCAGATGGGAAACATTGTGGCTGCAAGGGCTGAGAATACTGGTACGGGAAATGGAAACAAAAATCGTCAAGCTTAGTGCTACAACTACAGGGGATTTGGTCATTATGCTCGAGATTGCACAGCCAAAAAGAAGAGGGATGATGCGTATCTTTAGACTCAGCTTCTCATAGCACAAAAAGAAGAGGCAAGGATTCCACTTCAAGCTGAGGAATTTGGTCTTATGGCTTCTGCTGCAGAATATGACGAGGAATAAGAGGTGAATGTCAACTACATCTTGATGGCAAACTTACAGCAAGCATCAACCTCAGGAATGCATGATGACAGAGCTCCCGTATATGATTCAGACGGTCCCTCTAAGGTAAACCCAAGTTTTGATGATAATGATATATATAGTATGTCTAATCAGGAGGTAGAGTATACTGAGATGCTTGAGCCCTACATTGAGACACACGGGGACCAAACGAATAATAGTAATATTATTTCGAAGGAGCCTTATGTGGACCTTAGTGTGGATCTAGTTGCTCAGCCTACAACCCTTCCTGATGAGACACATGCGTTTTATAAATCTCTATTTGATAAGCTTGCTAAGGATGTAGATCATGCTATGGTGGTTAATAATAAGTTTAGAGAATCTAATGCCAAATTGACCACTGAGCTTGCGGGATATAAGGAACGGGAGAAATGTTTTGAAAATCATCAGGCTAAAATTAAAGAACTTGAACAAGCTCATGCTACATCGTTTTATCAAGAAAAATGCACAACTAATAAATTAAATGCCTTACACTTAAGTAGTGCTAAAAAGATAAGCGAAATGAACGATGAAATCACGTCTCTTAATAAACAGCTTTCAACTAAAAAATCTACTATTTTGGAGTTAAAAGAAGAACGAAAAAAGCTGAAACATGATTTCAAAATTTGAGAAGATGGGCTTCTTGAGGATTTTTGTAAAGCTCGGGATAGGATTAGAGAATTAGACAACCTTTTAGTAAAGCGTGTCCAATCTATGCAGACGATAAATATGCTCGCACCAAAAGTGAATGTGATAAATTATACTCGATACAAATTGGCTTTAGGTTGTCCTCTTCCCCCTAATCCCGGATACCTTAAGCAAGTTCAGGCCACTAATGAAACATTATATAATGGTAGTGTGCTATTATCTGATGAGCATGATCCTCCTAGTGTGCATGATTCCGAGGAAACTACTGAACTTGCTTTAGAGACTCGTTTAAGAATGAAAAAGCTTGATAAAGAAGTGACACCCGTTTATTATCCGAAAATTAATCCTCCAACTGTTTTTTTTCGGTCTAAAACGGGTACTGAAATGCTTTTGCTACCAAGTGAGGGATTGTCTGATGACCCTCCTAAACCGAGAATTACACGCCGATTTCTAAACGAGCTTAAAGATAACTTTGTCATCCTTAAACGTGTTGTTAATTCCAAAATAACTGGAGGAAATTTTACATCACCTGTTCAGATTGAGGTCCAGAAAATTCTTCAAAACGATATTAATCCGATTATTAATCAAGTTGATGCTAGGTTAGGCAATTTGGAAAACGCTTTTTGTCACACCCCACTAATGGCGGAATATGGGGCGCGACATATGGATATCATCACAACAAATGGTGTCTCTATAGAGAAGACTAAAATGCAAATATAATGTCATAAATGGCGACACAAATGTCATGACAATATCTCAACAATGCAGGAGTCTAGGTAAGTAGGTAACAGTCCTACCACTTACCCAAGACAAACAATAAACATAAACCAAACAAACATATAGGTAAACTAAGAAGGAACGGGGATCTCCTTCTATATGCAATCCTAAGGCATCCAAGTCTAGCCACTTCTATCCTCAAGCTTAACCACATTCTCACCTGAAAGAGACACTAAAACACGTCAACATAAAGTTGGTGAGAGTCATAGGTTTAGACTCCAACGCTAAATCAGTTACAAGCTGTGAATAACAATCATCAACAAAAGAACAAATGGACAATGTGTTACAATTATGTATTAACAACAATCAATCAAGACCAATCATACCAAACCAATCCAAGGCTCCTACCTTGCCAAACAACATCATGGTACCTTAGATGATCACCCTATGTACCTATCCCAAGGCCACTACCTTGGCAAACCACAAGGCCACTACCTTGTCAAACCACAAGGCCACTACCTTGTCAAACCACAAGGCCACTACCTTGTCAAACCACAAGGCCACTACCTTGTCAAACCACAATAACATATCAAAAATCGCATAGCAGTTAATCACATAAGTGTACACACAAGTCCATCACAACCATAAAACATTCACAACAACAATTTAGAAACAACTCAACACAGTGTCTCTTCCATCCCATCTGGAAGTCAAAAACAAAAATAAATATGGGACTATGAACACTCACCTGATAGCTCCTTCACACGTCCTTGCACTAGCAACCAGCTAACAAACCAAAAACACGAAATCAATAAACGAATCAATCACTAAGATGAATCATTAACCTATGATGGACATATAACCCATTCTCACATATTTACCTCATTAATAAGTTCTAATTACCCCATTACTCTTCCTTAACAAGTCCTTAACTTGGTTAAGTTTAACAACTAACCCGTTCGTATTTTACCCAAAACAGTCCCAGTTTTTAGGTCTCAAAACATTAGATCAAACGCCCACTTAAACCTACCCATGGTTTCTGTAAAAGGAATATTCACACCCTTACATATGTTGGCTAACACCTCCCACTTTCCCTAACCTTAACGCTACTGTTAAAGCCTCGATATATATATATATCTACTTTCGTCATTCCAGATTTCCTGATTTTAAACGTACTAAAAGTTTGTTACCATTAAGGGGTCTTACCCTAAACCACCACCTTAGCCCAAGTGCAGATATTAACTAAAATATATAAACCATCTCTCACGTTCGTGAGAAGATCCCAATGCAACCCTAAGTGCCCCAAACAACCCAAAACTTAAAAAGAAAACAGGCTGAATTCAAAACTGTTTTGACCTCCGACTGTTGTAACCTGTTTTTGACCCACTTCCCCACCTCCAATTTAGTTCTCGTTTCTTGCATTGGAAAGCCACTTCAAATATCTTTCCAGGGGTACTTGAATCGTAAAATAAGAGTTTATAGAACTCCCGATATGATCAAAACAATTGACTCAAAAATCTGCCCAGTTTTTAAAAACGGGTTTAACAAAATCAACCTCATTAATTAACCCTAATCCCTCTAATTACAAGCCCTAATTTATGTAATCATCATATTATGATTAATACAACATTAATTTACTGTTTTTATATTAAACCCTAACCTAAATCTATCATAAGATTATTAAAGAAAACATAATAAAAATAATTTAATTAAAAAGGGATTTGAAGATTTACCTTGGATTTATGAAAACCCCCAAATTTTATGAAGAACCCTAATTTTTTATAAGACTCACGAATTTTCTTCATCTCCAGGAGAAAAATAATGAATTTGGTTTAGTATATACATTATATAGGGTATGGGTGAATCCTAGTCCAACCCAAAGCCCACTTTCCTTTTTTTTTCCTTTTTTTCCTTTTTTTTCTCTTCTAAACCGACCCAAACACCCCTAATTTCGTTTTTTTCTTTATTTTTTTTCTTTTTATTGTTAATTAATATCTTATTAATATTACCTTAATTTACCTTAATTTATTTCAACTCCTAAAACTCCCAAAACCTCAAAACCGTAAAACTAGTCAAATTTACGCGTTTTACCGTAAAAGACGTAAAATATACACTTTTATAAAAAATCTCAAATTTTGAAATAAACTTTATAATTAAGTCCTAAGTGACCTAAAACCATCCCGAAAAATATTCATTTGACTAATTACCTTATCCGAGACCTCTAAATGCTAAACCGTAAATCCTAAAAAAAAATACACTATTACTATAATACTTATACGTATACGTAACCACCAAAATATCACCATTTCATTTCATAGTCACTAATTGTGATCTCATGAACATGAATTAACCGTTCCTCGATTTACTTATGAGTACTCTATACTCATAAACGATAATCACACCAACCTCGTTCACACAAAAAAAACACGTAAGCACAAAAATCAAGTAGTCACACATAAAATAACCTAAAAGTAAGACCAAGTGACGAACCTCAAAACCACGGTTGTCACATCACTCCCTCCAAATAGAAATCTCGTCCCGAGATTTACTCCTTAGGATCAACACACAGACAACAAATCACACGAGGATACTTGTTCTAAATGAACTCCTCTCATTTCCACGTGAACTTCAGTTCAAGTTTCAAGATACCACATGTACAAACCAAAATTAAACCCATTGCCAAACTCTTGACCTCACAGTCAATAAATCTCGCAAATGACTCTTCGATAAAATAAAGACTCTTATTAGCACAAAACCCAAATAACCGGACATGCAAATATGCATCCTCAAACAACATTTACCAATCCCAATACATGAAATGTATCATGTATACAACTCATTTCCCCCAGGTAATTCTATGCTCATAAGCTAATGGTCTGATCTTCCCAAAGATCATAAATGGACCTACAAAACTCTACATCAACTCTTCTATTTTACCAAAACATACCACCCGTTACTATGGGTGAAACTCCATACATAACTTTGTTACTAAATCTAGTGGTTTCCTCCTTTTCTACATAGCATCCCTTGTTGCTCTCATTCTGTTCACAAACACCATTACCACATTAGTAGCCTCTTTTACCAATTCTAGTCCACAATGAGGACAACTCACCCTATCCTTTCATATCGTGCCTCAAATGGCATTTATCGACTTCTAGTACGATAACTATTATTATATGAAAACTCAGCCATCGCTAACGAGTTTCCGAACTACCTCTAAATCAATCACCCATGTCCAATTACGTTCATCAACTCCCTTCAGTCCGTATCCCAAACTACTTTAAATTCCAATTTCCTTACAAAGTGACCTATGACGGTCTTTCACATATCCATTAATTCTTCCAACTTCCCAACTACGTGACTTCTCATTCCTCTTGAAATAGGTGATGAATTAGTCAGTCTATCGACTATCACCCAACTCTCATCGTACTTAATCCCCCACCGCATTATGTATCCCTTCCACCAACTTCGTCCTTACATCGCCCTTTCTAAACTACTCCTATCCATGTAGGAAGTATAGTCTACGTCCCTTTCCTCCTTACGATTGTCCAAGCCACGCAACATAAATGTTGACGCGTTCACTGCTTTAGACAACTCAACTCGTGCAACCCACATCCTTTATCCAAACCACTCTAATACATCGTCCCTATAGTTCAAGTTCGTCTCAGCTTCACTTCATCCTTCTTATTCCATGTCTCATCGACCATGCTTGCCTTTCCCAGATGGTACTTGGCCTTGCAATTTTCTTTCATCAATTAACTCCACCCATCACCTTTGCCAAATGTTCAATCAAGATGATTGAATATGTGTTGGATACGTTCATGATCCGTATAGATCATTCTCCACGTCTCGTACACCAAATGCCTCTAGCATTCTAGGCAGATATAACAGTCCAGCTCCACTAACTAAGTCTATCCAGTTCTTCCAAATCTTCAGTTCCTGCAACGTATAAGCGATCGCCTTTCTTTGTCGTCCTCGTACGCGTCCAAATCCCTGCTCCACGTATCGTCATGCTTCGCGAATTAATCCAGTCCTTCCGATAATGCCAAGATCTGCTCATCATCCAATCCACCTCTTCAGCCTCCAAAATGCTTCCTCGTCCTTCTTCACTTCGCCCCTTGCTGGTTCCACGATATGCCATCATCTCTGACTACTAGTCCTGGCCAACCAAATCCTAAAACTCACACTTGAAAATATCATGTTTCATTCCCTTTACTAACAACTCCAAAACCAACACATAATTCGCCTCGTCCTCCTTCTATGATTTGAGTAGATCAAGATGTCGTCGATGCTCCCGATGGCAACTCGTTTATATACGTTCATGCACACTCGGTTCATTGACTCCATGAAACCGTTAGTGCTTTGGCGAAGCCAAATGCATAACCGTAAACCCAAAGCGTTCATACAACATCCATATCAATTTCAATTATGTCCTCCTCACACCCTCTCTTAGCGGCAATACAAATAAATTCCTTGCAATTTCTAACAGCTCTTGTTCTTAATTCACTCCATCAACGATTTGCCTTGGAAGACACTAACTACAACTCCTCTCACTTCTCCTACTTGCTCTATTCATGGTTCTACCTCAACGCTCCTAAACCATACAAAACCAAAACTACATCCTGAACACACCAGATACGATCGACGAATTAAACCCACGGATAACTAACGACATTTCACGTGCACCAATTAAAACAAATCAAAAAACCACGAGACTCCAAAGAAAACTCAAACCCAAAACATGTATCAATTTCCAAATGACCCCTGACAGCGAAAAATAATCCAAGAAACACCCAATGGCAACCAAAACATATTACGCCCCGCGACATATTATTTAAACCGTGCAAAAGATCGACTTTCCAAAAGAATATATATATATATATATATATATATATATATATATATATATATATATATATATATATATATATATATATATATATATATATATATATATATATATATATATATATATATATATATATATATATATATATATATATATATATATATTTAAATTTGTTTTTTTTACCTCCCCACATCTATGTGACTCAAACCATCTACAAACAACCTTCTAGACGTTCTCAAAACTCAACTCAAAGACTAGGTATCCCGTGCATCCCAAATCATAAAAATAAAACTACTATTCAAACTCAACCTTGAATCCGACACTTGTACAACAATTCCGACCAGTCCACTGACCTCCCATGACTATACATTCTGAACATTTGAAAAGTACGTTCCGAGTACATAATTTTAGGCTTTTGAATCACCCAAAAAGTTTTAAAAACGAACAAGTTATGACCAAAACAATTTTATGCTAGTTGTTTTAAAAACTAAAGAATAGACTTAGTGATCAATGCAATCCTTTTCAATGAAAGATATAATTATATGTGAAATATTCATAAACTCCTTTTAACCTTGTATTAATAACTATAAATGACATGAATCGGTTAAATCCAATTATATAAACTATGTAAGTAGAAAGAAATTTTACTTCGCTTTATTTTAAAGAAAGTCTTTTAGAATTTGAAATAAATAAGTGTTGATAAAAAAAAACTTATGTTACATCTTGTTTCAAACATGACTCCAACACCTTACCCTTATTTTACCGAATACAACCAACTATCTAACTCTATTGTAGATTTCCAAGTCCCCCCTTTTTCCATATACCAACCAAAAGAAATGTAAGACTCAACCCAAAAGATTTCATTATCCCAAAAGAAATCTCCATTTATTTAAACGGACTTAAAACCCAGAACAACATTTTAAAACGTAGACGTGAAATATGAACTCAAAGAATACGCTACAAGACACAGTTCAAAAAATTCGAAACGTTGTTGAAACTCCATCAACTCCAGCACCATAAAACACGAACAAACACAAGGTACGTTCAAGTTATAATAACTAGTGAACGACCATATACCATAACTTAACACATAGTAGTATATATACATCCGCATATATATACCTATTAAATCACCCAAAACATACTCGTTACCATACATGTCGGATCAACCAATCACGTCATACACTCGTTTTTCCACACGAGTAATCACCATCTCACCGTGCCACAACAAAGCATAAAACCCACCTCCAAAACCAAACCATATCGTGTGAACCCAAAATCACACAACACAACTATAACCCAAAACATATAACACACTAATAAAAATAGCCATATCGTAGGCAGCCGTTACATAAACCCATATATTATACGTATACCCAATATCTACATCTCACCATATACAAGCATGTACTAATCCTCTTTCATGCAATCATACTTGAGAACCCATTGAAGTTGTGGTACTTGTATAACTATGTTGGCCACCATACTTATACAATTACCCTTTCCCCAATGCACTCCCTCCTATGATGAAACTTATAAGAATCAATACAACATATAACACATAAATCTATCTACTCACATAAGCTCATAACCACATAACCAATAAGGTCCAAAACTCCATCTATAAAATAACATAATAAAACTCTTGGAATACAGAAATCCATAGTCTAGCTAAAACAGTCTAGACTAAATCCAAAACGAAAACATAATCAGTTATAAGTCATGTCGCCCATAAGAGTGGAAATAGCATAAGGTCCTTCATATTCACCTACTCCTAATAACTCGAACCACCACATGATTCTTAGGGAACATGACTTAAACATCAAAAGAAAATAATACCCCTCAGGTACATAAAATAACCCAACAAAAGATAGAAACTACTATGTACCAAATCATGTACTATAATGTACATTATAAGTAAAATACGACAATGACTAGCGTGGGCGATTATGGTTAAACCCGCACTACTCACAACTCGAAAAGAAAGTAACATGTGGCTAAGTATGAACTTACTATGGTTCAATTCATACCAGTCAAAACATCACAATAAATAACATTCAAACACATCAATTATAATAAAATGCACACATACTCCTATGACGCCTATATGCAGGGACCCTTAAGCTATAGACTAGGCTACGCGACTAGGCAACCTAATTCTCTATAACCATTATCTCTGATACCATTCTGTCACACCCCACTAATGGCGGAATATGGGGCGCGACATATGGATATCATCACAACAAATGGTGTCTCTATAGAGAAGACTAAAATGCAAATATAATGTCATAAATGGCGACACAAATGTCATGACAATATCTCAACAATGCAGGAGTCTAGGTAAGTAGGTAAAAGTCCTACCACTTACCCAAGACAAAAATTAAACATAAACCAAACAAACATATAGGTAAACTAAGAAGGAACGGGGATCTCCTTCTATATGCAATCCTAAGGCATCCAAGTCTAGCCACTTCTATCCTCAAGCTTAACTACATTCTCACCTGAAAAGTCACTAAAACACGTCAACATAAAGTTGGTGAGAGTCATAGGTTTAGACTCCAACGCTAAATCAGTTACAAGCTGTGAATAACAATCATCAACAAAAGAACAAATGGACAATATGTTACAATTATGTATTAACAACAATCAATCAAGACCAATCATACCAAACCAATCCAAGGCTCCTACCTTGCCAAACAACATCATGGTACCTTAGATGATCACCCTATGTACCTATCCCAAGGCCACTACCTTGGCAAACCACAAGGCCAATACCTTGTCAAACCACAAGGCCACTACCTTGTCAAACCACAAGGCCACTACCTTGTCAAACCACAATAACATATCAAAAATCGCATAGCAGTTAATCACATAAGTGTACACACAAGTCCATCACAACCATAAAACATTCACAGCAACAATTTAGAAACAACTCAACACAGTGTCTCTTCCATCCCATCTGGAAGTCAAAAACAAAAATAAATATGGGACTATGAACACTCACCTGATAGCTCCTTCACACGTCCTTGCACTAGCAACAAGCTAACAAACCAAAAACACGAAATCAATAAACGAACCAATCACTAAGATGACTCATTAACCTATGATGGACATCTAACCCATTCTCACATATTTACCTCATTAATAAGTTCTAATTACCCAATTACCCTTCCTTACAAGTCCTTAACTTGGTTAAGTTTAACAACTAACCCGTTCGTATTTTACCCAAAACAGTCCCAGTTTTTAGGTCTCAAAACTTTAGATCAAACGCCCACTTAAACCTACCCATGGTTTCTGTAAAAGGAATATTCACACCCTTACATATGTTGGCTAACACCTCCCACTTGCCCTAACCTTAACGCTACTGTTAAAGCCTCGATATATATATATATATCTACTTTCGTCATTCCAGATTTTCTGATTTTAAACGTACTAAAAGTTTGTTACCATTAAGGGGTCTTACCCTAAACCACCACCTTAGCCCAAGTGCAGATATTAACTAAAATATATAAACCATCTCTCACGTTCGTGAGAAGATCCCAATGCAACCCTAAGTGCCCCAAACAACCCAAAACTTAAAAAGAAAACAGGCTGAATTCAAAACTGTTTTGACCTCCGACTGTTGTAACCTGTTTTTGACCCACTTCCCGACCTCCAATTTAGTTCTCGTTTCTTGCATTGGAAAGCCACTTCAAATATCTTTCCAGGGGTACTTGGATCGTAAAATAAGAGTTTATAGAACTCCCGATATGATCAAAACAATTGACTCAAAAATCTGCCCAGTTTTTAAAAACGGGTTTAACAAAATCAACCTCATTAATTAACCCTAATCCCTCTAATTACAAGCCCTAATTTATGTAATCATCATATTATGATTAATACAACATTAATTTACTGTTTTTATATTAAACCCTAACCTAAATCCATCATAAGATTATTAAAGAAAACATACAAATAATTTAATTAAAAAGGGATTTGAAGATTTACCTTGGATTTATGAAAACCCCCCAAATTTTATGAAGAACCCTAATTTTTTATAAGACTCACGAATTTTCTTCATCTCCAGGAGAAAAATAATGAATTTGGTTTAGTATATACATTATATAGGGTATGGGTGAATCCTAGTCCAACCCAAAGCCCACTTTCCTTTTTTTTCCTTTTTTTCCTTTTTTTTCTCTTCTAAACCGACCCAAACACCCCTAATTTCGTTTTTTTCTTTATTTTTTTCTTTTTATTGTTAATTAATATCTTATTAATATTACCTTAATTTACCTTAATTTATTTCAGCTCCTAAAACTCCCAAAACCTCAAAACCATAAAACTAGTCAAATTTACGCGTTTTACCGTAAAAGACGTAAAATATACACTTTTATAAAAAATCTCAAATTTTGAAATAAAATTTATAATTAAGTCCTAAATGACCTAAAACCATCCCGAAAAATATTCATTTGACTAATTACCTTAACCGAGACCTCTAAATGCTAAACCGTAAATCCTAAAAAAAATACACTATTACTATAATACTTATACGTATACGTAACCACCAAAATATCACCATTTCATTTCATAGTCACTAATTGTGATCTCATGAACATGAATTAACCGTTCCTCGATTTACTTATGAGTACTCTATACTCATAAACGATAATCACACCAACCTCGTTCACACAAAAAAACACGTAAGCACAAAAATCAAGTAGTCACACATAAAATAACCTAAAAGTAAGACCAAGTGACGAACCTCAAAACCACGGTTGTCACACTATTCTAAAAGAATTTGCCAACTTTGTTGAATAATTTAAATCTTTGGCGAAGGAAGCTGATGAATCTCTTGATAAAATCAAAGTTTTGGAAAATGATCTTGAATGCCTCTCTAAAGCACGCGATTGTATTGATAGTAGCCCTGTTGAGTTAAGTACCTTTGTGTCGCATAATGAAAACCTTCAAACTGAGGTTGATCTTATGAAAGAGAAAATGGAATCTTATGTCATTAAAAAGGATAAATAATTCACCGATCTTTGGAATAAATTTGTCAATAAATGTGATGAATGCAAATATGACAAGATTTCGTATGAAAAAACTTACAATGAAATGCAACAAACTATTGCACGGTTGCAGGCTCAGTTAGGAGGGGTTAAGGAAACGAATTTGGCCTCTTCAGGGTTAGAGAGTGCTAGTGATGGTAATGTTCAGAAGCTTAAGGCTAAGATTGCAGATTTAGAATCTGTTGTTGCTTCATATAAGCGGGTTGTTGAACAAAGCAAGTCTGTCTATCAGAAACTTATTGATAAAATCTGTGAGAACTGTAAATTAAAGGCCTTGTTCAAAGATAAATCTTCTGAGCCTAGCTCGATTGTGTATACGATGATCAAGAAACCAGCAACCTCGGGACCCACTCGTATTGCTGTAACACCGTTTCCCAAGGCTGCTGGAATGAAAGCTGCTGTTATTACCCCAGGAATGTTTCGCGTTAGACCTTCATCTCAAACTAGGGTAGATATCTCTGTGCCTAGCAACCAACGTAAAGCAACCATTAGGATAAAACCGACCACTATCGCACAACCATAAGTCATTGATTTAAAATATGCTAATTCTAACAAGCGTGTGTCTTGTTCTACAAGAATGAACGACTACACTAAGAGCAGAAGGCCACAACCTACGAGCAATACAAGGAATGATAGGGTCCCTTTTGCCTCTAGAAGTAGTCGTCCCAAGGCTAATAATGTGGATGGAGAAGAACACCGTAGGAATTTACCGTTTTTTCTTCATAATCAGAAACTTAATTCTTCTGAATGTAATTACTTTAAACTTGCTATTCGGAATGAAAAATATGAAGTTATTTGTGCTAAATGTAATAAATATTTCTTTACTTTTAGTCATGATGTTTGTGGTTTGACTATGAATGGTTTGAACTATGGTGGTTACACTCGACTTGACAAGCTTTCTATCAGCAAAACACATAGCACTCATAAGGCTAAAGTGTATGTTCTAAAAACTAAACAGGTAGGGTCCACTAAAAGTCTTGCTATGCCTAGAAGTCCTAGATTTACCTCTAAGTGGTTTCCTACGGGAAGATATTTTTCCTCTAATGGTCATGTTATTAATTCTAGTAGATCTCATACTGACAGTGAAATGTCGGTATGTGATATGGCTTGATTATTACCTAACCATACAGGAACCTATTTCTTCGGTTGCCAAATTTTCTCTTCTCTTATCATTGGCAGGCTGTTGAAATTTGTCTCTAGTGCGTAGACTCGGGCTGTTCCAAACATATGACTGGGAATCGAAGTCTTCTCAAGAACTTTGTATGGCGTTTTATGGGAACTGTTCGATTTGGAAACGATCATGTTGCTACAAATCTAGGCTATGGTGATCTTCATTGGGGAAATATTATCATCACCAGAGTTTCTTTTGTTGATGGCTTGAGACACAATTTGTTCTCGGTTGGGCAATTTTGTGATTTAGATTTGGAGGTAGCCTTCAGAAGTCATACATGCTTTGCTAGGGATCTTGAAGGAATTGATCTGTTGAAAGGAAATCACACAACAAACCTTTACACCATTGATCTTTTTCAAATGTCTGCTACATCTCCAATTTGTCTCATGGCCCGGGACACTTCAACAAAGCCATGGTTATGGCATCAAAGGTTATCTCATCTCAATTTCGATGCCATCACCCAACTTACAAAAGATGATCTCGTTACCGGTCTTCCAAAGTTCAAATATACTAAAGAACATCATTGTCCATCGTCTGAGCAAGGTAAAAGCAAGAAGAAGCCTTACAAACCCAAACCTGCTCCAAATTCGTCGAATAGGTTGCATCTCCTTCATATGGATTTGTGTGGTCCAGTGAGAATCAAAATCATTAACGGAAAGCGGTATGTCCTTGTGATTGTGGATGATTATTCTCGTTTGTAGGTCCTTAGTTTCTTAGGATTGTAGATGTGTTTGATTGATCTAAAGAAAGTAGAGGAATGAAGAACTAGAGAGAGAAAGGTAAAACAAGAAATGATAAGCCTCACCCCTCCATGGAAGTATGGAGGGGTTTATATAGCCCGGGACTTGGACTTTACATGTGACAATATTAGTCACTGAAAGTCCCGGCTATGAAACTAATGTAATTCCGTTAGTCGCACACATTTTAAGGCTAACAATCTTCCCCCAATGTGGTGACATACGGAATTACTTACAATGTTCCTAACAAATGAAAATACAACAAAAATAAGACAGTATTAAGTTTGCTTCCAATGCTGAGGGTGACACGGTTGTCTTCAAGTCTTCTAGAAAAACTTATACCCCAGTTTGTATCCTGTTTGTCTTTGCTTGTTGAGGAACCATTGTATCATGTATGAACTGGATTAACTTCCCCCCAATTCATACCACATGTCTTAAAAAGCTTTCTTCATAGACTTCTTTTTGACGAAGCTTCTGAATCAGCTTCCCCCCAAACTAGTATCCTAGTCTTGAGAAGAATCTGTAGCTTGAGCAATCTTCTATCTTTGACATTTAAAGTGCACAGTGGAATTTTGTAGAAGAAGAAGCAAACCGCACCAAGTAACTACTACCTTGAAATTTTTGGTCTTAATGATTATGTGTTTGGGGGAACATGTAAGAAATCAGCAACAAATCTTCTCACGCTTGTAGAATACTTCCCCCTGGAAGTTTCACTAAGTACTCCAGAGTGGGAACTAAGTCTCCAAAGTACACGTTCTTCCCCCATGATGGTGACGAACTCTCAAAAGCATCATCTGACGTGTACGGTCAAAATCGCGAGATGTTCTTATAGAATGTATGATGGTGACGAACACTCGGTAGCGTTCTTGTCAAAAGAATGGTGGTTAAGAACACTCGGTAGCACTCTTGTCAAAAGTATGGTGGTTAAGAACACTCGGTAGCATTCTTGTCAAAAGTATGGTGGTAAAGAACACTCGGAAGCATCATTTGACGAGTACAATCAGAATCACGAGATATTCGTGTCTGAAGCAGAAATCTTTGTTGACATTCTGTTGCTCAAGTTTCTCGTGAGAATTGGTTGCTGATCACATCTCTACTCTTGTACTCTCTGGCTAAACTTACCAACATCGTATTCTTTCGGCTATCTGTAGTGACCACTAGTGAAGTAAACCTGATATTCCAAACTTGAAACTGAAGTACAATCTCCCAAATTTGTTACTTACGCTTAGCACTGTGTTGATTGAAGAACGGTGCAGAGAAACGTCTCTTAGAATCTTATACATAAAGAGAGAGGTATAAGATGTAGAACACCTCTTTAAGTATCCACAACTCCCGGTGAGTGTGACACTGAGCGCTACAACGAAACTCCTTAAGTGATAGTTGTCCATGTCGTCGACCATCCACCCCTTGACAGTGGAAACTAGATAATTCAAGTCTTAATCATTAATGCTGAATCGAATCATCAATCGATAGAGGGGGTGAAAAGGCTCGATGATGAATTGAGTAGACGCCTTCGTGATATTCCACTTCAACTTCAAATAATAAATATCAAATCCACTTCGTAATCACTTGACATTACTTTTCCCGAATACTAGCCGTTTTGACAATTAAGTGAATCTTAAAGGATCGTTTTGGTGTTTGTTTGTTTTTATCTTCGTGTTTGTTGTGTGTGTTGAGTATGACTGAGTGTCGTTAACTAGGGAACCAACGATGACTAGAGAAAGAGAGGTCATCAACGTCGTCTAGTAAACTTGATTTTTGAAGCCCAAATCAATCATATACCCAACTGATGCGCGAATCAACCCAAATCAATCGTCTGGAAAATTTCCGAAAAATAGGGTTTCAAAACGAGGGTTTTTCGTTAATCGGAATAAACCCGTAATCACCATATCCCCATAATCCGCACATCTATTGTAATTCAGTCCAACCCATTATACTTGGAACGTCAAGATTCGGCAACAGTCCAAAACCAAATAGTTTTCATATGCAATGTTGATAATACGTAGACTACCAATACCATTTGTTTTTTAAACATCTTAGAAGCCCAATACACAATTGCTAGCCTAGTACCTTCGAAAAGAAAATCACCAACATCCATAATTAAAAAAACACAAGGAATTGTATGTTTTTGGTACTAGCAACACGTGTATGGATGCCCATGTGACACTAAGACTCGGTCCACAAAGAGAGTTGGTGATAGTTGGTTAGAATATAAAATTTTCCCAACCATGACATTACCCTAAACACTTTTATAGAATGCTCCGCCCCATAAACTTCTATCAAACGTAATTTCTAACCCCATCATACCTTCTCTGCCACTTTTCATATCTGCCTATCTAACTGCTCCCATAATCAAATCTCCATCTCAACAAGCTTTTAATACAAATCACTATAACCAAATCTCATCAAACTGAACAACTCAACATCATCATACATCGAATACTTCGAGGCCCCCTTTATTTCCTGAACAGCTCAATATCATGGAACTAAGAAGGATGTCTTCAAGATCCTTTGATAAAGGGTCTCGGGTAGGTGTCGATTTCATAGTGATTTGATTAGTGTGTCCATCGAAACAAGGAGAGACTATAACAAACTTGTTACTAGTCAATCTTTAATTTCGTATATCAATTTAGGGTTTAATCCTTACATTGATCGAAGATGAAAGTGTGGTTAAAGTCTGAAAAAATATGTTCAGAGTTTCTATAAAACATTATTCTGAGATCGTGATATCATTAGAGTTTGAGTTTAGATGGGATTGTTAAGAGAGATCCGATAGTTGCATGTCAGTTTTAAACAAAAGATCTATGATGTAGTTAAGTCAAACGAGACAGAATATTGTTTAATTAACTGAGAACCCATTTTATGTTCGTTGAATGAGTCTAGAATGGGATTTAGGTGTCAATGGGTTAGGATAGATTTGGAGTTGTTTGAAGTTAAAAGGTTGGTGACTGTCAGATTTAGTCTCGGTAAGATTTTAAACACCATGGTCTTTGTATGTTTTGTTAAACAGGTCACAATCTTTTCCAAAAAAATGTCATCGTAATGAAAGTCTTAACCCATCGCAATGATATCAGAAAGTCATCGCAATATTTTAATGAAACAATCGCAATGTTTCAGTTATCAGTCCATCGTAATAATGCTGTATCCATCGCATTAAACCAAAATCCATCACAATGTTGGAAAAATTTTGGCAGCATGTCGACATGAATGCCATTGCGATGGATCAAGCCACCCATCGCAATGAGACCCATCGGATTGAGTCCCATCGCAATAGATACAGCCCTACCCATCGTAATGTGTAAAAAACCCCCATCGGAATAAATCCGGAAAAGAAACCGTCGCAATATCCATCTGAAAAAGCACATCGCAATAAGGCATCAAAAAAGGGTTTTACAACCAACAAAGAAAATGGATCTAGAAAATTTTTGTCCTTTTCCCAAAAAATAGTATCTGGTCCCCCTTTTTTCATCTTTCAATAATAAAGCTCGAGTTTTGATGATGATAAAAAATGATGAATAAATTCAACAGTTTTGGAAACTGTGACAAAGCAAGAACGAGACGCGACTTTATTAAAGGAATGTTAACAACAGTGTAAACATTATATATGAAAAAAGAGATAAAAGAAATATAGATGAAACGGATAGAAGAGACCGAGACCACAAATCTGAATATGGACACCACAACACAAATACGCCAATACAAAAACACGAAACACCCCCGGTTAGCTCTGATGCCAATTGTTAAGTTGGATTCACTATGAACACGGGTTCGATCCGGAGGTCGGGGAGGATTAAAGAGATGTTTAGCCATTTTAGTGAGAGAAATAAGTAAGAATAAAAGTGTGTGTTTTATTCTAGTGAGAGAAAGGAAAAACAAGAAATGATAAGCCTCACCCCTCCATGGAAGTATGGAGGGGTTTATATAGCCCGGGACTTGGATTTTACATATGACAATATTAGTCACTCCAAGTCCCGGCTATGAAACTAATGTGATTCCGTTAGTCGCACACATTTTAAGGCTAACATCGTTACACATGGGTTCATTTTCTTGCTTCGAAAGATGAAGCCCCGGATGTAATTATCAATTTCTTGAAGAAAACATCAGTGCTACTTCAAGCCCCTGTTATCATTGTCAGAACGGATAACGGTACATAATTCACCAATCAGAAACTGAAAGATTATTTTGACAAAGTTGGGATTTCTCATCAAACTTCGGCTGTAAGAACTCCAGAGAAGAATGGAGTTGTAGAACGGAGGAATCGTACGTTAGTTGAAGCTGCTCGGACGATGCTTCTCTCCTCCAGTGCACCGTTATTCCTTTGGGCTGATGCTATAGCAACTGCATGTTATACTCAAAACCGCTCCATTATTTACACCTGCTTCAACAAAACAAATTATGAGATCATTAATGGAACAAAACCGGATATTTCATTTTTACATGTCTTTGGTGCTTTATGTTATCCGAAGAATGATCATGAAGATATCGGTAAACTTGAACCTAAAGGTGATATTGGCTTTTTCATTGGTTATTCTTCAACTGCTTGTGCTTACAGCGTTTATAATCGAAGGACAAGAAAGGTAATGGAGACTATGAATGTTACCTTTAATGAACTCTCGGGTATGGCCTCTCAACATAGAAGTTCACATCCTGAGCTTCAAGGTCAGACTTCTGGATACGTATGTTCAGGACTCGCGCTTCTATTTGCACTGTCAGCAATCTCATCGTTACAACCTTCGGAACGTGACTTGGAAGTTTTATTTGGGCCAATCTATGATGAATATATGGAGGATCCTTCGTCATTTGGTGTTCCTCAAAATGCCCCGGCTGCACCTGCTACGGTAGTTCCAGAACCACCAGCTGCATCTACACCAACGGCATCCATTTTTGCACCATCTACGTCAACCTCAACCATATTGACTCCAAATATTCCAACCACGTCTCCGATTGCTGACGCAACTCAACAACATTCTCAGCAAATTCCTACTCATGTTCATCTTCAGAATGAAATAGTTGCTGAAAATGCAAACAATGCGTTGCTCAACGAACACGAGTTTGTTAATCCATTTGGGGCTTCCACAAGTTCTACTCAGCATTCAACGCCATATGTGGATCCGTCGAGCTCACATCATGTTTCTCATACACTTCCACATGAACACAAATGGACTAAGAATCATCCTTTGGTTTAAGTGATTGGCAATCTCTCACGACCAGTCTCAACACGAAATCAGCTGCATACCAACGGTGATATGTGTATCTATGCACTATCAGTCAGCACAATGGAACCAGCTAGTGTGAAAGAAGCAATGACCGATGCATCATGGATTGAGTCTATGCAATAAGAACTCAATCAGTTCATCCGGCTTGATGTATGGGAGTTCGTACCTCGACCGGACAATATCGATCCCCTTACTCTGAAATGGTTATTCAAAAACAAGATGGATGAGGAGCAAACGGTCATTAGGAACAAGACTCGGTTAGTTGTGAGAGGTTATAAACAACATGAGGGAACTGATTTCGCTGAATCCTTCGCCCCGGTTGCTCGAATGGAAGCTATTAGGATATCTTGGCATACGCTGTACACAAATCGTTCACTGTGTATCAAATGGACGTGAAGACGGCTTTCTTACATGGACCGTTAAAAGAAGATGTGTATGTATGTCAACCTGAAGGTTTCATCAACACCGAACATCCAAGCCATGTCTACAAGTTGAAAAAGGCAATTTATGGTTTGAAACAAGCACCGAGGGCATGGTACGACGAATTAGCATCATTTCTTCTACAAAATCAATTCAACAAAGGAACCATTGATCCAACTTTGTTTATCAAGCACTACGGCAACGACATATTGGTGGCTCAGGTCTATCTAGATGATATTATATTTGGCTCTACTAACCCAAAATATTCCATATTATTTACAGACCTTATGAAAAGTCGATTTGAAATGTCCATGATGGGGGAAATAACGTTTTTTCTTGGTCTCCAAGTTCACCAATCCCCCCGTGGCATTTTCATATATCAGGCCAAATATGTGCTTGAAATTCTAAAGAAATTTGGAATGGAGAACTGTGATCCTATTGGTACTCCAATGGACACTAAACACAAGCTTGATTTGGATAAGAAAGGGACATTTGTAGATGCTACAAAATACCGAAGTATGATCGGGTCCCTTATGTACTTAAACTCAAGTAGATCGGACATTGTGCATGCTACTTGTTTATGTGCTCGGTATCAGGCTAAGCCAACCGAGAAGCACCTCAAGGAGGTTAAAAGGATCTTTCGTTATCTCCGGGGAACCATTCACATGGGGCTCTGGTATACGAAGGATTCTGGTTTTAATCTAACTGGTTTTTCAGATGCCGACCATGCAGGGTGTCATGATACATTCAAAAGCACTTCCGGTGGAGCACAAGAAGCTAGTGAGCTGGTCATCAAGAAAACAAGACTGTACGACATTGTCCACCGCGGAAGCATAATATGTGTCTCTATCCATGTGTAGTGCTCAGGTTCTTTGGATGAGAACACAACTCACGGATTATGGATTTTACTTTAACAAAGTTCCTATTTATTGTGATTCACAATCAGCCATAGCCATATCCTGTAACCCGGTCCAACACTCCAAGACCAAGCACATAGCTGTCCGATTCCATTTCATAAAGGAGCATGTGGAAAGAGGAACAATATAACTGTTTTTTGTCAAGACGGACTACCAACTAGCCGACATCTTCACCAAAGCTCTTTCTCAAGACAGATTTGAATTCTTGGTTCGTCGACTTGGTATGCGTAGTTTCACTCCTGATGAACTTGAACGTCTTGCACATTCGCAGTAACCTTGTATATATCTATCATAAAATCAAAATACAAAAATATAAAACCTATAAAAACAAAATAAAAAATGAGAAAATCTTTCAAAATACCATAAATATTCTTCTTCGACATGTCTCTCAGCATCGATAATATGGACGTACTTAGAAATGTTGTTCAATAACGACACGGGTACGTACATAAAGTTCGAATGAGAATTCAAATGTTTTCAAAACATGTCTTTTCTATTTTCTTCTCATAATGGCTTATAGTCACATGTCAGACTATAACCCGGTCCCTCAATAAAGGAAAGTCTTTGACTTATCCTCAACAACGAGAAATTCGTTTTTCTCGGTCATGAGCTTATATCAAAACATTCAAAGTTTTAAGCTCATGAACACAATTTTTCTCGAACTTTTGAGCACAATTTCAAAGTATTTTAAAACAATGTGCTCATATACTCCCATATTTAAATAGAATCTCTCTTCGAGAGGGAGTATAATGATTTCATAAACATTTGTTCTAAAGTTTCATGACACATTATTCTCTCCATGTTTCATCACTAGTTTCAAAAAAATTTCAATTTCATGCAATTTTTGAGGGGGAGAATAGTGATTAAAATGTGTTATCTTGGATAAGATCTTTGATATAAGTGCTTTCTCTTCCTAATATGTGCAAAAAAACCTTTCCTTTTCTGATGTACATATGTAGGGGGAGCGTTTTGGGTGATACAAAAAACCTTCAAGGTGTAAACTCTGATTTCATCAACACCTTGATTGCTTTTTCAACAGGTTTTTCTGGTTACGATATCTATACCCTTCAACACATTAATTCATGACGATATTGGTGTCAAAAGGTGGTTAGGTATTCGTCCTATGATCCAACCAGAACCGGAGGAATCTTCCCAGGGACAATCCATTAGAATTTAGATGTCCTTAGGAAAGATGGAGTAGTTGAGTGTATGGGAAAAAATGCCGACTAATGACTTAGGCTAGCACTGGAACAATCACAACAAGGTGCTAGTTATGACGTCTTGGTAAGCATTAAAGGGGTTGAAGAATGAAAAAGAAATGTAAGGATAAAGGGTGTAAAGAAAGAAGCCCTCCATAAACTTAGGCAGAAACCGGGTCAATACATCTACTATCAGAATCACGTTGATGATTTCTGGTAATGAAGACAAAGCATCATGGACCCAGCAAAGCACAACCCTTCCGAGACTACTCAAGCTTCTCTCAAAAGAAGTTTGTTTTATTGTCATGGAGTTCAACTCATTTCTATCAACTTTCTCACTCCGAGATAGTAGATATTGAAAAGGTGGCAGTCTGCTCGAGCTTCTGATCACCATATAAACATGCACTTATAGAGTCTAAAGCCAACGAGATTCATCAAAAATCTCATTAGGACACTTATTCCTTATATCAATTGTTGTTCATCATTAGAACACAAGCGATAATTTACAAACTCATACGCTCTATCCTTGTGGTATTGCTAGAACATTCAGAGTGATACTCTCTAGTATTCACAGTGATGAATGGAAATCCTTCCAGTGTTAACATCAAACAGCATTGCGGTAGGTCATATGTACGATTCAGTTTGAATTAAACATATGCTAACTGGAAAGCAACAATGGTTTGATTCTTAATTGATTCAAACTCCTTCCAGGTCTCGACGTAATATCTTCATTGTAGAAACTAGAAGGGGGGGTTGAATAGTTTCTTAAAATTTACTTGTTAAAATATGGTTTCCAAAAATCCTTTTTCAAAAACTTAGGCTTGAGGAAATATGTGAAATCTTCTTATGCACAAATACGAACAATGATAGTGTAGCTAAACTAATACTAACAAAAATATATCCACAAAGAATAAAGAATGATAGTGTAGCTAATCTAATATTAACACATGTATATGCAAAAAGTAATATGGAATGTAAAGAGTTAAGGGTAAAGAAAGATCAAACCGAACACCAAGGATTTATAGTGGTTCGGCAACGAAGCTCACTCCTCGTTCCTACTCCACTCCTCGAGTACTCCTTACTCGAGAGTTCACTACACAACAAGCTCCTTATGGTGGAGAAAACCGTACACGTCGCTTAACCAATTTCCGATTCTAAGCTAAAAGTCGAGCCCTAATCGTAGCTAGGACCAATCTACACAACTATACTTAGTACATACACAACTTCCAAATAGACACAACTACTTGGATCTTCACAACTATGACACAACTACAAGAATATACAAATTGATCTTCAATAGATCTTTGGTGGTGGACTCAACACTTCACTAGGATAGTGTTCTTCTCTTTGCACTTGGAGAGGAAGAGATGGAAGAACAAGATTCATTTCTTAAACAAGTAATAATCAAACAAATGATCAAAGATTTGAGTAATTAAAGAAGGGGTTTGAATCTGGAAATAAATGTGCAAAAGAGGTGAGGTGAAAAGCTGAGAATGGCCAACTATTTAAAGGACAAATGAGCCAACGGCTATATCTGCCCGCGGTACCTTATCACAGCCCGCGGTACCTTATCGATAAGGTACCGCCTAGGCGCTAAGGTACCGCCGGACTAGACTCCGCTCCTTTTTGTCTTTTAGTGGTGGATGTCTTATCTGGGTATAAAAATATCCTGAAAGGATATTCTTAACAGTATAAGAATATGCTATTTTCAAATTTCAAATAATTAATTTAATAAAACATTTTCTTAAAAATAAAGTTTAATAAAAACTTGTCACTTTTAATAAAAAGTGAGTTTTAAGAAAAGATTAAATCACTTGATCACTTGATTAAGGTTAGTACTTGTTTATCCATACCTTAAGTGAAAATGGGTAAAATGAAAAATACTTGAACTCAAGAATTCGTTTTTCGTTGTTTTCGTAAATGCTTGTTTTTACATATTGTCGTAATCAAAACTAAGCGAGACCGAAAAATGCAAGTAACGTTTTTAGTCATTATTGCATTAACAATCTCCCCCTTTTTGATTCCGACAATACATAAACTCAATCATACAAAAACAAAATTTTCGAAGACGAGTTTATTCATTTCTCCCCCTTTGTCGAAGCAAAAAGGTTGCCTAATCCGGTGTTGAAGAAACAGACTTTGCAAAGACTCCCCCTTGGTGCTTACTCCCCCTAGCTTGGGGCACCGAGGAATCGAGATATGGTGACAAGCTACATAGAAGGGTTAGTTGAACAAAAGAAACAACCAACAATATATAGCAATAGGTCACAAAAAAAAGAGAAGAGAACACAAAGACAAAGATCCAAGATATGTTACTAAAAGAACATCATACAAAGAAGTATGGAAAAAGAAACAAGCCAAAAGCATAAATCTAATCCTAGTTATTCTAGAATTCTAATATTTGCTTGAATTTGGTGTCTTGTGGATAAGCAATCAATGCTTATATGAAAGACAAGGTAATAGCGGAGGGTGGTGGTGGTGGCTTGTTGGAGATCTCATAATCAAAGTGAAGAGGAGGCTTGATTAAGAGACTCTTGATGTAGCTCAACTCCTCATAGATGTGTGCCATAGCAAGATGATGATATTGACAACAATGACAATATGTTCCATGGTGCATGACATTATCATGAGAAGGAGGAAGAACACTAAAGGGTGGTGGTGGAAGAAAATAAGTTCCACAATCAACATTCTTTGTAGGAGAAATGTGATTAATAGTGTTCTTGGGTGGGTTTGGATTGAAAGCAATTGGAGAAAATGGAGGAGATTCAAGGCTTTCATTGGGGGAATAAGACATTTTGGATGTGAAGTAATGCAAAATGCTTATGGTTTAAATAAGGAAGGCTTAGGGTATTTTTGGTGTGGTCAAAGGGTTTGAAACAAAGATTCTCAAAAAGGTTGGAGCAAATCTGGTGTTTCAGACAAAAACCCGAAAAGGAAGGTCACTGTAGGCGGTTCCTTATCTATGCTGGCGGTACCTTATCAATAAGGTACCACGGTTCACATAAGGAACCGCCTGCAGAAGCAAGGTTTGGTGTTTGGAGGAAGATTTTCAGCAAATCTTATTTTTCTAGTCTAACTTATCATAGGGATATGCTTAAAAGCAAAGATAGACAAAGAAAACATATGCAAACTTACCAAATAGAGATTTGACCAAAATACATGGATTAAAAAATCAATGTAGGAGGTGTATAAGACAAGACCTTAAGTCATGACACAATGATCCTCCATGATTCAATCTTGTTCTTGCTATGTTTGAGAGAATCATACATATGAATTATGTAAGCTCTATATGAATAGCGAGAATCTATGAAAAAAAAATCGTTTTTAGATTGAATCAACAATGTCAAACGAATTTCTCAACCATTTTCAAAAGAGACTTTGAGAGTTTTGAAAATGAGATGAGAAGATTTTTCAAAAGGAGTTTAAAGGACTCAAGGACTCAAAGTCGTAATAGAAAACACACAATAAGAAAGGAATTTAAGGAAGATGTTCCATTAATCCTAGACCTAGACGCAAGTAATAAAAAGGTTCACTCTTAAGTGGCTTAGTGAAGATATCGGCTAAGTTGTCCTCGGAGGGCACCTTTTCGATAGTAATTTTCCCCTTTTGAACATTATCCCTAAGGAAATGGTGTCTAATTTCTATGTGTTTGGTTCGCGAATGTTGCACGGGATTCTTGCTTAGGTCTATAGCGCCTTTATTATCGCACATGATGGGAACATCATCAAGAGAAATCCCGTAATCAACAAGCGCTTGCTTCATCCATAGAGCTTGTTGGCATGCTTTACTGGCACTTACATACTCGGCTTCCGTGGTGGATATCGCAAGAGCGGTTTGTTTCTTGGAGAACCAAGAAGTTAAACAACAACCCGTGAAGGTACAAACTCCACTAGTGCTTTTCCGGTCCACATAGTCTCCCGCATGATCCGAGTCCGCGTAGACAATGGTTTCTACGCTGGTCCCTTTAGGATACCATAATCCTAAATGTATAGTGCCTTTAATGTATCGGAAGATACGCTTAACCGCTTCAAGATGAGAGGTTTTGGGAGCCTCTTGGAAGCGAGCACAAAGGCAAACACTAAACATGATATCCGGTCGACTTGTCGTTAGGTACAACAAACTACCAATCATACCTCTATATTTGGTGTTGTCTACCGACTCACAATCATCATCTACGGTGAGTTTAGTATCCGAGGCCATAGGGGTTTTCATTGGTCTAGATTCTTCTAATCCAAATTTCTTTAGCATTTCTTTGGCGTACTTAGATTGACTAAAGAAAATACCATCGTCCATTTGTTTAATTTGGAGTCCTAAAAAGAAGTTAAGTTCTCCCATCATACTCATTTCAAACTCATCATGCATGATTTTGGCAAAGTCATCACACAATTCTTGACAAGTTGAGCCAAATATAATGTCATCAAGATATATTTGTACGATTATGAGGTGAGAACCTTTCTTCTTTGTAAAGAGTGTATTGTCTACCATACCCATGGTATACTCATGTTTAACAAGAAACGCTTTAAGTCTATCATACCAAGCTTTGGGTGCTTGTTTGAGTCCATAAAGTGCTTTCTTAAGCTTGTAAACATGGTCCGGTTTCTCAAAATCAATGAAGTCGGGAGGTTGAGCCACATATACCTCCTCATTGATCAAACCGTTAAGAAATGCACTCTTTACATCCATTTGTTGAAGCTTAATATCTAAGGCACAAGCCTAGGCTAAAAGGATTCTAATTGATTCTAATCTAGCTACCGGTGCATATGTCTCGTCATAATCAATCCCTTCGTGTTGATTATAGCCTTGAGCTACAAGTCTAGCCTTGTTACGAGACACAACACCATTCTCATCTAGCTTATTCCTAAATACCCATTTGGTTCCTATAATGGTAGAACTTCTAGGTCGAGGAACAAGTTCCCAAACATCATTGGCAACGAATTGATTCAATTCTTCTTGCATCGCAATGACCCAACTCTCATCCGTCAAGGCTTCTTTAACATTCTTAGGTTCAATCAAGGAGACAAAACAAAAGAAGTTGCTTTGATTTTGGACTTGAGATCTTAGGGTCCTTTGATTTAAGTCACCAATGACATTATTGAGAGTATGATCCCTAGACTCCTTAATGTTTACTTCCTTTTCAACACTAAGGTCTTCAACTCCTATTTTTCTAACCTCTTTGGCTTTAACTACTTCTAATTCATCCAAGTCATCATCAACCAATGGTGGTGTCTTGGGTGAAGGAGGGGTTTCATCAAAGGTTACGTTGAGTGATTCTTCAATAACCCCTGAGGTTCTATTTAGGACTATGTAGGCCTTACTAGTTTGGGAATAACCTAAAAGGATACCTTCGTAAGACTTTGGGTCAAACTTGGTAAGGTAGTCTTTGGTGTTGAGGATAAAGCACTTGCTTCCAAACACCCTAAAGTATTCTAATAAGGGTTTCTTACCTTTAAGAATCTCATAGGGGGTCTTTCCTAGGAAAGGTCGAATAAGAATTCGGTTGAGAATATAAGTCGATGTATCTACGACATTGCACCAAAACTTTTGAGGCAAAGATTGCTCGTTTAACATCGTCCTACTCATCTCTTGGAGAGTCCTATTTTTCCTTTCAACTATCCCATTTGATTGTGGAGTGCGAGGAGCCGAGAAGTTATGGGTAATACCATGAGCTTCACAAAAGGCACCAAATTTCACTTCATTATCAAATTCCCTACCATGATCCGTCCTAATAGAAACAATTGAACATCCTAGTTGATTTTGAATTCTTCGACTAAAGATTTCGAAATTATCGAAAGCTTCATTCTTAGATGCCAAAAATCTAGTCCAAGTGAATCTAGAATAGTCGTCAACTATAACTAGGGTATAAAGGTTACCTCCATAACTCCATATGGCGGAAGGTCCAAAGAGATCCATATGTAGGAGCTCTAAGCACCGAGAGGTCGAAACCAAATTCTTGGCTTTGTGACTTGAGTGAACTTGCTTTCCACCTTTGCAAGCATCACAAAAGTGACTATCAAACTTAATCTTGGGGAGGTGTCTTACCAACTCCTTAGAGACTAAATATTGAATTAAACGCATATTAGCGTGACCTAATCTCCTATGCCAAATAGTAGAACTATCATCTATAGTCGCAAGACATATGTTGTCTTTTGACTTCTTATTAACCTTCATGACATAAAGCCCATGCTTTCTAATACCTTTTCCAATGACTTTTCCATCTTTTATGATTTCACTGTCATGTTCCGAAAAGATAACCTTACACTTATTATCACAAATTTGACCTATACTTAAAAGGTTAAAACCTAAGTTATCTACGTGCTCAACATTTTCAATGGTCATGGAGTCAAGAGAAACCGTACCTTTGCCAATGATATTACCACGTAGACTACTAGCGAATGTGACGTTACCTCCATCATATGCTTTGTAATGCGAGAACAAACTTCGATTACCCGTCATGTGTTTAGAACATCCACTATCCTTAATCCACTCATCGGGCTCCAAATCAATTCCCAAGCATATCTAGGTAACAGTACACAAGATCAAACATTTGGTCCCCAATATCTCATGGGTCCAAAATTGTTAGTTCCAAACATCCCTTGCATTTGATTGGGATGAATGAATGAAGTGGGAATTCCCCATGAAGAACAAAATGGAGGAGGGTAGTAATTCATGTAACCATTTTGTTGCTTATTACTTCTCCTAGGTGTGTTTGATCTAGGTTTAGAGTTATTATTATTATTCTTTCTAGGTGTTGGAGTTTTACTTCTAGTTCGAGAGTTGTTTTGATTATCTCTTGTAGGCGTTGTCGTTCTACTTCTAGGCTTAGACTCATTCCGTACTCTAGGTGGAGTAGAAGATAATCTAGATAAACTTCTATTTCCCATGAGAGGTTTACTTAACGGCTTATAGAACTTGCTAATAGTATTGTCGTCAAGTATGGGTAATTAAACCTTATTAACAGTAAGATGCTTTGGTTTTTCATTTAACTTAGATTTTTCAGAAAGTTCAGAATTTTCACAAAATTCAACTTCTGGCCGCGGTACCTTATCTATGGCCGCGGTTCCATAGCGATAAGGAACCGCGCCATAAGATGTGGAACCGCGTCCAGAAGATGTTTTCTGTGAAAACCTGACTTGTTTTGGTTCACTAGTTGAGGCTTCATTTGAATTAAAACCTAGACCAAGTTTTTCCTTAGAATGAACTTGTTTGTTTAACATATCATCAAGAGCACTAGTACCTTTCATGAACTTTTCCAATTTAATGGAGGTGCTCTTGAGATCATCATTCTCTAATCTAAGTTTCTCACAACTTAAGCAACCTAAATCAACCTCTTTGTTTTTCTCAAGTTTAGCCAATTTCTCCCTAAGTTCATTGATCTTATTTTCAAGCTTAGTTTTGGTTGATTTTAAGGTTTTATTCTTTTCTATGAATTTAAGACTAAGTTTGTGTAAGCTATCATATTTTCCTTCAAATTCAATATCATCTAAAGTGGAACTATCATAGCTATAATATTCGGTTTCGGAATGTACCTCTTTAGAAGTGTGAGCCATAAGACATTTCTCCTCTTTGGGGTTATCATCATCATCTTCACCGCTATCGCTCCAAGCGCCACTAACGAATGCCGTGTGGTTCTTATCACGAGCGGGATTTGGACAATCACCAATGAAGTGATTTGGATCACCACATCTAAAGCAACTCCTATCACCTTTTTCGTTCTTGACAAATCGACTCTTTGACAATGGTTTCTTGTCATAGTTTGGTTGCCTAACGTGTTGACCTCGTCTCTTGAAGAACTTCTTGAAATCTCTCACCGCCAATGCATACTCCTCGTCATCACTTTCCGAGGAACTATCATGGTCACTTTGTGCCTTCTTGGCCTTAAGTGCAAGAGATTTCCTTTCACTCTTGGTTGTTACTAATTCCGAGTCCTTCAAAATTATCATCTCATGAACCTTCAAGTTTCCTATGAGTTCATCGAGTGATAAGGTTGAGAGATCTTTCGACTCTTCAATAGACGTGACTTTTGCTCTCCACTTTGGATGTAGGGCCCTTAGAAACTTCCTAACATTGTTCTTGCTAGAAAAACGTTCATCAAGTGCTTTTAGACTAGTAATAATGGTGTTAAACCTAGCAAATGCACTATCAATAGTTTCATCTTCTAAGATGACAAATTGTTCATATTGTTGGACAAGAAGATCGATTTTACTTTCTTTGACTTGGCTATTACCTTGGTGGGTTACTAAAAGAGTGTTCCAAATATCTTTAGCGGTTTCACACATAAAAATTCTTTCATACTCTTTCTTAGGGAAAGCATTATAAATCACCATTTTAGCCTCATTATTTTTTGAAAGTTTCTTTTTAGTATCATCATTAGCTTTGTCAAAAGTGACTAATTCTTTTATTTTAGAAACTTCATTAAATTGAAAGGGTAAAAAATACCATTGGTAATAACATGCCAAAGATCTAAATCTTTTGATTTCACATAAGTTTCAAATCTATTTTTCCAATAAATAAAACTATCGGTTTCAAAAAGTGGTGGTCTTTGCATAGATTGCCCTTCTAGGTACTTGTTGGAATCCATAGATCTATTCAAGTTTTAAAATACAATATACTTTAAAAATCCTTGAGCAACCCTCTCTGATACCAATTGTAGAAACTAGAAGGGGGGTTGAATAGTTTCTTAAAATTTACTTGTTAAAATATGGTTTCCAAAAATCCTTTTTCAAAAACTTAGGCTTGAGGAAATATGTGAAATCTTCTTATGCACAAATATGAACAATGATAGTGTAGCTAAACTAATACTAACAAAAATATATCCACAAAGAATAAAGAATGATAGTGTAGCTAAACTAATACTAAGAAAAATATATCCACAAAGAATAAAGAATGATAGTGTAGCTAATCTAATATTAACACATGTATATGCAAAAAGTAATATGGAATGTAAAGAGTTAAGGGTAAAGAAAGATCAAACCGAACACCAAGGATTTATAGTGGTTCGGCAACGAAGCTCACTCCTCGTTCCTACTCCACTCCTCGAGTACTCCTTACTCGAGAGTTCACTACACAACAAGCTCCTTATGGTGGAGAAAACCGTACACGTCGCTTAACCAATTTCCGAATCTAAGCTAAAAGTCGAGCCCTAATCGTAGCTAGGACCAATCTACACAACTATACTTAGTACATACACAACTTCCAAATAGACACAACTACTTGGATCTTCACAACTATGACACAACTACAAGAATATACAAATTGATCTTCAATAGATCTTTGGTGGTGGACTCAACACTTCACTAGGATAGTGTTCTTCTCTTTGCACTTGGAGAGGAAGAGATGGAAGAACAATATTCATTTCTTAAACAAGTAATAATCAAACAAATGATCAAAGATTTGAGTGATTAAAGAAGGGGTTTGAATCTGGAAATAAATGTGCAAAAGAGGTGAGGTGAAAAGCTGAGAATGGCCAACTATTTAAAGGACAAAGGAGCCAACGGCTATATCTGCCCGCGGTACCTTATCACAGCCCGCGGTACCTTATCGATAAGGTACCGCCTAGGCGCTAAGGTACCGCCGGACTAGACTCCGCTCCTTTTTGTCTTTTAGTGGTGGAGGTCTTATCTGGGTATAAAAATATCCTGAAAGGATATTCTTAATAGTATAAGAATATGCCATTTTCAAATTTCAAATAATTAATTTAATAAAACATTTTCTTAAAAATAAAGTTTAATAAAAACTTGTCACTTTTAATAAAAAGTGAGTTTTAAGAAAAGATTAAATCACTTGATCACTTGATTAAGGTTAGTACTTGTTTATCCATACCTTAAGTGAAAATGGGTAAAATGAAAAATACTTGAACTCAAGAATTCGTTTTTCGTTGTTTTCATAAATGCTTGTTTTTACATATTGTCGTAATCAAAACTAAGCGAGACCGAAAAATGAAAGTAACGTTTTTAGTCATTATTGCATTAACATTCATGATCTTGCCAGAACATTCAGAGTAATACTTTTCAGTAGTTACAGTGACGAATGGAAATCCTTCCAGTGTCATCATCAAACAGCACTGCGGTAGGTAACTTGTGCGATTCTATATGAATCAAACTTGTGTCAACTGGAAAGCAACGATGGTTTGATTCTTAATTGATTCAAACTTTTTCCAGGAAATTGAATTGACTACTTAATCAGCAAAATGGAACTGTATGATTCACTCCTTGCTATGAATTATCTTCCGATAATTTCAAGTATTGAGAACGACTACCACAGCCGAAAACCCTGTCAAGTAAGTTCTTTGAACTTACCTAATCACAGGTACAGTATTCTTACTGTATAACGGGAAACCGGAGGAATGAAAACGGTGGCGTAACTTCAAGAAGTCGTAATTCAAGACCACATGCTCATATAAATGAAGAAAGCTCAAGAACATCTAAAGACAAAGACTTCCGATACTCTGATGAATAAGGGAGATTGTTAACAAGCTTTCAAGTCAACAGAAAACATTAGTATGTGGAGAAAGACACAAAAACACAAGCTGGCAAAGTTACAAGATCAAGTCAAGGCAAAGATCAAAGATCCAAGATCACAAGTCATGAAAGGAACTATGAAGAAACTCTCAAGATATCAAGCTTCAAAGTCTGCAACAACAAAGAAGTGAAGTCACATATTACATGACCACCCCTTAGGGGGAGATTGTTAGAAGTAATTAAAGTGATGGTCATATAATATATCATTGCGAAGCTCGTGAAAAATGTTATTTAATGATTTCGAGAGTTTTTAGTTATTATTGTTTATGTAACGGGATTTAGTCCCGAACACACAAAGGAGGAAGGCCTCCTAAACAATTCTTAATTAGTATAAAAGGCCCCCTAAGCCTCATTTGTGGGTGTGCTTTCCATATTCATAGTTTTAGAGAGAGAAATGTGTGTTTGTTTCTCTCACTAGGAAAACACCAACTTTGTATTTCTTTTATTCTCTTCATGTTAATCTAATCTTTCTTTTTTAGTTTAATCATCATCATGTTATTTGTGTTTTATTAGTCATGTGATTTAGTCCAACAGGATAACATCCTCACAATGACAATTCAATTGGATCAATTTTTGAGGGGGAGCATTTCAACTTCATGCAAAATATTGACACATCTTTCTCCTGGAGATTTTCAAGACTATTTTTATAAAATATAGTTTAATCAAATTTGGTATCTCTAATATCAAAAGATTTTATATATTAGAGATAGGGGAGAAAATGTGATTAAAATGTGATCTAAAGACTCAAGAACTTATGGTTACGATCAAATACCCACAACTCTTCAATTCACGACGTTATTGGTGTCAAAAGGGTGGTTAGGTTTAAGTCTTATGATCCAACTAGAACCAGAGGGATCTTCACAGGCGTAATCCAATAGATTATTAGAAGTCCTTAGGAAAGATGGAGTAGAATGTGAACGAAGCTGAATGCCAACTAAGTACTGATGCTAGCACTGGAACAATCACAACAAGGTGTTAGTAATGATGTCTTGGTAAGCATTGAAGGGGTTGAAGAATGAAAAAGAAATGTAAGGATAAAGGGTGTAAACAAAGAAGCCCTCCATACAACTTAGGCAGAAACCGGAGTCAACACATCATGAAGACAACGCATCATGGACCTAGTGATGTAATGCACAACCCTTCCCAAGCTGACGCAGGCTTCTCTCAAAAGAAGTTTGTTTTATTGTCACGGAGATCAACACGACGTCTATTCACTTTCTCACTCCGAGATAGTTGATCTTGAATAGGTGGCATCTGCTCCAGCCTTCGACCACTAATAGTGCACAAATCGAGTCTAGAGCCAAGAGATCAATCAAATCTCGTTAGGACACACGGATCAAGATCAAGAGAGTCCTACGCTATATCCTTACGATATTGCTAGAACACTCAGAGTGATACTACTCAGTATTCACAATGATGAGTGGAAATCCTTCCAGTGTTAACATCTAACAGCACTGCGGTAGGTCATGTGTAAGATTCTTTTAGAATTGAACATGTGTAAATTGAAAAGCAACAGTGTTTGATTCTGAATTGATTCAAACTCGTTCAGGTTTCTACGCAATATTTTTATGGTCTTGCCAGAACATTCAGATTGATATTTGTTAATGTTCACAGTGACGAATGGAAATCCTTCTAGCGTCAACATCAAACAGTGCTACGGTAGGTAACTTGCGAGATTCTTTATGAATCAAGCTTGTGTCAACTGGAAAGCAACAATGGTAAGATTCTTAATGAATCAAACATATTCCAGGAATTTGAATTGACAACTTTAATCAAAAGGATATCTATCCAATTGATTCATTCTTTATGTTCGCAGTCTTGCTTTGAGACGGTCTAGTAAAGAGAACGGCTAGTATAGTCGCGAAACCCTGTCTAGGAGATTCTTAATTGAATCTACCTATCACAGGTACGATATTTAATATCGTCTAATGGTCTTCACCGACCGGAGGTAAAACGCTACCGATTTAGGACAAATGTCAAAGCCATTCAGTCCGTGTCTATGTTTTGTCTCAAGAAGGTGGCGTTACGGTGTACTCAGCAAAGTCGAAGATTCAAAACCACATACTCATGCCTAAAGATACAGTCAACAATCAAGAAAGCTAAAGACTTTCGCAACTCTGATGATCAAAATCTTCCTTATCAATTAATGTAGAGGAATGACCTATCTTCAAAGGAGATTGTTAGCAAGCTTTCAAGATTGTGCAAAGTATGAGCATGTGGATAAAGACACAAGATCGCAAGATGGCAAAGACAAGTCAAGAATGATTTGAAGATCTCAAGTTTAAAGAGAAAGTCGAAAGACAACGACAAAGGCTCAAAGATCATTCCATGAAGGAACAAGACTACTATTACACGTTCAAGACTCATTTATGACGAAATTCGTAATCTCCATAGATTTCCAAATATCAAAGAGGAATGACCTCACATTGGGGAAGATTATTAGCCTCAAAATATTGAGTCAAACAAGAATGTTCGGTCATAGGTTTATATTTTAACATTTATTAGAACGTTGTAATAGTTAGTTAAAATAGTCGTGACATTACGGGCTTGATGGCTATCTTAAAAGGCCTCTTTCAAGGTACTAAGCACTTATTCAAGCCCGACCCAATCAAACATATAGCCCATTAGGCCACATGTAGGCAAGGCTATAAATACCTCTCCTTGCATGTAAGGAGAGGTGTGTTGATTGTCATTTTTATTAATCTAATCTTCCCATAGTTTTACACACTTCTCTCTACTTTCTCTCACTACTTTCTCTCTCTAGAATTCATCTATCTTTCATCTACCTTTCTTCTTTCTTTCTTGTTTAATCATCACAAATATGGGACAACACAAATTACAAAGACATTTATTGCCAAACATAATCATAAAACGAATTATCTAACAAACACTATTATCAAGGTAATAATCATTACACTAACATATCTTAATCATGCTTAGTGATCATAAAAGTGATTAGCCTTAAAACTCACTTTTGTCAAATGTATCAAAAGATTTTTAATAAACTTTATTTTTAAGAAAATTTTTTATTAAAATGAAAATGTAAATATGAATATGGCATATTCCAAATGCCATAAGAATATCCTTTGAAGGTTTAAACAACCTCAGATATTTCAAATTCACTAAAATACAAAAAGGAGCGGGGTCTACTCTCCGCGGTTCCTTAAGTGCCTACGCGGTTCTCTAGCGATAAAGAACCACCTGGGTAGCTAAGGAACCGCCCCCAGATAACCGTTGGCATTTGTCTTCTATAAATAGTGGATAAAATCTGCATTTTCATCAACCTTTTTTGAACATCTCTTTCAGCCTTCTTTCTCCTATCTAATCCTAGTCATTTTTAAATGATCACTTAATGTGTTAAGTATGTTTACTCATGATTATCCTCGTGATCTCCTTCTTTACCTTGTCCAAAGAGAAGATCAATCACACACTTGTGATGTGATTAAAGATGAAGCTTTGATGAAGATCACCTTCTCCTAAAGATCTAGTCATGTTCATCATTTGTTTATTTGTGTCTTGTGTAGATCCAATGTTATTGTGAATACTTGGACTAGTTGTGTTCATCCAAGCTATTTGTGAATACTTGGATTAGAGTTGTGTAAATACTTTGCACATGTATGTGCTTGGATTTGTGTTGTGTAGATCCAAGCTACATGTGTGTACTTGAATATGTTTAGTTGAGTTGTAATAAGTTGTGTTAGTTCTCACTAAACTATAAAGTGATGTGGTTGTGTCTTGTGAGTTCTCACTAAACTATAAAGTGATATGTAGTTATGTTGTGTGAAGTTCTCACTTAGCTTCAAAGTGAAGAGTCGTGAAGATTGGTTCTAGCTTTGGATTAGAACTCGACATCTAGCCTTATGTCAGAAAATGGTGAGGTAGGCAACGTTGTGAAGATTGTTTCTAGCTTTGGATTATAACTCGACATCTAGCCTTGTGTCGTAAAATGGTGAAGTGGGTGTCGTTGTGTAGATTGGTCCTAGCTAAAATTAGGTCTCGACATTTAGCTTAGTGTCGGAAAATAGTGTAAGTGACGTTGTAAGGTTTTCTCCGCCAAGAAGGGAGCTTGTGGATATAATGGAAATCCCGAGTAAGGTGTACTCGAGGAGTGGAGTAGGAACGAGGATAGAGCCTCGTTGTCGAACCAATATAAATCTTGGTGTCTTCCTACTAGGTTGTTTCTTTCCTTACTCATTACTTACATTCATTATCATTATACTTACTGCACATTGTTAATGCATTAGAACTGAACCTAATCATTATGCAACTAGCTTTCAAGTAAAAGATAATTTTTGCATTCACCTAATTGAAAAGAATTTTAATTAGGCGATAAACATATGAGAAACTATTCAACCCCCCCTTCTAGTTTCTTCAATTGGTATCAGAGCGATGGTGACACAAGATCTTTGAAGTATATTGTACTTTAAAACTTGGATCGATCCATTGTCTCATCAAATTAGAAGGGTAAGTTGTACTAAAGTTTCTCTTTGGTCAAAACTACTTTTTGTTGAATATAAGCCTTTTAAGTTGATAATATTGCATCTCATTTAAATTAGTAGTATTAATGCATTTTAGATTTACTCTTGAAATGTATCTAGTAGTTTGCATCTTGTTATGTGTAGGTACTCTTGAAGATAAATCATTCTATTGATTGTGGATTGAGTTACTTACACTTGTAGAAAACTCATCTTCCTTGATTTCCAACATCATTGAATGATGATATCAAGATGGGTAGGAGTGATACTAGTCCTTGAAGACTTTGTAGTCACTATTAGTCATAGTTGGGCTTTGCATTGGTTCCTTGAAAACGTGGAATGCAATTTGTGGCTAAGGTACACTTTCGTTCTTGCACACGCCCTATTGATCATTCTTTTGATCATTAATTGGCTATATGCTTGCTCTTGGCATCCTTGCCTTGACATTTATTTGTGGTTTGTGATTCTTTCTTTTTTCCATCTCAAACCTTCATTGCTTGGATACTTGACTCACTATGGAGATGTAGGGTGAGTTAGTAGAAGCTTAAAGTATCAAGCATGATTTCCATGGTTTGCACCCTTACGGTTAGTAGGCCCAATATCATGTGTAACTTGTGAAATTAATCTCATCTATAGGATGATTAGTGAATCCCTTGAGATACCAAACTACTTCATTAAGTTGTAGGTGGATTTACACATTTGGAATTGAAATATTCCAAGGATATTGTTATTGTTTATCCTAGCACTAATTATCAGATCATGTGGGAGAGAAAGTAAATCTATACTTTGCTCATGTTTTGAAATAGAATAAGACTAGTCTTGAAAATGATCTTATTCTATGCATCAAAAATTGCTTGGTTTAATTCATTACTAAAGCCGTTTAGACTTTCGCCAGAAAGGCACTCTTAAACCACTATATATGAGACAAGCTCTTCGTCTCCTCGATTTAAAGAATGTCATTTGTCTCTTAAGAAATGTTCTTTGTCTTGATTCACTTCCCTTGACTCCTCTCCCCTTTGTCTCTTTGCTACGAGTAGTCGTTTGTCCGTTTTGGTCTTTTCCTATCTCGTTTCAACTCGTAATCCTTTAATAAAGCATTATTACCTAGTGTTGTGGTGGTCCAATGATATCCTAAAAGGTTTAAGATATATTTTTACGTAAGTTAAAAATTTTGGTTTTAAAAATTCTTTGCTTTTCTTTGATAAAAACCAGCCACTGTAGGCGGTTCCTTATCTAGCGCGGTTCTAATGCGCAGTTCCTTATCAATAAGGAACCGCGGGCATAAACTTCACCAAAGCGCCAGTTTTATTAAAATAACCTTTTCAAACAAAACCCTCTCTCTCCTTCACACGCACAGCCGACGACATTGTTGTTTTTTTAAACCTTCAATTACTTAAGATCAATTGATATCGATTTGTGGGTTTCACTCATCCTTCATCAAAGATCAATTATCTGTAAGTCATCTCTTTCAATTTCATCTAACTTGTTGTAGGGTTCATACATTCACAATTGGGGCTTTTTAAAATTAACATTGAATTAGAACCTTACAAGGAATAAGAGTTGACATAGTATTGTTACTATGATTCCTTAGGTTCATATTCATTGAGATTTCACTAAAACCCATTTGTAGAACAAATCCGAATTTTGACTAAATAGTTTTGGTTGATTGATGGAATTGATATGAACCCATAAACAAGTTGGTAATGGCATTGTTAAATTCTTACCTAAAAACCTTGTTTTGAAAAACCAATGTTCAAGTTCATTATTGATCTTACATAGTCAATGTTTCATTGTTAATGATGAACTAGATACATTTTGAATATAAGAATGATGAGGATTAAACCTTGGTTTTTCAAGAGATTGATTAAACGAATTCTCATCTTTTTGATTTTTGGTTTATATGTAACATATGAGTAATTGGGGAAATACTTTTGTGATTATTTTTAGGTACTATCATGACTTTAGGGTATCAAAATGACCACCTACTTACTAGAAGTTACATGCCTAATCTTTCTTTGTTAAATCAAACTCGCTCTACTCAAAATACTTATCATAGTCTTGAATCTCGTTGTTTCCATGAAGGACGTATTGTTCCTTCTAACTTTCTTGGACTTGACTTCATTCGATTCATGTTCAATACCATTGGCTTTGATTGTTTGCTTGATATAGATGAACCAATCTTTCCTTTTTTCCTCATGGAATTCTTTAACTCGTTTAAACTAATGTGCATCAACAATGGTCTATCTATAAGATTTTCCATCAAGGGGAAAACCTTTGTATACAATCTTGAAGAATTTGGTAAGATTCTCAGAGTTCAATATGAAGGTCAATGTAGGTTCACCGATGCTTGGGGTTTAAACCACCTAGAATCAACCCCTATTGATGTGCATTATGTGACCGAGATTCCTTCGGCTTCGACCATCTCTCGTGCCCTTGCTAAACCTCGTGAACATCCTATTCTTGGTAATTTAGAGGGAGAATTTCGTGCTCTCGCTCCTTGGGAATTACTAACTAGCGATCTTAGTTATTTTATGATCCCTTGGGCCGAAATCATTAGGGAAAATGCAATGTGTTTGGATGGTGATCGCAACCATGTGCCCACTTGTCTTGCACATATGTTGTATTCTGTTGCTACCACCACTCCATACAACCTTGCATTTTTAATAGCTAGAAGAATAAGATTTGTTCTAAATGGATCTCGTTCTACTCTTCTTTATGCCATGATTGTCTCACGGCTTCTTAAGATAGTTCTTCTTGACTTTCCACCTCTAAATCCTTCATCTTTTCACTCCGTGGATCGAGTCATGCTTCCTATTGAAGGGAATGTCTCTTCCGTACCCACGCATGATTCAAATGAAGATGAAAATTTCTCTCAAGACAATTCTCTCAATCCTTATTATGACTTGTCATCATCTATCTCTCATTTGTCTTCACTAGACATTGATTCAGACTATCAGTATTGTCTCAATCTTCATCTTCAAGATCGAATAAGAAGTGAATCAAGGCAAGGAGGAAATGCTCATAGATGAATGATATATACCACTCTTGAGTAGCTAACATGTGTGTAAACATGTTTGGATTGTTGAACTTAATCTTCTTTATCTTTATTCTTAGGATGTTATGTATTCTTTAACTAACAATTTGTGTTTAGATTATCTAGTATTTTAATCCTAATTATCCATGGTATCGATCTTTCGATTTGCATGGCTCTGTGCATCTTGTGTGTTAGATAGCCTCCTAGTTTTTGATTATTAGTTTACTTTGGCTTAATAAACCTTGGTATAAAATCTGGGCTAGCAAAAATTTTTGGAAATGCTTTTTTAACACCTCTGGTCGCGGTTCAATATCAAACCCGCGGTTCCTTAGCGATAAAGAACTGCGGGCCTACGAAAGGAACCGCCTAGTACTGGTTCAACAGAATCTTTGCTTTACACTGTTTTCTTTAATCTGTGTAAAACTTTGATAAATTTTTTCCAAAAACCTGCACTTTCCTAAACTAGGCTACCTAATTTCATTGTTCACATAAAATGATTTTAACATATTACTAGTTTGGATCATCCCCTTCTCTTATTAAATCCTCCATTGTTGATTGTGTTCTTCATCCCTTCAACTCTTCTCTAAACCTTAACATACAACCATGGTATCCACTAGAACATCCAATTCCTCCAAAACTTTCCTCCAAAACTTCCTCATCCAAAAGAAGCATCAAGATGAAATTCAAGTTTCCCAAACTTGGCTCTCCATCTTCTCAGAAACCAAAAAGTGAAGCCTCACCTATTCTCATCTCCTCATCACTTTCACCACCACTAGCTTCATGGAAGACAAGCTCAACCCATGGTACTAACCATTCACATGGTTCTACCTCCTCTTCATTCCAATCAAGAATGAATGAGTTTTTCTCACCACACACTTCTAGTCCTCCCTTAAATGTGAATGCTCAACCTCAACCTCATCAAAGAATTCCCTTTGTTTTTTAGCCTATTCCTTTCACTCCACCAAATTCACCCATCTCACCAATATCACCCTTGGATACTATGCCTTCTCCACATCCTCCTCAACACTCCACTCTTGGGTGTTCCCATTTCCTGTCTCTTGGATGATCCACGCTTGTTTGACATTTCATGCACAATGGAACCAATTGTCATTGTTGCTTGAATAACTTTCACCTCATTGATACCCTTAGGTTGGAGATGATTGGGGCTCACATCAAGTTACAAAGCTTCTTGTTGAACCTATTTGCAAATCCTCCTCCTCCTAGGAGATGAATGAATTTTAAAGATTAATTACTCTTAAAGAAGGTCAAGCCAAAGAGGACTATGAATTCAAGACCTAGTTTTAGCTATCTTTGTAGTAGTTAACTGTCTTTTTTAATTCTTGTATTTTCTTTCTTCTTCCTCATGATTTTCTCATGTGGATGATCTATGGATTTAGTTTTATGTGCTTTAATCTTTGTGATCACATTTATCAACTTTAATTTATTTAAAATTGAATCTAAATCTATCACAACCTCTAAAACTTGACTTAAAATTGGATCAAAATGTTATCTAAATATTTTGTCACCCTTTGTCAAGACATTCTTTGTGAATGTGTTGCTTTTATGCAACCCTAGCATACTCTAGTGCTAAAAGAGGTAAAAATCCAAGATTTGCAAAATTTTGAAAAAGTATTATTTTTCTCCAAAACTTTTGAAAATCAAGGTTTGTTGTCCTCTGGACGCGGCTCCTTAGCCCCCAGGCGGCTCCATATCGATATGCAACTGCGGGCTATATTAAGGAACCGCGTACAGTAAAGTCGTTCTTGGCTTATTTTTGGTCTTTCTTCCTTGACCACTGTCTTGGTTAAGATTCTTTGTTTACCTAATTTTGCTAAACATTTCCTAAAACCTTTTATTTTTATTTCAAATCTTTGCCTTGTCTATTTTCTTTAAATTCTTCCCTTTTGGGAGTTGTTCTCTTCATCCCTCATAATGCCTAATTCCTCCTTTCCTGACCTTGACATTTCTTTGTCACAATCTTCTCAACCTAAAGCTTCTTCTTCTAAGCTTTCAAAGAAACCGAAAATCTCGGTTCGACCCGTTTGGATAAAAAAGAACAAGAATCCTCATGACTCTTCTTCTCCAAAATCCTCTAAGAATTCCTCTTTCTCTATAAATCCAATTACCAGAGAAAAGGAAATTCTTCCACCACCACCAAAACCTTTCAACTCTCCTCAACTCAATGACCTATCTTCTTTCCCAAATCTTACTAGGCATTGTGAAAACATCTCTTATCCATTATCTCACTCTCTACCAACCTCTAATTTTGATGGACCTCCCCCATCTAACGACTTTGTTTTGCATCATGGTTCCTCGTGGTCTTGTTGTCGTTTTCAACAAATTGAACTTGCTCATATCTTTGACAAGCTAAATTTTCTTGAATTCCTCCTCACTCGACCTCCTCTCAAAGTTTTCGTTCCCTTGAACAAAACTTCGAATGATGCTTCGTCGTCTTTCTTTTCCAACTAATGCACATTTTGTACTTTAATTGTTTGAGTCAATAAAACTTAAGCAATCATGGAAGATTATCACTATTAGAGTAGTTTATGCTTTGTGGTTTATTTTCCATATTTTTTGCTTTAAATATTCATAGTGTGTGTATGAATATTTATCTTGTATGTTATTTCATATTTGTGTAATATGAATGTTATGTATGCTATCTTTCCCGCTAATTCTATTTCGCACATTTGTTAAAGAGTTGATCATGGTTAAAACTTACAATTAATTATGGGTGATTCCATAAATTCTAAATTTTAACCCCTTGACATTTTAAATCATCTTTGATTGGTTTGGATGTTTCTTTTCTTCCTTTATTCCACCAATTAAACGATGATGTTGTCAACACACACTCTTTGGACATACTTAGCAAATGCTTGCTTCTAATTTGAGTTTCTTTTCCTTCTCCCTCTCAAGTTAGTTAGTAGGTAGTGCACATACATACATTGGTGTTTCTTTTCTTTCTTCTAACCTTTGTGTAGCATGTCACCTTAGCTCATTTACTTGGTGCCCCAAGCAACGGGGAGTAAGCACCAAGGGGGAGCTACCAGCAAAGTCCGGTTCTTTTCTTCTTCAAAGACTTGTGCTAACCTTTTTGCTTCGACAAACAGGGAGAAATGATAGTGATAAACTCGTTAATAATTCGAATAAACTTGTATTTTACGTAAATGAATTTATAGTTTGTCGTAATAAAAAAGGGGGAGATTGTTAATGCAAAGCAGTGCCTTAAAACATTGTTAGTATTAATTAAACTTTCTTAGTTTTGATCACGACAAATTACAAAGACATTTGTTGTCAAACACAATCATAAAACAAATTATCTAACAAACACTATTATCAAGGTAATAATCGTTACACTAACATATCTTAGTCATGCTTAGTGATCATAAAAGTGATTAGCCTTAAAACTCACTTTTGTCACATGTAACAAAATATTTTTAATAAACTTTATTTGTAAGAAAATGTTTTATTAAAATGAAAATGTAAATTTGAATATGGCATATTCCAAATGCCATAATAATATCCTTTGAAGGTTTAAACAGCCTCAGATATTTCAAATTTACTAAAAGACAAAAAGGAGCGGAGTCTACTCTCCGCGGTTCCTTAAGTGCCTACGCGTTTCCATATCGATAAGGAACCGCCTGGGTAGCTAAGGAACCGCCCCCAGATAGCCGTTAGCATTTGTCTTCTATATACAGTGGATCAAATCTGCATTTTCATCAACCCTTTTTGAACATCTCTTTCAGCCTTCTTTCTCCTATCTAATCCTAGTAATTCGTAAATGATCACTTAATGTGTTAAGTATGTTTACTCATGATTATCCTCTTGATCACCTTATTTACCCTGTCCAAAGAGAAGATCACTCACACACTTGTGATGTGATTAAAGATGAAGCTTTGATGAAGATCACCTTCTCCTAAAGATCTAGTCATGTTCATCATTTTTTTATTTATGTCTTGTGTAGATCGAATGTATTTGTGAATACTTGGACTAGTTGTGTTCATCCAAGCTATTTGTGAATACTTGGATTAGAGTTGTGTAAATCCTTTGCACATGTGTGTGCTTGGATTTGTGTTGTGTATATCCAAGCTACATTTGTGTACTTGGATATGTTTAGTTGAGTTGTAATAAGTTGTGTTAGTTCTCACTAAACTATAAAGTGATGTGGTTGTGTCTTGTGAGTTCTCACTAAACTATAAAGTGATATGTAGTTATGTTGTGTGAAGTTCTCACTTAGCTTCAAAGTTAAGAGTCGTGAAGATTGGTTCTAGCTTTGGATTAGAACTCGACATCTAGCCTTGTGTCGGAAAATGGTGAAGTAGGCAACGTAATGAAGATTGGTTCTAGCTTTGGATTAGAACTCGACATCTAGCCTTGTGTCGTAAAATGGTGAAGTGAGCGACGTTGTGTAGATTGGTCCTATCTAAGATTAGGTCTCGACATTTAGCTTAGTGTCGGAAAATAATTTAAGCGACGTTGTAAGGTTTTCTCCGCCAAGAAGGGAGCTTGTGGATATAGTGGAAATCTCGAATAAGGTGTACTCGAGGAGTGGAGTAAGAACGAGGATAGAGCCTCGTTGCCGAACCACTATAAATCTTGGTGTCTTCCTACTAGGTTGTTTCTTTCCTTACTCATTACTTACATTCATTATCATTATACTTACTACACATTGTTAATGCATTAGAATTGAACATAATCATTATGCAACTAACTTTCAAGTAAAAGATAGTTTTTGCATTCACCATCTAATTGAAAGGAATTTTAATTAGGAGATAAACCGATGAGAAACTATTCACCCCCCCCCCCCTTCTAGTTTCTACATTTTTTATAAATTTTCATTTTCGAAGACATATTCGTCTATATATGTATCTTAGTACAAATTAAGTGAAATAATGATTATTTTTCTATTGAATTCGATTAAATCGTACACATCAAATTATGAAGATTTTAAAGTAATTATGATGTATGAAAACGTGCAAACATATAAATTAATAAGTTTTGCCTCCTGAAAAGGGAGGGCTTTACCTGGTTTGAGTCTGTGTTACGTTGTGTTCAAACCCCATGGATTAGTCGGCCAATGTGTCGGATATTACGGTTACCAAAAAAGGAAATAAATAAATAAATAAATAAGTTTTGCTATATTTATATGTTATATAATATTAAGACGAATGTTACACATATTTGCAAATAACTTTCACCATCAATCATCACAATCCCGTAATACTATGTTTATATGAAATGATTTATTATTGCTCAAAGTTATCTAAACTTAAAGCTATCATCATAAATATAAAATATTGCGCTTGTTGAATTTTAGTTTCAGGGTACCCGCAGCCGTAACGCGCGGACATCCTACTAGTGTTAAGTTAATTCAGTAGCCAACACTTTTAAAAAAGAATGTTTGATAGAGAGAAAAGAATTAAGAGAAATGGAATTCTATTTAATTTTCATATTTGATAGATGAAAAAAAACAGAGAATTGAAGAGAATTTAGATTAGGAAATGAAGAGAAATGGTAGTGTATTTTTTGGTACATTCATTTCCAATTTTTTATAGAGAATTTAGAAAAATGAGTTTTTTTTTGTTTTTTTATTTCTTTTATTTTTTGGTTAAGCATGGTTCAACTGTTTTTAACCGACTGCATTCATGAGGTTTATAGCTATCGTTGTACAAAGTTTTGTGGTATTAGTCTCGAGATATTTTCAAGAGTTTATTTTTCTTTTTTCTATTTTGTAATATTTATTTTTTATTTCATGACTGCTTCAAACTAATATTTTTTTATTATAGAATACACTTTTTTAAAATAGTTTTGAGCTAACAAATTACGCGTGCAACATAATATGCTCAAAAAATTTTAAAAGATTTGATGGTAAAATTATTAAGGTTGTTCTTTATTTATATGTATTTCAAAAGAAAAATAATAATTTGTGATTATTTTTTATTTCAACTTTTTGGCTTTACCAAACACTAGAATCTAAAAAATTCCTCAATCAATTCTATTTCTTTAAATTTTATTCTTTACTTCATTCTAATCTATTAAATTCTATCTACCAAACATGGCCTTAGAGAACACTAAGTATTTCCAAAAAGTTTTTCACAAAATCTTTCATTCAATAAAAAAGAAATTATGTCCAAAAGTTTTCGAAATAGTAAAAACAATTATTAGGATTCACTCATAACAATTTGCTCACGAAAATAGTTTTTGCGTTCTTTTGCATTTCAAAGTATTATGTTGAAAATACTTTTTATGTATTCTAGAAGGATATGTCGCTCCAACAATATATTAATGTAACGGGCTCATAGTTAGAACAATAGTTAGCTTTATGTTAACTTGTTAAGCAAACCCGGTCCATAGTTTGTCATAGACCGGAGGCCCAAGACCATCTTATGGGCTTGGGTATATAAACCCTCTCCTTAGATGGAGATGGTGTTAGTTCTTTCATAATTCACATATATGTTCTTCAATTTCTCTCTCTAGTTTCTCTCTCTAACTTATGTGTGTGCCAACCATCTCTCTACTATTTCTCTCTCTAAACAATATCAAGGATTACATAAACCTACAATTGGTATAAAAGCCATGAGATGAAAGTATTGTTATTGTATTTGTGTGGTGGATTTCGTTCTATATAACATAACGAGGTTTTAATGCCTGCGCTTCGCTGCGGCGGATAGAAGCGTGGGCACTTTCTATAGAGTGTGAAGCACATCGCTTTTTCAACACAAATGCCTAAGATGTGTGAGAGTTTTGTCACTGGCCATCAGACTGTCAAAAACATAAGACGGTAAAAATTTGAAACAAAGACAATAGAACTACACGACATTACCAGAACCAACATATAAACTAAACTATAAGCATTTAACAACTTCTAATGAACAAACACACAAAGTTACAACAATCAAATACATTAGTCACCATTATACAGTGTAACAAACATCAATTATGAAACTTTCGAGGTTACAAATGACTTGTACATATTCTATAATAAAACGAGCGAATAAAAGAACCAACAACCAATTCTATATAAGTAACCCATGTGGTGCCTCCTGCATAGGCAACCCATTTATATTTTTGAATACGAAGAACTATTTAATCTGATTAGATTGGGAAGACGATCATGTTTCATGTCTGGCTTCGCTCTATCTGCAATAATAAAGGACCAGTTGAGCTTCTTTGATGCAGATGGTCACGATGAAGTTACAACCTTCTTACAGCATTCACGCCAAACGACGTTAGGCAACCATCTAAAATACGCCCTTTTAGAGATGTAAAGGATGCACCAATACCTTCATAAAGCATAAAAACTTTAAGCCTCTTGACTTTCTATAAGTAGCAGGTTTTTTCCAGATATTTTGTAGGATCAGAGGAACCGTTAACCCAATTTAATTAAAATCATTATATTACTAAATTGATACCCATGAAATCGCTAGTAGTTGCAACTTTATAAGGGGCTGTTTAGACATGGTCTGAGTAAAAGGGACTGTTACGAAGGCCGTTTTAGTCAGACCAAAAGTGTAGACAAACGTTATAAGAATCTGGTGGATAGGGTATTTTTACATGACCATTTTAAAGCAAAATACCCCAAGAAGTGAAAGCCTAGTTCGTAGTTCCCCAGTCCATGACACTCTTTTTAATAGCGAGGACAAATTTTGTCGTTTTTAACGCGAAGATCAATTGATCAATTTTATGCAAACATTTACCCGTTACAAAGTAGCATTAAAGAGGGTGATCCAGTATACAGATAATGATACTTATGATAATAACGACATGTGATTATATCTAAATGTTTGAATTTGGTAACTATGAAAGCAGATACCTGGAAGAAAACAACTTCTCTATGACCACAGTAAGCATACTGAAGTGCTTTTGTACATGGAAGAGTTTGACCAGTTGCAAAATCCTGAAGCACACCCAAAATCTTCAAGTTTTGTAGTGAATTTACAGTTAGAGAACATACTTCTTGTCAAATGGTCACAATGATCTTAGCAATAAACAAATATCCTGTTAGAAATATTTAAAGTGATGGTCATATAATATACCATTTGGAAGCTCATGAAAAATGCTATTCAACGGTATCGAGAGTTCTATGTTATTGTTATGTATGTAACGGAAATTAGTCCCGAACACACAAATGAGGAAGGCCTCCTAACCTTGTAAGCCTTAGTATAAAAGGCACATCCAACCTCATTTGTGTGTGTGTCTCTCATAGTATTTTTCATTCCTTCTTGTTTTAGAGAGAGAAACTCTCCTTAGTTTCTCTAACTAGGAACACACTCCTTGTATCTTTCTCTCTCTTCTTCATCTAATCTAATATTCCATTCTTAGTTTTAATCTTGTTCTTCATCATCTTTATTTCTTGTTCTATATAGTCGTGTGTTACCTCCTACAAGTGGTATCATTCGCCAAGGGATTCGTGGATAGCTCTTGGGTGTTGTCCTTGTTTTTCTTGTGTTTCGTGATTCATATACCTTCTAAGTAGTTGTAGTAGAGATTTGGTATATTCACTTTGGCTAAAAACACAAATTTTTTGGGTGTTTTGATCATTTTTTGGCTTAAAATCTCGAATTGGTTAGGTTTTGTCCGAGAAAAGTGGGATTTTGGTACTATTTCGACAGGTTTCATCGGAATAGGGTTGTATATTCCGACGGATATTCCGACAGAATTCCATCAGAAAAGGGTTTCTCATTCCGATCGTTATTCCGATAGTCATTCCGATAGGTATTCCGATAGTACATTCCGATAGGTATTCCGATAGTACATTCTGACAGGTATTCTGATAGAACATTATGACAGACATTCCAACATGTATTCCGATAGCACATTCCGACAGGTATTCCGATAGCACATTCCGAAAGACATTCCGAAATATATTCCGACGGATATTCCGACATGTATTCCAATGGACATTCCGACATGTATTACGATGGAAATTTTGTTCGAGTATTTTTTAGACTTAGCCACCATCTAGACTAGTCCCGGAACATAGTTTACCATCTAGACATGGCGGGAAAACCCCATAGTAAAATTTATTTTTTCCTAGGCCATTTTTAGGCCATTTAAGATTCAATTTCAAAATTTGGCAATGCGAAAAAAAAAATTCCGACCAAAATTCAAATTTTTGGACCAAGATTCAAATTTTTAGGCCAAATTTCAAATTTTTTGGTTTTATTTTTCATTAAAAATTTCATTTTTTTTCAAACTTTTTCCCTACTAGTTATTGGCTATTTCTTACTCGATTTCAAAATTTAGTGTTTCAAAATTTTTTCAGCTTACCGTTTTCTCGGACTAAGGAATTTTTTTTGTCGGGCTAGAAAATATAGGCAAAGTATGATTTTGTTGACATTCCAACACACGCTTTCTGCGAATTGAGATCCTGTTTTTCACACGACTTCTACTATGACTTATCAACAAGACAATGATGCTTTTTTGAGCATCGTGATAGGCCATGTAAGAAAGAAAAGGAATGCTGCCCATCTCCAGTCTCAACTTCTTATAGCACAAAAGGAAGAAGCAGGAATTCCACTTCTAGCTGAAGAGTTTGATCTCATGGCATTTGCAACAGCATATGATGAGGAAGAAGAGGTGACTACCGACTCCATCTTGATGGCTAATTCGCAGCAATCATCCACATCGGTAGTTCAACCTGACAAAGCTCCTGTGTATGATTCAGACGGTTCCTCTGACGTACACCCACGTCTCAATGATAATGAGTTATATAATATGTCTAATTAGGAGGAAGAGTATACTGAGTCACTTGAGCCTTCCACTGAGACACACAGGGTTCAAACGAATAATACCAATATTATTTCTAATACGCCCTGTGTGGACCTTAGTGGAGATCAATTAGCGCAACCTACAACCCTTCATGACGAGACGCATGCGTATTATAAATCATTATTTGATAAGCTTACCAAGGATGTTGCTCATGCGAATGTGGTTAATAATAAGTTTAGAGAAACTAATGCCAAATTGACCACTGAGCTTGCGGGATATAAGGAACGGGAGAAAAGTTTTGAGATTCATCATGTTAAAATCAAGGAACTTGAACAAGCTCATGCTACATCGATTTATCAATAAAAATGCACCACAAAGAAATTAAATGCCTTACATTTAAGTAGTGCTAAAAAGATAAGCGAATTGAATGATGAAATAACCTCTCTTAATAAACAGCTTTCAACTGAAAAATCTATCATTTTGGATTTAAAAGAAGAACGAAAAAAGCTGAAACATGATTTCAAAATTCGAGAAAAATATTTTAAGACTTTTAGTTTAAAAATATTTTACTATTCACACTTTTTAGTAATTTTTAGATTTTATTAAGTTTAATTAGGGTTTTATTATAAACTGTTTTGTCTTTTAGTGAAAATTTTTACTTTTTTCAAACTTTTTTCATTTTTATACTGTTCATTAGTATAATTTAGGATTTTTAAAATTGTCAAAATTTTTTATCATTATTTTAATATTTTTAATCATTATTTTAGTTTAAAAATAGTTTTTAGTGTTTTAAAAATAGAAAAATAGTTTGAAAATTTAGGAAAAATACTTTTTAGTTTTTAAATAATATAAGTGATTTATTAGTTCAATAAAATATATTTTGGTAATTTTGTTAATTATATTTAATTTTAGGGCTTTAATTAGCATTTAAAATTGAATATTTAATTAATAAAAGGATTTAAAAATATATTTATTGGATTTTTTTTCTTATTTATATATTTTAGACTTATTTTTCATTTCTAATTAATTTTTAGGTTTAATTTTTAATTTCGTCACGTTTTACGTATTTACGTTCGCGTTTTACGTTAAATCGTCGTAGTGTAATCGTAGTCGTAGCTCGTTTTTATTTTTTCTCTTCTAAACCAAAAACGTCACTAATCCAAACTTTAATTTTATATTGGCACCCTTAATCCACACACCTCCTTCGAGAACGAACCCGCATTTATTCGACTTGCCGGTTTTCCTAAATCGTCGAGTTTAATACTTGCCACTCATATACGTTTTTCCTAAAACGTGTACGATTTACTTACATCACCCCTCCCCCGTTCCCTGTTTCTTCTCCATCGCAAACACACACAACAAAACACTCTCCGCCATTGTTGAAACCTTCATCACTTGATTTTTTGATTGCCTGCACTCCGTTCATCCATCTAGGTTTTGCTTCATGATTTAATTGTGATTACATTTCTTATCTTAATACTCACACAAACAACCTGAGATCACCGTTAATAAAAAAATTAGGGTTTTTTGCGTTTTGCGATGAATATGTAAATTGAGTTGTGGGATATGTTTAGAATGCCCAGATGCACAATGGTTTTTCCTAGTTTTGTTTAAAACGTTGCCAAGCTCAAGGATTTGAGAACTCAAAGTTTAGATCGGATCCCTGTCGGATTCCGATGATCATTGTGACACCAACATTGTGATGCCTTGTCATTGCGATGAGTCATTCCGATGGCTCATTTCGATGGGCTATTGCGATGGGTCATTCCGATGGCTCATTGCGATGGGTCATTCCGATGACGCATTACGATGGCGTATTGCGATGATGCATTCCGATGCATTATTGTGATGGAATTGTAATGGTATTGTGATGGGCACATATTGCGATGATTTCTCAAACATTCCAATGGAAATTAAACATTACGATGGAACACACTATATTGCGATGACTATGTGATTCCGATAGAACAGTATTGCGATAGGATTGCGATGGTCTTACATTTCGATGGATATGTTAGGATTCCGATGGTTTACAAGATTGCGATGGATTTAGGACTATTATTATTCCGACGACTTGTAAACTTGCAATGTGTAATCTTGGTAATATTGTGATAGCTTTTAATATTATGTTATCACTATTAGGTAGTCATGAGTAATAGGATTTTCTTGCTAGCACAAAGTTAGGTGGCACCTATAGATATGTGTCGTGATCTAGTTATTGTTGTTCTATAAATGTAATGTGCTAATGATCGTCGTGTGCTACTGCAAATGCTACAAATTGGCATAGATTTAAGATATATCTGTTTTGTGTATATCATTTGTGTTTATGTCATCAAAGTAGGAAAATGTCAATCACAGAAGAACAACAACGACAACGTGATCTCGAACTTGTTTCGCTCAGCGACAGGCTACCATATGTTGAGAACAAATCTCGTTTACAAGAGGATTTTGATCCGTCTTTACCAGCTTTCAAAATCGGCACGGATATCGTAGACATCTCACCCATCAAAGATGCATTCAGATGTACTGCCTCTGTTCCTGAAGTCTACATGCACGAGTTCTGGAACACTGCATCACTTTCTAAAAAGACTATCTCATTCCAACTGAACAAAACGCCAAGAGTACTTAACTCGAGCATCTTTCGGCAACTTTTTAAACTTCCTAAGTTGGCACAAGGAGAACAATTTGTGGCTAACCCAAAGAACGATGAAGTGTTTCGAGTCATTCGTGCTATGAATTATGAAGGTGAAATCCACAACCTATCCCAGTTCAATACATCACACATAGGGCAACCCTGGAAAGCACTTATCACCATCATTGTCAAATGTCTTACTGGGAAGACTCGGGGCTCCGACGCAATGAGACCACCGTAGGCTCACTTATTTTGGGGACTTTACACAGCATCTAAAGTAGACTAGGCACTTCTTCTCTGGCAAGAATTTTGTTATCAGTTTACTGGAACCAAGAAGAAATCAGTTCATCTTCCATTCCCAAGATTCACCAAGCTCATCATCAACCACTTTATGAAGAATGACCCAACCATTGACACTCACGGGAATTTCTTCTACCACACCAAAGATGATGACTATGTGATTCTACAAATGAATGCATATAATAATTCCACAAAGTATGCATTACGTCCTGCCCTAGTACCTGACACAATGATAAATGACGGAATCAAGGAAAGTGATAAATATCAAGAGATGCTTAATGATATTGATGCATAGTTTCGACGAGCAAATTTACTTCCCTTAGAGAAGCAAAAAGGTAAACGCAAGAAAAGAGTCTCAAAGCGCCAACCAACTGCTTCATCCAAAGATAAAGGCACAGGGAAAATGCAAATAGTTGATGAAAATGATGATGAAGATGAGACAATCCATATTGAGGAAGAATAGGAAGAAGTACCACTCCGAAGGCCAAAGAAAGCAAAACAAACTAAAGGTAAAGAAGCAAGTGTTGCTTTAGATGAACCAGCACAACAAACCATTTCTGAAGCCAAACGACTGCGTATTATTCTTCAACAAAGCAGACAGGAAGCTTTTGCAACTTTCACAGGATCAGGCTCAAGACTGTTTGAGGACTTAGAAGAATTTGGCAATCCTAATGCTGACATGGCATTTTATGAAGATCCTACCGATGAAGATGCTTATGAAGATGCTGATAACTTCCATTTTGAAAGTCGTAAGTAGAGTGAAGAGGGTGGTAGCAGTGCAAACACAGATACAAGTTTGATGTATCGAGACGCCAATATCACCACATCCTTACCGAAACCAACTCACACAGTGGTACACGATGATTCTCATGCAACTTTCATACCAGAAACTCAACTTCAAAGTATGTCTACTTCTGGCTCTGACGATGTTATGAAATATCTTAATTTGGAAGGGGAGGGTGTCGAGGTTACAAATATTGATCCATCGACAAATGAAGACATGATGGATGTTCCCATAACTACTGTTACATCAACCACCACTCCACCATTATCCACCCCTGTCATCAGTGAAGTCATAACACCAACTATCACACCAGAACTTTTTGAATAACCGGTATCAACCACCATCCTAACCACTGAATCTACACCGTCATCAACAGCTGAACAACCTATATCAACCACCGCCCCAATTACTGAATCTACACCATCCCCTATCCTTGAACAACCTGTATCATCCACCACCACTTTAACAGTTATGGTTACACCTCCATCATTAGTACAACAAGTATCATCCACCTCCAATCCATTCCTCAGCGTCAGTGATCCACTGATACAGTCTCTTCAACAATAGCTGGAGGCTCAAGCCAAACAAATAGCTACACTGAATGAAAGATTCACCACTCTTCTCAAGGAACCGCAACCTGATAAGCCCACACTTAAGAAAATATCCGACAGAGTGTCTAAACTTAAAGAACAACACAAATCATTTCTTGGAGAGAAGAAAACTCGTGACAAAGAGAATGCTGCTTTTCTTGGGTCAATTGATGAGAAGATGACCAAGATCATTCGATGAGAAGTCAAGTCATATGTTGATCAGAAGCTACCAACTTTTGCCGGTAATGGTTTATCTATCCTTCAACTAATGACGTTGTTATAGACACGTCTGCTAAATATGGGGGCTCGTAAATCAAAAAATAAACGAAAAGTTCTGCAATATCTCAACAAAGCAATTATTGATGATACAGCAGCAGATACTACCGACTCTGAGTCTGACAATGAAGACGAACTAGAGGAGGAAGATAATGAGGGTAACGGTGATGAGGATGATGGTGACAATGATCAAAATGAGGAAGAGGATAAGGAAGGATATGAGGAGGAAGAAGAAGACGAGGAAGAAAAGGATAAGGCTGAAGATGAAGATGAGGACGAGGATACAAATGAGGATGAGGATGACGATGATGATAATGACAACGGTAATGGAACCAACAAGGGTGATGACAATGATAAAACGGGTACCAATGCCGAAGAGTCTAATAAGGATGAAAGTGATAAGGCTACTGAGAAAGGTAATGAGAAAGCTGCTGAAAGCATTGCTGAAACCGCAGAAAAGACGCTGGAGTCAACTGTACCAGAAACTCAGCATATTGACACAGGTATATCTACTGAACCAGTTTTTACTACTGATTCTCACAATGAATCCGTAGAATATATGCAAGAAGACGAAATTCCTGTGTCTACACAACAAGAAGAACCCACAGGGTCAATGCTAGAAGAAGAACCTCACGCTGACATACCGGTGACGCAAGAACAACCTTCAACACCATCTGAAGATCAGCACATCACTGATATGGAAGTTGAAGATTTAAATGTGCCAGAACCAACCTTTGTTGAATCTCTTATCATCGATGACACGGTACAGGAGCAACTGTGGCTCACAAATGCAGCACCACAGCATCCTTTCGACACAACAACTGAAATGGAGCTGACTCAATTCCTGAACAATCCTATCAATTTCTCGGCCTTTCTAAGGTATTCTCATGGGAAACCGACAATGACTCCAGAGCTTATCAAAATGGCAGCCGCAAATGTGGACTTCTTTGATACTTTGAAGATCATCCATAATGAAGCACAATATCACTTGAATGAGCTTACTAAGGCAATGAGAGCGGTAACTATAGGAATTCAGACTCCTGTGATACGACCTCTTACACCCACAGTCATCGCCGGTTCTGCAACGATCCCAATAGAGCACTTTGTTGCTCACGATCTTGAATACCTTGAAAACGGCGCAAAGAAATATTCCATGTCACTTACTATGCTCAAGGCTGTTAATCTAGAGAACGTTCCATGGATCGAAGGTAATGTACCTGATGCAATATGGAGAAAGAAACTGCTCAAGTTTTATGATACTTTTTCTTCACTTTGCATCTCTCACTGGACTACAAAGAAAAGGTTAGCTTACAATCATTTCCATCGTCCAAAGAGAGGTTCTTCTATTGTTTCAGCTCACAGAATCAAAAGCATCCAAGGAGCAACCACTCAGACTGTCTTCGATTATGATTACTTGAATGTAATCATGTTCAAACGTACCGATGAGAAAGAATACCGAATTTATGAAAGTGATCTCCAGTACCTTCAACTTGAAGACATTGAAGATCTTTTGTTGTTATTGGCTCAGGAAAAAGTTGACCATCTACAACCTGAGATTGTCATTGCAATGAGCACCAACTTTCGTCAATATGTAAGAAAAATCGTCATTCAAAACCAGGTGGAAGATTTTCAACTTGGAGTAGAGAGCTATCAGAAACAGCTAAACCTGCCACGTCCCCATACAACTCCGCTCAGTAATTTTCACAAGAACAAGAAGCCGTACATGGGGACCACGACACCGGAAGCAGGGATATTTTGTCCAAATGAAACTGGAGTCATGCAGTTTATGCGATTCTCCGAACTGCACAAATTCAGCGATGGTGCGCTCAAGCATGTTCGAGATGATCTGACGGTTCTAAAAAAGGGAGCAAAGTACGCGATCAAGAAGATCGAGGAACTTCTAAGAAAGCGCCGGTTGCTACGAAGTATGGAACGATTCGTCGGTGGACGACCATATGGAGCTCACCATAGGTTCACGAAACGAGCCATTTAATTATGGTTCGTCTTATAACAGGTCAACTCCATATGTCTATTATTGTGAATATGTTAATTTTTGTATAATCAGCTTTTGTGGCATGTTGTAGTGTAAAAGTATGATATTTTTCAAGAATTTCTCTCGAGATTCTAAATCTTTCAAACATATCTTACTCAAGCACTACAACTAACCCTCATTAATTTGAGGGGGAGCATTAATATGTTCTTTGGCCAACATCTAATTTCATTTTATTACCCAAAGACCGGTTAATCCATTAATATCCAAAATATTGAAGGTTAACATTTTGGAAAGGGGAGAAAATGGGATTAAGGAGACTTAATGATACTTGGCTAAACAATGAAAAAGGCTTAAAAGATAAACCAACTTAATATGTGTAATGCACATGTTAAGGGGGAGCGTTTTTGATGATCAAAACACTTAAGACACAAAAACTTTGATTACAATATCACAAGTGCTTTAAGAGATTTTTCAAGGATTTTTCATGGTGACAATACTTACCCAAAACACACTTAATTCACGACGGATGTGGTGAAAAAAGGGTGGTAGGTATAGATATTAGTCCAATGATTCATTAGAACCGATGGAATCTTCCCAAGGAAAATTCCCTAGATAGAATTAGAAGTCCTAGGAAAGATGGAGAATGATTGTGAACGTAGTTGAATGCCGACCAAGTACTTAAGCTAGCACTGGAACAATCACAACAAGGTGCTAGTGATGACGTATTGGTAAGCATTGAAGGGGTTGAAGAATGAAAAAGAATTGTAAAGATAAAGGGTGTAAAGAAAGAAGCCCTCCTTACAACTTTAGGCAGAAACCGGGTCAATACATATGCTATTGAGATCATTTTTCAATGATTCTCGATACTGAAGATAGACATCATGGACCCAGTGATGCAATGCACAACCCTCCCCAGCTAACTCAAATATCTCTCAAAAGATATTTGTTTTAATCACACGGAGTTCAACACGTTATCTATTGGTCTATTCACTCCGAATGGACTGATATTGAATAGGTGGCAATCCTCTCCAGCCATCGCTCACTAAATAAAAAAACGCACTATCGAGTCTAGAGCCACGAGATCATCAAAAGTCTCATTAGGACACTTTCCATTTATTCCTTGCTTCTTCACACACTGTGAAAAGTAAGAGATCTTTATGAGTCCTACGCAGTATTCTTGTAATATTGCCAGAACATCCGAGTGATACGCAAGTATTACAATGAAGATGGAAATCCTGCTTGAGCCAACATCAAACAAGCTCATGGTAGGTGACACGTGCGGTTCTTTAAGAACCAATCTTGTGAAAACTGGAAAGAAACAGTAGTTTAATTCTTAATTGAACTTAAACTCGTTCCAGGCCTCTATGCATTATCGTATGATCTTGCCAGAACACTCAGAGGGACACTCTTTAGTGTTCTCAGTGACGAGTAGAAATCCTTCTAGTGTTAACATCAAACAGCACTTGGTAGGTGACAAGCAAGATTCTATTTGAATTAAGTTTTGACAACTGGAAAGCAACGATGGTGAATATCTTAATTGAAATTCACTTGTTCCAGGATTCATGAATTGACGGCTTCAATCATAAGGATTTTTAATCCAAATGATTCACTCTTTATGTTCCCAGTCAGCTTTGGACGGTCGAATAAAGAGAACGGGTTTACCCGCGAAATCCTGTCAGGAAGTTACTTAATTGAAACTATCCGTCACGGGTACGATATCTAATATCGTCCAACGGTCTTCACCGACTAGAGGTAAAATGCTACCGAATCAGAATAAAATGTCAAAGCCATTTTATTCGTGTCTTATTATGTTGCTGCATTCGAAGACGGTGGCGTTGCGGTGTGCCTGTTGAAGTCGTCCTCACATACTTATTCCTTATGCATCAAATACTTCTGCAAATTCAAGAAAGTTTGACCTAAAAGTCTTCCGCTGTATCGACTCTGAAACTTTCAAGAATTCAACAAAGGATAAGTGTGTGGGACATGAAGTCACGAAGAGGCGAACATCACAAGAAGATAAAGACTGCACGTGAAAGGCCAAAAGAACGTGTTCCAAGCAAAAGGCTGATAGTATTCAACAAATATTCACAAAAAGAAGAAAATTAAAGAAAGAAAAGTGAAAGTGGACTACGAGCTTAAGAACAAGATCTAACATGCTAGATTAGGACTTTGTAAATTTGGAGTGACCTACCTTTGGGGGAGATTGTTGGAAATACGTTTTACGTATAAATAAAGTCTCGATCACTCCAACAATATAGTTATAGGCTCGTAGTAGTGTTTATGTTACATTTATTAAATAGCCCGACCCATGAGCATGTTCATGGGCCAGAGGCCCAAGTCCATTAATGACTTGGGTATATAAACCTCTTTCCACCATGGAAAGAGGTGTTGGTTGTTTCATTTCTCACTTTTATAACACATAGTTTCTTTCACTTCTCTCTCTAACTTTCTCTCTCTAGAAAACATCAACCCTCTTGAAACATAAAGATTATCATTGTTCTACACTCTTCTTCTGTCATTGTAGGTACAACAACGGATTCTGAATCCAATTCTTCAAAGGGCTCCAATTCTGTACATTCGATATCACCTTCTTCTGCTGTACAAAAGTCTATTTTGGATTATTTTCGAAAAACTTGATAAAACACAAAAATATAATAAAATGTAAATATCCATAGAAAAACAAAATAAAAAATGGAAAAACTTTCAAAATACCAAAAATATTCTTCTCGACATGTCTTTCAGTTTCAATAATATGGACGTGGCTAGAAATGTCGCTCATTAACGACACGGGTGTGTACATAAAGCTCGAATGAAAGTTCAAATGTTTTCAAAACATGTCATTTCCTTTTTCTTTAGATGATTTGTAATTACCTCAGATTGTGACTCGTGCCTCAAAGAAAGGAAAGTTGATCACATATGATAACTTATCCTTAACAACGAGAAAATAAATCTTTCTCGGTCATGAGCTTCCGATAAAAACATTCCATGTTTTAAGCTCATGTAAACGACTTACACTTAAATGTCAGACTGTAACTCGAACTTCAAATAAAGGAGAGAGTGTCTCCTTAAAGATAACTTATCCTAATAACGGGTAGAGCAATCTATCTCGAGTTGAGCTTGTCACAAAACATTCAAAGTTTTGAGCTCAACATAATGGCTTATAGTCACATGTCAGACTATAACCCGGTCCCCAAAGAAAGGAAAGTCTTTGACTTATCCTCAACAACGAGAAATTAATTTTTCTCGGTCATGGGCTTATATCAAAACATTCAAAGTTTTAAGCTCATGAACACAAGGAAAATGTTCATTTAGGTACATTATTCCTTAACAACGGGGAAGTTTTCTCGGGTTTTTGAGCATAATTTTTCAAAGTATTTCAAAACTGTGTGCTCATATACTCCCCTAATTTTAATTAGCATTTCTTTTAGAGGGGGAGTACAAACTTTCATGCAACATTATTCTCTCCATGTTTCATCACTAGTTTCACAAAAATTTCAACCACATGCAGTTTTTGATGGGGAGAATAGTGATTAAAATGTTTCATTTTTGGATACGATCTTTGATATGTGCTCTATCTTCCTAATATGTGCAAAAATCTTTCTTTTTATGATGCACATATGTAGGGGGAGCGTTTTGGTGCTATAGAAAACTTTCAAGGTGTAAACATTGATTTCATTAACAGCTTGATTGCTTTTTTCAATCGTTGTTCTGGTTACGATATCTATACCCTACAACACATTAATTCACGATGGTATTGGTGTCAAAAGGTGGTTAGGTATTCGTCCTATGATCCAACCAGAACCGGAGGAATCTTCCCACGGACAATCCATTATAACTTAGAAGTCCTTAGGAAAGATAGAGTAGTATTGTGTACGGGAAAAATGCCAACCAAGTACTTAAACTAGCACTGGAATAATCACAACAAGGTGCTAGTTATGACGTATTGGTAAGCATTGAAGGGGTTGAAGAATGAAAAAGAAATGTAAGGATAAAGGGTGAAAAGAAATAGCCCTCCATACAATTTAGGCAGAAACCGGGTTAATACATCGACTATCAGAATTACGTTGATGATTTCTTGTATTAAAGACAAAGCATCATGGACCCAGTGATGCAACGCACAACCCCTCCCAACCTACTCAAGCTTCTCTCAAAAGAAGTTTGTTTTATTGTCACGGAGTTCATCTCATTTCTATCGACTTTCTCACTCCGAGAAGGTAGATATTGAATAGGTGGCAGTCTGCTCCAGCCTCCGATAACCAAATAAACGTGCACTTATAGAGTCTAGAGCCTACGAGATTCATCAAAAAATCTCACTAGGACACTTATTCCATATATAAATTGTTGTTCATCTTTAGAACATAAGCAATAATTCACAAAGTCCAACGCTCTATCCTTGTGGTATTGCCAGAACATTCAGAGTGATACTATCTAGTATTCACAGTGATGAGTAGAAATCCTTCCAGTGTTAATATCAAACAGCACTGCGGTAGGTCATATGTAAGATTCACTTGAATTAAATATATACTAACTAGAAAGTAACAGTGGTTTGATTCTTAATTGATTCAAACTCGTTCCAGGTCTCTACGTAATATCTTTATGATCTTGCCAGAACATTCAGAGTAATACTTATTAGTATTTACAGTGACGAATGGAAATCCTTCCAGTGTCATCATCAAACAGTACTGTGGTAGGTAACTTGTGAGATTCTACATGAATCAAACTTGTGTCAACTGGAAAGAAACAATGGTATTCAAACTTGTTCCAGGAAATTGAATTGACGACTTAATCAGCAAAATAGAACTACATGATTCACTCTTTACTATGAATTATCTTTCGATATATTCAAGTATTGAGAAAGGCTACCACAGCCGGAAACCCTGTCAAGGAAGTTCTTTGAACTTACCTAATCACAGGTACAATATTCATACTGTATAACGGGAAACTGGAGGAATGCAAACGGTGGCGTAACCTCAAGAGTCATAATTCAAGACCACATGCTCATGTAAATGAAGAAAGCTCGAGAACATCTAAAGACAAAGACTTTCGCTACTCTGATTATCAAGGGATATTGTTAACAAGCTAACAAGACAACGCAAAGTATGAGTATGTGGAGAAAGACACAAGAACACAAGTTGGCAAAGCATCAAGATCAAGTCAAGGCAAAGATCAAAGATCCAAGATCACAAGTCATGAAAGGAACGATGAAAGAACTCTCAAGACAACGAACTTCAAAGTCTGCAACAACAAAGAAGTGAAGTCACATAATACATGACCACCACTTAGGGGGAGACTGTTAGAAGTATTTAAAGTGATGGTCAAAGAAGTGAAGTCACATATTATATGACCACCCCTTAGGGGGAGATTGTTAGAAGTATTTAAAGTGATGGTCATATAATATACCATTGCGAAGCTCGTGGAAAATGCTATTCAACGGTGTCGAGAGTTCTATGTTATTGTTATGTATGTAACGGGAATTAGTCCCGAACACACAAAGGAGGAAGGCCTCCTAACCTTGTAAGCCTTAGTATAAAAGGCACATCCAACCTCATTTGTGTGTGTGTCTCTCATAGTATTTTTCCTTCCTTCTTGTTTTAGAGAGAGAAAATCTCCTTAGTTTCTCTCACTAAGAACACACTCCTTGTATCTTTCTATCTCTTCTTCATCTAATCTAATATTCCATTCTTAGTTTTAATCTTGTTCTTTATCATCTTTATTTCTTGTTCTATATAGTCGTGTGTTACGTCCTACAGATCCTTATAGTTACTATATTTTCATACAAAATTTAAAAAACGCATAATGTAAATACAAAAACCATAAACATTGCCTCCCATAAGACATTACAATAGTTGGTAGGAAGTTGTTTTGCGGCAGGAGTGCTTGGTTCCTAGTTTAACAACAACCAAACACCCCTTTTTGTAGCAGAAAAGGTGTTTGGTTCCTGGTCTAACAGCAGCCAAACACCCTTTTTGCTGAATTGGTGTTTGGTTCCTAGTTTCACGCAATTTCAATCATATTTTTTTTAACACAAACTTCACAAAATCTAATTATAACAATCCAAAACGGGATATTTTCAGAAAAACAACTCACCACAAATCACTTACAAACGTACGCTCCTTTAAAGTCAGTATATGTAAAGAAAGATGGATACCTCGAGTTAGTGTGGAGCCTGAATCAGGTGCATTAACATTTAGAGCTTTGGGACGCACGGTTGTTTGCACAACAGATGTACCTGGTTGACTATTTAAAACCCGACGCGTGACTTTTGCGTTGACATTATGGGAACTTAATGGTCTTCCTTCAACAGATGATACGTCGCACGAAGATGGAACACGTGTCAGAAAAGGAGGAAGGACATTTTGGAAAGCGTATGGTCCTTTAAGACCCGTGTATATGAAGAAAGCTGGTTACCTTGAGTTTGTATGGATCTTGATTCCCGTATATCATTATTTGCATTATGGGAATTGAATGCAAGCCGCCTTCTAACAAATTCAGATGATAACCCGCCTTCGCCACTAACTCTTGCATCTGAGGATACTAAAAAGCAGCGGACTATCTGCCCCTTCTAAAGCTTTCCAAAGTCTAGCATGTTGAAACGTATCACTGCTTCCGGCATGCAACGAAAGGTAACACAAAAGAACTAGAGCATGATACTGTGTCATTGAGCAGGAAATATTCGAGCTAAATGACCAATCGCCCTAACGACTGGAATCTTAATCACGTGATTATCTAATTGACTAAAAAGTCTAATAAGCTTTTTTGTTATCGCTTTTGCAGCAGGGGAATTAGTCTTAAACACTGCTCTCCTCAAATCAGGATTTGTTTTCAACCGCATTAGTAATTTCCAATGCCGCCATCAAACAATTAATATGTAACTCCCTTTTCTTCTATGGAACACATAATAGAAATAGGTCAATCGCATCCTTAATTAGATATTAATAAAAGAGAGAATTACATTAATCGTCCATGTGGTTTATCGAATCCTACAATATTAGTCCCTCAATTTTTTCCATCAAGATTAGTCCTCGTGGTTTCTTTTTCATACATATTCAGTACACCCATCTATATTTTTAATTAATTACACAAAAATATGAAGGGTATTTTGGTCTTTTTCAAAATAATATTTTTTGAAAAACTTTTTTCGAATTTTTTTCGAGAATTTGTCTTTTTTCGAAAAATATTTTATTTTGAAAAAAAATATCACTAATATTTTTTCAAAAATGCTTTTTTAAGAAAACTTTTTATTTTGTTTAATTTTAAATTTTTGGAAAAAAAATCTTTTGGAGAATTCTTTTTATAAAATTCGAAAAATATAGTTTGTTTTTTGGATAAATTTTAAATTTTTGTGGAAAAAATCAAACTTTATTTTTTGAATTTTATGAAAAAAAATTTCTCCAAATTTCTTTTTCCAGAAATTTAAAATTAAACAAAACAAAAAGTTTTCTTCAAAAAACGAAAAAATATTACGTAAAAAAAATTCAAAATAAATTATTTTTCGAAATAAAAAAATAAAATCTAAAATTTTTTTTCAAAAAATTTTTTTATACAAAAAGTTTCCTTCAAAAGATTTTTTTTTCTAAAAAATTTAAAATTAAGAAAAAAAAGTTTTCCTAAAAAAATATTTTCGAAAACATATTACTGAAAAAAAATTCAAATTAAATTATTTTTCACAAAAGTTTAAAATTTATCCAAAAAAACAAACTTTATTTTTTGAATTTTATAAAAAGAATTCTCCAAAAGATATTTTTTTTCCAAAAATTTAAAATTAAACAAAATAAAAAGTTTTCTTAAAAAAGCATTTTTGAAAAAATATTAGTGAAAATTTTTTTCAAAATAAAATATTTTTCGAAAAATAAAAACAAATTCTCGAAAAAAATTAAAAAGTTTTTCAAAAAATATTATTTTGAAAAAGACCAAAATACCCCTCATATTTTTGTGTAATTAATTAAAAATATAGATGGGTGTACTGAATATGTATGAAAAAGAAACACAAGGACTAATCTTTATGGAAAAAAACTAAGGGACCAATATTGTAAGTTTCGATAAACCACAGGGACGATTTATGTAATTTTCTCTTAATAAAATTATTCCTTGGAAACCAATACACATTTTTCAACAAAACTAACACCGTTAAGGAACACCTGATAGGAATGTTTTGAATTTGGTTAGGCACTATTGTCTTATTTTTCATGAAAATATTACCTCATTCCTTAGGTCCGTATATTTTGATACAAATTGCTGTTCAGTCACCCTATATACCACAGTGCCTTTGCTTCCTCTTCCTGTCACCTTTTTTCTAGCAAAACATAAGTGAAGAGCATAAACATAAAACACAATTAGTGAGAATAAATCACATGAAAGAATCTAACTAAATATACAGACATTCAATATTGCACGTTTTTCATAAATTATGAAAACAACACAAATCATATCACCAATTAAACACAAACAAACTCGAAAAAATCAGAAGTTTTAGATAAAACACTGTTACTTTATGGAAATCTTGCTAGTTCTAGAGAGAGAAATAGTTACACACACACACACATGCACACATATACACACACACACACACACACTTAGAGAGAGAAATAAAGAAGAATATACATATTGTGTGTGTGAAAAATGAGAGCAACCACCCCTATCCAACTAAGAAGAGGGGTTATATACCCAAGCTTAGAGATGGGATTGGGCTTACAAATGGGTTGTCGGCCTTATAGAATGGACCGGCCTTTGCCTTGTTTGTTTAATTTAATTATAAGAACTACGAGCTACTAACTATATATTGTTGAAATGACCGATCCTTCCTAAATACATAAGAACGTATTTCCAACAATCTCCCCCTAAGGGAGGTCACTCTAAACAAAGGGTTTACCCGAGTTACAATAATAAATTAAACCTAGAATATTATGCTTGTCTTGAGCTCATAGTCTTCGTCTTTCTTTTCTTTTCTTTTTCTTGGTGAATATGCTGATGTGATCGTTGATATCAATCTTGAGCCTGTGTCTCTTGCCTTGATCTTGTGCATCCATCACTTGTGATATTCGCCTCCTAGTGACTTCACTATGGAAACCTTGGTTTCCTCGAATCTTTTAGCTACTAGGCATAACCATTGTTCATATGATTAATGATGGTTAAGTTTTTACTACTCTTTAGGAAAAGAGAGCAAATAGGGCAAGTAATGAATACAACGATTTAGGAAAACCGTATGTAAATGACCCTAAAGTGAGTTCGTTCTCGAGGAGGCTAGTGCGTTGTGTAATGAAATGATTTTCTTTGTAATTTTATTGTTATGAGAAAAGAAAATAGAAATGGGTAAGAAGAGAATGACGGTTACGAAGATAGATTAAGCTAAGACGAAAAGGTCGTTTACGTAAAAACGTAAAAAGCACCAAATTAAAAAAATTAAACCTAAAAACTAATTAAAAGTTAAAACTAAGTCTAAGATAATATAAATAAGAATAAAAATCCACCAAAAATATTTTAAAACCTTTTATTAATTAAATATTCAATTTTAAATGCTAATTAAAGCCCTAAAATCAAATATAATTAACAAAATGTCCAAAATATTATTTTATTGAACAAATAACTCACTTATATTATTTAAAGACTAAAAAGTATTTTTCCTAAATTTTCAAAACTATTTTTCTATTTTTAAAACACTAAAAACTATTTTTAAACTAAAATAATCATAAAAATAATAAAATAATGCTAAAAATAATTTGACAATTTTAAAAATCCTAATTTATACTAAAGAACTGTAGAAAAATGAAAAAGTTTGAAAAATATAAAATTTTTCACTAAAAGACAAAAACAGTTTGAAATTAAACCCTAATTAAACTAAATTAATTCTAAAAATTAAATAAAAAATGAACAGTAAAAACTTTTAAAACTAAAAATCTTAAATTATTTTTCTAAATCTATGAAAATTTTTGAAACTGAAAAATAATAATTTTTGTCACTAAAAGATAAAAATCAGAAATTAGTAATTAAAAATAGCTATTAAATGTAAAAATACTAAATGAACAGTAACAAAAAATCTAATTAAACAGAAAAATTAAAAATTAAATAAGAAAAATAATGCAATTTGTTTCAAGTCCTAATTCCTATTTTAACCCACAAAAGACAAAAAATCTAGTTTACTGAAAGTGACATGTGACAAGGTTTTGTCCTTTTGCAAAGCAGTGGTAACAATTGTATTAGCAGGGGGAACTTGGTTCCCACTGTTAGTGCAAATATTTGGTCAGTTGACCAATAAGCTTAGGAAAGCTTATGTGAGGGCTTATCTTGGGCAATAAGGCACCCCCACAACCAGTTGGGTTGTGGGGAGTCAATAACAGCACAAAAAAACACAAATCAATCACACAAACTGCACAAAAATAGCCAAATAGTTGACTGTTTAAGCTATACCCTATCTGATGAACAGTAATCTGGTTCAAATGGCACAATGATGGATTTCAACAGCTTAAAACTTGCACACAAGCTACCCAAATGACTTAAAACCTACTCATAATCCTAGTTTAACCTACTATCTATCAATGAGCAAGATTATAGGGGCAAATTAACTAAATTAAGGCAGAAAATAGACCTACAGTATTTTATGCTATTTTGAACATACAAGACACTTTGAAAGCTAGCAACACTGAAATCCAAAGTTGTTAATAAACCAATACCAACAAGATGAGTGTGTCTAAGCAGATTTTCAAGAACAAATTTGTCACCAAACCTAGCTAAAACACATATCCAAACACCACCTTAAATACTGAAAACGAATTTTAATAAACTACTAGCTTCTAAACCTAGACTAAACTGATTAGAATAGCTTCTAGCATGCATACAAACAACTAGTGAGTGAAATCAAACCATACAACAAGCACATAAACAGCTTTCTCACAAATCACATCATTAAACTAGAAAATAAGGGTTCAAGGCCAATTTACCTAGAGGGACCCACATCCAGGCCCCTCAATGGCTGCATGCCATCTCCTTATAGCTTAAAAGCTATGCTAGGGCTTATGGGAAGAGCTTGTTGTTGTAGAGAGAATGGGTGAGGACTACTGCAGTCCCAAACACCCCAATAATATCTTGAAAATCTGGGTATCTTGAAACTTTGTTATCCTGCCAAGAGAAAGCAAACACAAACAGTGACCTGTTCACAAAAGCAATCAGCTATAAAGCTAGCTTATTGGTTAAGCTAGCTTATGGCTTTTAGCTAAAAAAATACAACCAAAAAAATCTTGAAACTGATTTTGTTTCTTGAAATAATTTGAACCTTAAAAACCAACAAGCCTTGAAACCAGTGACTTGGTTCCACTTTCACTTCACCAAGTCACAAATCTTAGACTATTGAGAAACTTTTCCAAAAAAAACTGCTTAAACATGATTTTCTGAAAATCTTTAATAGGTGAAAACCTTGGAATTTTGAGAATAATATGGATGGAACACAGATATTCTTAACTAAATACCAACTTTTAAATAAATAAAAGGAATTACTTTTAACTAAATACCAACTTTCATTCAACTTTAAAAAGGGATTACAATTAGAATTAAGAAAATATGGAACAAAGGGAAATGCACATGTTGCATCCTCCTTTTATAAGCTTAAACAGAACATTCTAGGCTAGTGAATAAAAAACTAATTAGCTAAAACCCTAATTGCTGAATTTCCTGAGTTGCCCTTTGAAATATTCGAATTCTTGGTCAAAAGTGGTGGTATGTGATTCTGAATGAAGTCCAGCTGTTGAGAAGCAATCTTGAACGTTTATTTGTGCTTGGGGACAAAGAAATTCGATCCATTGGTTGGTTTTGTTCCCTCCTAGGGTTTAGGTGAAAGAGACGGGGCTGGAGAGGGTCCTACAGGACACATGGGTGTGTCTGGGTAGGGTTTAAAAGTGGGGATGGGTTTGGGTGGAGGTTAATCAACATTCTGGAAGCAATTATCACAAACCCCTTTGTTTTTAATGATTAAGGTTTTTAGGGTTCTAGGGGAAGGGGATTAGTAAACAGTTAAGTTTAATCCAAGTTTAGTTTTGAAGAAGTGTTTAGGTGGGAAAAATATAACTGGTTTAATAATGGGTTTTATTAAGTATTAGGGTGTGGGTGGATGTTGACGTAGAGAGGGGGGGGGGGATTGTGATTGGCTGTTTGTGGTGAGGTGGCGAATTGGTTGGATGTGGGAGGTTTATGTGTCTGCCCATATTAGTCCCTCAATTCCTTTCACTTCTTCAACTTGTATTAAACAGCCAACAACTTTGGTTCCTGTGTTAACAACTTTGACCAAGTTGTCAATTTTGGCACAACATTTTCTCAAACTTTAAACAAGGACTTCTTTTGTAATTTCTTCATTCTCCAAGGACTAAACTTGTACATACTTGATATTTTAGGGACCCACAATTAATTTTGAGGATTTACAGGGGTATAAAATGACAAGTCTTCTAAAGTTGAGGGACCATTCTTGCCAATCTTCAATTCTTTAAGGTAATTTTGGAAATTCTTGATTCGGGTCCGGTTCATTGTGCGGCTTCGTTTCCCGTGTTCGTTTCTTATTGATTCTTGTGATCTTTTTGTCATTTCCTCAATATCCGTACCTAAAATACACAAGCAACAAACATGAGCATATATTTGGCCGTTTTAATGATATTTAATGCATTTTAAGCCCAATTTGGACGATGAGACTATGTATAAAAGCAGTCTCATCACTCCCCCATACTAAACCATTGCCGTGCCCTTACGCAATGCTAGAATAAAGTATCGTAGCACTTCCAAAATTCATTTTTTATTCACTTTATTGAATGATAAACTAGCTACACTACTACTATTACTACTACTTGTGTTATAGACATAATGTATGATTTTCATCGCAAAATAGGACGTTTAGGTTCATAGAATAAGAACACGTGAATGCTTCATTAGAAATAATTTCATCGTCCTCGATTTTCACCCCAATTCCATGCCAAGCGTGCAACGAGATCATTGTCATTATAAGTTAGTAATGCTAACACTACTCATATGCCCTAATCACGTACTTATCCTCCCATTATTCCTAGGTGGTATCTCTTATATTTTATTTTGTCTTGAATGTCTCACGAGAATACATTATTTGACTTATGCGATAATAGAGATTTAGGTCTAAAAATAGAGTCCTAACGGTGTAACCAAGACCATCAAATCAATAACCCCTCCTAATAGACAACGATGTCAAAAAATTAAGTTGACAAGAAGAATCGATAAACACGGTTTTATAACGGTTTTGAACATGAGACTTATTACCAAGACTTTTATACGCCCCCTAACGGAAGGGCCTTATTATCTTTGGTTTACCTCCATCTTTTATTCAACTTCGCCATGAAGCTTTTATTATGACTTAGGTCTTGCCTTGCCTTTTATTATTGCCTCATCGGTGGTTTTATTAGCCAAAGACGTATATCCTCACGCTAAAGCAAATTTGGGATCTTTAAAGCTTCGAAGATTAAGGCTTGATTCACTTTCAATTTTGCATAGATTTTTCGGCCTTGTGGGGCTTCAAATTGTTTGCTAGATTTAGGTGAGCACTTGAAATCTTATTATTGGGTGAAGCTTTTGATTATTCGGGTGCCAATACTTCAAAACCGTGACGCTGGCGATACCTTAATGTCTTCCCAATTTAATTACACGGAAGCTACTAGAAAAGACTAGAAACCCACCAATCCCAACTAAACCGCTAAGTCAATATTTATTAAGCAAAAAATATTTACATGCGAAGGGAGAATAAGCAAACTACGAGAACACATGAGTTTTTGAAAGAACACGAGTACTCTACGTTTAGCATAGTAACTTATAATTAACCCTATCATTTCTCGTCCTCATTTAAGAGACTTAGCCTAATGTGTAGTTAAGGAATCAAAGTTAAGTGCTCAACACGCACGGTCGAGTCAAAGATTACTCTTATTCTCGCCATCAGAAAACCTACATTCGTGTCTTCAAACACTTATAAAACATGAGAAAAATTTTAAAATTTGGCCATTTTTAGCCTTATTTTGCAACAAAACGATAAACAAAAAGATAAACTTTGGAAAGCGTGAAGGTTTGGCAAGGCAAGTATCTATTCACCCCCCGTACTAAAGTTAAACATTGTCCTCAATGTTTCGAGTCTAGGGGTGCAAACACCCCCACACTAGAGACGTAGTCGAATGCCTAATCTAGCATGGAAAGGGTGTAACCAATAAATTAATAGCCGTTTATGAAGTGTGCTAATAACCTAAGGTTAGAACATCAAAAGGATATATCATTTGGATATTGAGAAAGTCTTCAAAGCAATCGATCGAGTGCTCCTATAAAACGAACACGAGAGGCTCTAATCGTGAAGATCATGATCTAAAAACCACAATTCACAAACAACCACGGAATAATGGTTGGAAGGGCACAAATCCCCTCACATTAAACTAATTAGAAAGCAATAATATGTACATGGATAAGCATGGGTTTCCCCCACGAGGCACATTGTTTTTGATAACCGAGTCAAAAGCTCGACTCGAATCCCCATAAATGTGATCATTTAGGGATTATCTTGGTATGGTCAATTTTTAGTGGGGCTTACATGATAAACAAGGCCCAAAAACAACCGGTATTAAGGACTAAGTCCTTTGATGGTGCAAAATACCAGGATCGAAGATGGCGTTCTCGTTTTCATTGGAAAACGAAATCAACGCCACTTCATCATGTGCCAACATAAACCCAAAGGGTTTCAAGAAAATAGATGAGAAGAAATAGAAGGGTGGGACAATGGGTAAGTCACAAAAACCATGAACTACTCGAGGTAGACTCGCACCAATCAAATAGAAAGATTTTCCATTTATTGCATCGGTGAAAGACCAAGATTTCCCTTTATAAGCAATTCCGGGATCAAATATCTCGTCCTCGGTGGAGAAAGGGGAGGGAACATAAGGGACTTCCCCCACACTAGGTCCACACAAAGCATCGTCAAAAGGAGAAGACGAGCTTGTAGCACTCAAAACACGAGGTGATGACGGAGTTAGCATTGTAGAAAAATCTTTTAAATCCAATTTAAAATCTTTCCCTTTTTCATCTTTTAAACTCTCCTTATGAAAACCCGACTTAATTATGTCAAAAATATTTGGTGTTTCTAAAGCAATATTAGTCGCACTAAAAATTCTCACATTTGAAAACCGTTTTGGTTTAGGTGGTGGTAAGTTCTCAAAATGTTTGTCAACAAAGAAAACTTCCCCATCGGGATCAACATATTCATCATCCGAAGAATCATTCGTGATTGGAATCGTAGGCTTAACACTCTTAACCTCCACCGGCGGAGGGGACGGAAAATCGTTTTTATCATCAACTCCTAAAACTCTTTTTGAAATCCTTTTACAATTGTTTTTTATGGGACTAACATTGTTCAAAGACGTGATAGAATACACATGAGAAAGTGTGGAGTTTTGAGATGCATTTATGACGAGTTCTTCCTCATTGAAACGAAGAGTGATTTTCCTAGCATGCACATCGATAAGTGCTCTCGCGGTATCCAAAAATGATCGACCTTAAATTAGAGGAACTTTAGGATCGATGGGAATGTCAACAATAATAAAGTCCACGGGATAGTAGAACTTTCCAACTTTCACGAAGACGTCCTCGGCTACTCCACAAGCTAGAATCGTAGAATGATCAGCCATCTCGATTGACATTCTTGAAGGATTGAGATTTGGAAGATTGAGCGACTTAAAAATCTCAAGAGGCATCAAATTAATACTAGCACCAAGATCGGCCAAGGCGTAGCATTCCTCCATATCTTGTATAGCACATGGGATTAAAAACTTGCCGGGATCACCGACTTTTTGAGGTATGCGGCTAAGAAAAACCGATGAACAACTAGACGATTTTTGCAATTTCTCTTTGTTATTCAACATACTTTTAAAGTTCGCGGCAAATCGAGGCATCATGACCAAGGCGTCGGCAAAACTTATATTACAATGCAAGTCACGAAACATTTTCATAAAAAGTTCAAATTGATAATTATTTCGTTCTTGTGCCTTTTCCTTGTTTTGTCTTGAAGGGTAAGGTAAGGGTGGTGTGGGTTGGGGCATAGGCAATGGCCTTGGAATCTCGGGTTCCACTATTGGTATTGGTTCGACCGTAGGTGTGGTTTGAGCGGTACTTCGTGGGCTTGGAATTTGCTCCTTTTCTACCACCACCTTGGGTTCTTTCTCTTTTTCCTTCTCCATAGAAGTACTTGGACGAGAAATGGGTTCTTTGAAAGTTTTACCACTACGAGTAGTAATAACCTTCAGTTCTCCTTTCGGGTTCACGATGGTATCACTAGGAAGACCACCCGAAGAAGAAGGTTTACACATGATAGCTTCAAACATTTTTCCCATTCGGTCTTCAAACTTAGATTGCCTAGCATCCGCTTTTAACAACTCTTGCTTAATCTCATGTTGACCTTGCTCCATTAGTTGTTGATTTTGTTGGAGACGTTGAACATTTCCTTCCATTTTATTAGCATGAGTCTTAAGTTCATTAGCAAGTTCGTTTTTAAGCTCGTTTTTCAACTCGGATCTTAAGCTAACCATTTCACGTTGCATATTATCAAACTTAACATCGTTTGCTTTAGCATAATTCAAAAATTCTCCTTGAAGATTTTTGGTGTGATCATTTTGAAAACCTTGAGTGGTAGTTAGATAATCACGGTTTTGGTTTTGGTTTGAAATTTGCCCATTTCCACTTTGATAATTACCCTTGTTGTAGTTACGTTGATTTCCTTGATAATTACCACCTTGATTGTTGTTTCGATAGTTACTAGCATTTTGATTTTGTGGAGCTTGATTTTGGCGGGAACCTTGACCTTTTTGGTTATAAGTTCCCGTGGCTACATAAGCATTCGAAGTTTTACCATCCGCGGTAATGCACTCAGAAAAATCATGAGCTCCACCACACGAAATACAACTCTTAGCAACCGCTTTAACAGAAGCGGAATTGAAGCTTCTTGAGCTTTCCAATGGGACATAAGAGTCGAAAACCTATCGAAAAACTGATTCTCCTCATTTGCTTCATCTTGCAAGGCATTAATGCTACGAGACGATGACGAACCCAAATTGGAAACACTCGGTGTGTTACGAGGGCTATAAACCTTAGACCTATTTTCAATGATTTTCAAAGCCTCTTCGGTTGTTTTGCACAAAAAATTACCACCCACGGCGGCATTTAAGTAATCTCGTTCATGATCATTAAGCCCATTATAAAAAGTGTCAATTTGATGCAATTCGGAAAAATCATGGTGTAGACATTCATGTAACATTTCTTTAAACCTTTCCCAAGCCATTGAAAAACTTTCATTAGATCTTTGTGTAAATCGTGAAATCTCGTGTTTCAAATGTGTTGTTTTAGATGGTGGAAAAAATTGATTCACAAATTTAGCAACGAGATCAGCCCATGTCAAAATCGAATTTGGGGGTTCTTTCTCGAGCCATATCTTGGCGGGTCCATCTAACGAGTATGGAAACAACATCATCTTAATGGCCTCGTGTGGTACATCCTTAAACTTGCTTGTCGCGGTGAGACGATTAAATTGCCTAATGTGATAATGTGGGTTGTCTTTTTCGTGTCCGCGAAACTTGTTGGCTTGAAGCATAGACATTAAACCCGTCTTGATCTCGAAGTTCTCCGCAAGGATGGCGGGAATCACAATGGCCTCTCCAAAACCCTCGGTGGGTGCTTGAAGCAACTCCATCATAGTACGATTAGCCATGATAGCTTCTTGTTCTACAAAGGGTTCCTCACTTGGAGTCTCTTCACTAGAAAGATTAGGAGTAGGTGTTGCCTCCTTTTTGTTTCTTCGTTTACGTGCACGTCTCGCTTGATTACGAGTAAGCGTAAACGTCACGTACAACGTAGGGATGAGCAAAGAAGATTCTTTTTGGTGTTTTTAACTTTCTCAATTTTTTGGATGGTTGATTGTTTTTACTTTTTTTTGGATTTTGGAATTGTATTAAGTAGACAAAAATCTACAAATCTCCTCCTTAATCAAATCTCTTGATTAAAGAAGCCTCAAGGAATGAAAACGATCACGTGAAGTGAACGCCTTCGATGACTTTAGAACGTTGGTGGAACACGAAAACGTTCAAGAGGGTTTAATCAATGGAAACCAAGAAAATATATATGATACTTAATAATACTTTGGGCGGCAAAACCCTCGATTAGCTTTCAAAATCAAATACTCACAAGCAAGCGGGGAAACGAGGCGGCGCGAAGCACTTAAGAGCCTTTTTCCTTAGGATATATTTTATAATATCCGCCTTATACCCACCTTATAGTTTGTATTTTCAAAATCGAGCTTCTCGAAAGTATTTATCTATTTTTGCCTTTTTTCTTTGGTTTGAGAGTCGAATACAATGATTGGGTAATGACCTCCCAAGTCAAGGTTGTGATTTCTCACGTATTTGGAGTACTTGTGTATTTATTGTTCTACGTATACAATATAGTAATAGTATTCACAAAAAACGAAAAACGATAATACGTATTAGTAGAGTGCTACTAATACAAATACTTATTATGGCTATATAAAAACAAAAATTGTTCAAGTCAAAACACAACACGCCTCCCCGGCAGCGGCGCCAAAAATGATGGTTGAGTTTTTACTTCTCTTTAGGAAAAGAGAGCAAATAGGGCAAGTAATGAATACGACGATTTAGGAAAACCGTGTGTAAATGACCCTAAAGTAAGTTCGTTCTCGAGGAGGCTAGTGCGTTGTGTAATGAAATGATTTTCTTTGTGATTTTATTGTTATGATAAAAGAAAATAGAAATGGGGTAAGAAGAGAATGACGGTTACGAAGATGGATTAAGCTAAGACGAAAAGGTCGTTTACGTAAAAACGTAAAAAGCACCAAATTAAAAAAATTAAACCTAAAAATTAATTAAAAGTTAAAACTAAGTCTAAAATAATATAAATAAGAATAAAAATCCAACAAAAATATTTTAAAACCTTTTATTAATTAAATATTTAATTTTAAATGCTAATTAAAGCCTTAAAATCAAATATAATTAACAAAATGTCCAAACTATTATTTTATTGAACAAATAACTCACTTATATTATTTAAAGACTAAAAAGTATTTTTCCTAAATTTTCAAAACTATTTTTCTATTTTAAAAACACTAAAAACTATATTTAAACTAAAATAATCATAAAAAATAATAAAATAATGCTAAAAATAATTTGACAATTTTAAAAATCCTAATTTATACTAAAGAACAGTAGAAAAATGAAAAAGTTTGAAAAATATAAAATTTTTCACTAAAAGATAAAAACAGTTTGAAATTAAACCCTAATTAAACTAAATTAATTCTAAAAATTAAATAAAAAATGAACAGTAAAAACTTTTAAAACTAAAAATCTTAAATTATTTTTCTAAATCTATGAAAATTTTTAAAATTGAAAAATAATAATTTTTGTCACTAAAAGACAAAAATCAGAAATTAAAAAGTAATTAAAAATAGCTATTAAATGTAAAAAATACTAAATGAACAGTAACAAAAAATCTAATTAAACAGAAAAATCAAAAATTAAATAAGAAAAATAATGCAATTTGTTTCAAGTCCTAATTCCTATTTTAACCCACAAAAGACAAAAAATCTAGTTTACTGAAAGTGACATGTGACAAGGTTTTGTCCTTTTGCAAAGCAGTGGTAACAATTTTATTAGCAGGGGGAACTTGGTTCCCACTGTTAGTGCAAATATTTGGTCAGTTGACCAATAAGCTTAGGAAAGCTTATGTGAGGGCTTATCTTGGGCAATAAGGCACCCCCACAACCAGTTGGGTTGTGGGGAGTCAATAACAGCACAAAAAAACACAAATCAATCACACAAACTGCACAAAAATAGCCAAATAGTTGACTGTTTAAGCTATACCCTATCTGATGAACAGTAATCTGGTTCAAATGGCACAATGATGGATTTCAACAGCTTAAAACTTGCACACAAGCTACCCAAATGACTTAAAACCTACTCATAATCCTAGTTTAACCTACTATCTATCAATGAGCAACATTATAGGGGTAAATTAACTAAATTAAGGCAGAAAATAAACCTACTGTATTTTATGCTATTTTGAACATACAAGACACTTTGAAAGCTTGCAACACTAAAATCCAAAGTTGTTAATAAACCAATACCAACAAGATGAGTGTGTCTAAGCATATTTTCAAGCACAAATTTTCACCAAACCTAGCAAAAACACATATCCAAACACCACCTTAAATACTGAAAACGAATTTTAATAAACTACTAGCTTCTAAACCTAGACTAAATTGATTATAATAGCTTCTAGCATGCATACAAACAACTAGTGAGTGAAATCAAACCATACAACAAGCACATAAACAGCTTTCTCACAAATCACATCATTAAACTAGAAAATAAGGGTTCAAGGCCAATTTACCTAGAGGGACCCACATCCAGGCCCCTCAATGGCTGCATGCCATCTCCTTATAGCTTAAAAGCTATGCTAGGGCTTATGGGAAGAGCTTGTTGTTGTAGAGAGAATGGGTGAGGACTACTGCAGTCCCAAACACCCCAATAATATCTTGAAAATCTTGGTATCTTGAAACTTTGTTATCCTGCCAAGAGAAAGCAAACACAAACAGTGACTTGTTCACAAAAGCAATCAGCTATAAAGCTAGCTTATTGGTTAAGCTAGCTTATGGATTTTAGCTAAAAAAAATACAACCAAAAAAATCTTGAAACTGATTTTGTTTCTTGAAATAATTTGAACCTTAAAAACCAACAAGCCTTGAAACCAGTGACTTGGTTCCACTCTCACTTCACCAAGTCACAAATCTTAGACTATTGAGAAACTTTTCCAAAAAAAATGCTTAAACACGATTTTTTGAAAATCTTTAATAGGTGAAAACCTTGGAATTTTGAGAATAATATGGATGGAACACAGATTTTCTTAACTAAATACCAACTTTTAAATAAAGAAAAGGAATTACTTTTAACTAAATACCAACTTTCATTCAACTTTAAAAAGGGATTACAATTAGAATTAAGAAAATCTGGAACAAAGGGAAATGCACATGTTGCATCCTCCTTTTATAAGCTTAAACAGATCATTCTAGGCTAGTGAATAAAAAACTAATAAGCTAAAACCCTAATTGCTGAATTTCCTAAATTGCCCTTTGAAATATTCGAATTCTTGGTCAAAAGTGGTGGTATGTGATTCTGAATGAAGTCCAGTTGTTGCGAAGCAATCTTGAACGTTTATTTGTGCTTGGGGACAAAGAAATTCGATCCATTCGTTGGTTTTGTCCCCTCCTAGGGTTTAGGTGAAAGAGACGAGGCAGGGGAGGGTCCTACAGGACACATGGGTGTGTCTGGGTAGGGTTTAAAAGTGGGGATGGGTTTGGGTGGAGGTTAATCAACATTCTGGAAGCAATTATCACAAACCCCTTTGTTTTTAATGATTAAGGTTTTTAGGGTTCTAGGGGAAGGGGATTAGTAAACAGTTAAGTTTAATCCAAGTTTAGGTTTGAAAAAGTGTTTAAGTGGGAAAAATATAACTGGTTTAATAATCGGTTTTATTAAGTATTAGGGTGTGGGTGGATGTTGACGTGGAGAGGGGGGGATTGTGATTGGCTGTTTGTGGTGAGGTGGCGAATTGGTTGGATGTGGGAGGTTTATGTGTCTGCCCATATTAGTCCCTCAATTCCTTTCACTTCTTCAACTTGTATTAAACAGCCAACAACTTTGGTTCCTTTGTTACCAACTTTGACCAAGTTGCCAATTTTGGCACAAGATTTTCTCAAACTTTGAACAAGGACTTATTTTGTAATTTCTTCATTCTCCAAGGACTAAAATTGTACATACTTGATATTTTAGGGACCCACAATTAATTTTGAGGATTTACAGGGGTATAAAATGACAAGTCTTCTAAAGTTGAGGGACCATTCTTGCCAATCTTCAATTCTTCAAGGTAATTTTGGAAATTCTGGATTCGGGTCCGGTTCATTGTGCGGCTTCGTTTCCCGTGTTCGTTTTTGATTGATTCTTGTGATCTTTTTGTCATTTCCTCAATATCCGTACCTAAAATACACAAGCAACAAACACGAGCATATATTTGGCAGTTTTAATGATATTTAATGCATTTTAAGCCCAATTTAGACGATGAGACTATGTATAAAAGCAGTCTCATCAATTAACAATCAAAGCGGAAAAGAACAATAGTTAGGAAACAAGGTGATTAGGCACAAGACACAATGAATTACTCAATTGGATTGTTCATTAGATTAATAACAAACAATCACTAGGTGTGTATACATTGAATCCCACACCTAGTCGACACACGCTTTAGGTTTATATTGTGAATGAAAGTTATGAAAAACCTAATAACCCTTGATTCCTTTTATAGTGTAAGGATTATGGTTTTACCGGAGATAACTATGAATAAACATGCATATCTCCTATTTAAATAACTAATACAGAATATTAATAAATAATATTCTGAATACTTATCCTAAATAGATATTTCCAACAGAATTTGACTTCTATCAATGCCTAATTTACATTTGTCAACGCTTAGATACAATGTGTCAACGTTGAACAAATGCCTTCATGTTTTCTTCGTTTTGAGTTTCTGCCACATCAAATTTTTGACCCAACATTCTTCCCCTAGTTGATGTCGGCAAAACTCTTTGTGTATCTCTTGTAAGTGGTACATCATCTTTAAATTGCTTCCCCTCAAGTGTAGCATGCATATCTTCCCCTTTTTTCACATTAATAGGGAAGGAAACAAAGTATGCAATCGAAGATTCTCCAAATGTAGGCTCTATGTAATGATCTTGAAGAAAAATAAATAAAGTAATCTTGATGTAAAAGTAGAGTAACCCAAACTTGTATTCCATGTCTTGCACTATCCATGTGACGTCGAACTTACAAGAAAACATTAAACTGTATAAGTAGACCTCGATCTCTTTTCAACATTCTCATCCTTTGTGAGACACTGAGCACGATAATGTAACTCCTTCAAGTGTTATGACAAGTCTTCGTCACCATTCATGTAAGGACGAACAAGTTATTGTTAAAGTCAATGGCTGATGTCCACCACTTTAACAATATGATAAAACACAAACTCGCGAAAATCTTCTTCGAACATCAAACTTACCGTAAGAATTATTCCTCTTAAGCCAACACCTCTTCATGACGAATCTTAATCTTCATATCATATGTAAATGCTATAAGACGGATAACTCTTTTACAAGGCTACCCCGATTACATAATAAAATCCAATAAATTACCTCACGAATTGTTGCTAACTCACATTAAAATCATTAATACCTTTTAAAAATATCCGAGCCATAAATATCAAATTGATATTATGTACGAAAACAGGATTCCATGTAGCTTCGTGTGTAAATACCTCTTTTGTGTGCCAAAATCTATCCAATTTTCCAAACAGCAGCTATTCCTTTTGTCGTACAATATCCTCCTTTATCCAAGATATCATCACTGTGTGTTGTCTAATATCGGACAACACTTGTCAGCGTTTGAAAATTTATATATCGGACAACAAGTGTCAGCGCTTCCCAACAACGCTTAACTTATTCTTGTCAGCGTCGAACCAAAACTTTAACTGTTGACGTCTTCTGTGACTACGATTCTCTTTAACAGTAGGTAATAATTATAACAATGAGTAACATCTATGTAACTTGTATAATGATAACCAATATATGGACACTACTTCAAATGTTGTATCTTAAGCCCATTTGTTAAATATTCAGTCCATAAGATAGAACTCACATTGTGCAACGTATTTATCCCATGAGAATAGCACATGTTCATAAGTACCTAAAAACTAGGATTTGATTTCTTTGTTTTAGGTAGAACATATCTTGCTCCATATTCATCACACGTTATTACTGATTTATACCTGTAGAATATTGATAATCTTGTTAATCTATGAAGTGGGTTGAAGATTCCTAGAGAGAGAAACTAGTGAGAGAAAGTGAGAGAGAACTATGTGTTTTTATTAAAATGATAAAAGTGGAATGTCAACAACCAACCCCTTTCCATGGTGGAAAGGGTTATTTATATCCAAGGCCACTATTGGGCTTGGGCCGACCCATGACAAGCCCATGGGTCGGTTTCTTACTTAACTAAATAAGTACTCATTAACTACGAGCTATTACAATATTAATAATATTGTGGAGTGACCGATACTTCTAATATACGTTAAAACGTATTTCTAACAATCTCCCCCTAAGGGAGGTCACTCCACGTTACAAAGTTCTAAACCTAGCATACTATACTAAGTCTTTGTTCTTCAGCTCGTAGTCTTTTCTTCTTTCTTTTTGTTGTGAATATGTTGATTTGATCTTTTAGGCTTTGGCTTGAGAGCATTGTTCTTTTGGCCTTTCACGTGCGATCTTTGCCTTCTTGTGAATCTTGCCTCCTCGTGACTCCATGTTCCACACACTTATATCTTTTTGTTGAATTCTCGAAAGCTTCAGAGTTTGGTACAGCGGAAGACTTCATTTTGCACTTTCTTGAATTCTGCTGAACTTTGATGCAGAAAAACATAAGCATGTGGGAACGACTTCAGCAGGTACACCGCAACGCCACCGTCTTCAACTAGTACATAGCAACGCCACCGTCTTCAACAGGTACACAGCAACGCCACCGTCTTTAACAGGTACACAGCAACGACACGAATAAAATGGCTTTGACATTTTATTCTAATTCGGTAGCATTTTACCTCCGGTCGGTGAAGACCGTTGGACGATATTAGATATCGTACCCGTGACGGATAGTTTCAATTAAGTAACTTCCTGACAGGATTTCGCGGGTAAACCCGTTCTCTTTATTCGACCGTCCAAAGCTGACTGCGAACATAAAGAGTGAATCAATTGGATTAAAAATCCTTATGATTGAAGCCGTCAATTCATGAAACCTGGAACAAGTGAATTTCAATTAAGATATTCACCATCGTTGCTTTCCAGTTGTCACAAACTTGATTCAAATTGAATCTTGCTTGTTACCTACCAAGTGCTGTTTGATGTTAACACTAGAAGGATTTCCACTCGTCACTGTGAACACTAAAGAGTGTCACTCTGAGTGTTCTGGCAAGATCATATGATAATGCTTAGAGGCCTGGAACGAGTTTAAGTTCAATTAAGAATTAAACTACTGTTTCTTTCCAGTTTTTGACAAGATTGGTTCTTAGAGAACCGCACGTGTAACCTACCATGAGCTTGTTTGATGTTGGCTCAAGCAGGATTTCCATCTTCATTGTAATACTTGCGTATTACTCGGATGTTCTGGCAATATTACAAGAATACTGCGTAGGACTAATAAAAATATCTTACTTTTCACAATGTGTGAGAAAGCAAGGAATAAATGGAAAGTGTCCTAATGAGACTTTTGATGATCTCGTAGCTCTAGACTCGATAGTGCGTTTTGATTTAGTGAGCGATGGCTGGAGAGGAGTGCCACCTTTTCAATATCAGTCTATTCGGAGTGAATAAACCAATAGATAATGTGTTGATCTCCGTGTGATTAAAATAAATACCTTTTGAGAGATATTTGAGTTAGCTGGGAAGGGTTGTGCATTGCATCAATGGGTCCATGATGTCTTTCTTCAATATCGAGAATCATTAACAAAAATGATCTCAATAGCATATGTATTGACCCGGTTTCTGCCTAAAGTTGTAAGGAGGGCTTCTTTCTTTACACCCTTTATATTTACAATTCTTTTTCATTCTTCAACCCCTTCAATGCTTACCAATACGTCATAACTAGCACCTTGTTGTGATTGTTCCAGTGCTAGCTTAAGTACTTGGTCGGCATTCAGCTACGTTCACAATCTTTCTCCAACTTTCCTAGGACTTCTAATTCTATCTAGGGAATTGTCCTTGGGAAGATTCCATCGGCTCTGATGAATCATTGAACTAAACCTATTCCTACCACCCTTTTGTCACCACATTCGTCGTGAATTAAGCGTGTTTTGGGAAAGTATAGCCACCATGAAAAATCCTTGAAAATCACCTAAGGTACTTGTGATATTGAAATCAAAAGTTTTGTACCTTAGGTGTTTTGTTCATAAAAAACGCTCCCCCTTAACACGTGCTTTACACATATTAAGTTGGATTATCGTTAAGTCTTTTTCATCTTTTAGCCAAGTATCATTTAAGTCTCCTTAATCCCATTTTCTCCCCTTATCCAAAATGTTAACCATTAATATTTGGGATATTGAATGGATTAACCGGTCTTTGGGTAAAAATGAAATCGATGTTTGGCCATAGAACATGTTAATGCTCCCCCTTAAATTAATAAGGGATAGTTGTAGTGCTTTAGTATGATATATTTTGAAAGATTTAGAATCTCGTGAGAAATTCTTGAAAAATTATCATACCTTAAAACTACATCAAGCCGTAAAAGCACAATATTCACAAATTTACATATTCACAATTAAAAACCAATATAGAGTAGACCTGAGATGTACGATCCATTAGATGGATCGTTGCAGTAACTTGTGGTGCACTCCATATGGTCTTCCACCAACGAATCTTTCTAAGCTCCTCATCAATCTACGTTCACGGAGCTTTTGATCAATCTTCTTGATCACATACTTCACCATTTGCCGATAACCCTGATGCCAATCCTCAGTCATCTCTGGTAAAGACCCACCCGAATTAAGATGCTCCAACTTTCCTCTAACGTATATGAGAGTCCCATCACTGTACTTATAAAGCTCACCCACCCTCATAAACTTCATTATCCCTCGACTGTTCAAGTAGAAAATCCCGTAACTCGGAACAGAAATGCCGGTATAGGGACATCTTGTGACATGTTGAGGTAGAACTTGATTCATTGGACGGGTTAGGTTAAGCTTCCTTTGGTAGCTTTCAACTCCCAATTGAAGATCTTCAACTCGTTTCTTGATAACAACGCTTCGTTTGAACATACGAAGTGCTGTATTCAAGGCAATGATGTCTTCACGAGCAATATGGGTGAGTTGATCCCGGGTCATCATAAGCAACATGTCTTCGATTTCTCAAGGCGAATGATAGAAAAATCTCCCTGCTGGATTTTGTATTCTCTGTCATCCTCCCTTTTTAGACGAATCTCTGTCACATGATAATAGCCATTCTTGGCTTCAGTTTTCAGTCCCAAAATGCTGGAGATGCGAATATCGGATCTAACGTTACTTCCTGAATTGGCTAAGCAGCAACCTCTGTACGCCCTTCGGACTCGTTCGTCCCAATGTGATGCACCTATAACAGCATACATATCATAATTATGAGTTACCTTTGGGACCCAGAGTCGGTTTACCTTTTCCTCGATCCAGGGTATTGTCCCCCAGTTAGCAGCTTTCCGTAAGGTCAGGGAGGTTGCGTACTTTGATGAACCCTTGAGGAGATACTCAAGATCATAGGTGACGAAGAAGTCGAGAGCAATTTGATTTTCTTGAGAAGGATCAAGTGGAGGTGGAGCTCTTTCTGATTCATGGAGGCCTGGCCTTTGAACGGTGTTAAGAGCTTTCAGGACCTCGTCAGCATAATACTCGTACTCCATTCGGGTTAACCTGGTTTTGGCGCGAATTCTCTTATCCTTTAGCGCTCTCTTCACCAAAGTGACCGAAGAATTATACTCATGAGCCAGAAATGCACACAAGTCAATCGGACTACGGATACGGAGATATAGAACATCTCTGTCAGCGTTTGTGATTGGATCATATTTAGCAGCTGCCGTGATCCAAGCTTGTGGCGGTGCAGTTTCATCAATCTCCAATGTGTCCGCCCAGTCCCGTGTGCTTGACTCGGGAACAGTAGATTGTGGTTCTTGTTGTAGAGGAGTAGAAACATGAACATCTGCTGGTTCTGATTCAGGCATCTCGGCGGTGTCATGAACAGGCGTGTGTTGTGCAGCTTTAGGTTCAGTTACTGACTCTGCAATCACAGGAGCAACAAGAGAACTAACAAGGTTTGTGGTAACAGGTATAGACACAACAATAGATGTACCGGGAATCGATGATGTCGTAGTAGCATTCACATCATGGCGCCACTTGGATCGTCTTGATTCCGTTGAAGTGGATTTTTCCTTTTGCGCAGCATCTTTCTGTGACTTGGTACCAGACTTAGATGGTTTCTTTGTGCTGGCAACCTTGTCCCCCGTTTCAGGATGTTTACCATCATCATCCTCATCGTCATCCTCGTTGCTTCCCTTAGCACTCTCCTCATTTCTATCACCACCATCATCACCATCATCATCATCATCATCATCATCATCATCATCACCATCATCGTCACCATCATCATCATCATCTTCTTCTTCTTCTTCTTCTTCACCGTCACCCTCTTCTTGTTCACTATCATCCTTTTCCTCTTCAGGCAGAATGTGGTAAGGTACCACACTTCCAAACATTTTAAATAACCGATCATCCTCCATGATAGCATCATTTAGTGACTTGTAGAGTGTCCGCTGAACTTTGGACTTATCAAAAGATCCAACTTCCCTCATACGAGCTTTGAGGATCTTCTTCAATTCAAAATCCGTTAAATCATAGGCAATTTTATAGGCGGATTCAGAAGGATTAGATAACTTAATCATCAAGTTGTCAGCCGCGAGTGTCTTCAACTCATCACGTAGTTTTGGCATAAGGGACTCAACGGATTCTTTCACTCTCTCTTCAACAGAAGCTTCAAGTGTTTCTTTCTGCTCCTTGTATTTATCCCTCATAGCTTGAAGTCTCGTGATTCGTGCTGCATACTTATCAGCTTCAGCCTGCTTGACCTGAGCTAGTTCTTCTGCATGAGCTTTACGTGTTAACTCCATCTCTGCAGCGAACTTAGCAAGCATCTCTTCTTGGGCTTTCTTTGAGGCTTCTTCACTTTGCACTCGTCTAAGTAGCTCTTGGCGAAGTTCATTCATCTCTCTTCTTTGATTATCCGTGTGTTTATCCAACATTTCTGCCATTACAAATGCAGCCATTGAAGACGATGCAGAGCTACTCTGGGTTGGTTGAAGAGGCTCGGTTGTGAATACAGTACTGAGGATGGAAGTTATTGGAGGTGGAAGGAATGGTGTTGAAATCGGTCGGGTTGGTAAGGGCTGTATTGGTGGAGGTTGAGTTACTAAAGGCTGAGTAGGTACCATGATTGTAGGAGCACCGGACTCCTTTTCAACACTTGCTGAAACAGGGATGGATGTCTCCTTCGAAGTAGAATACCGTTCAGGTGATCCAAACTCATCAATATCCTCTGGCTCCTCGTACTCTTCTTCAATATTTATCTGTGCACCCGAACCACTACCACCCGTGACTCTCCTACTCTTTTCAATAGCTATCTTCATTAATTTTCTCTCAGCCTTGTCAAGAGTAGGATCATCAACATCTTCTTCGTCGTGAAGAACGAACTCATCAGCCGTGCTATTTCCCTTCTTAACCTCAGTCTTCTTCTTCTTGGTTTCGGGTTCAGATAAATCAGTTGGTTGCTTGCGTTTACCTTTACTCTTGACCGTAGTAGACGAGTCTTCTCCTGTCTGACGGCTTGCTTTTAGCTTCTTGATTTCTAGTAGCAGTAGTTTGTAATCAGCAGAAGCTTTAATTTTATCCGTTAGAAGATATTCGGGAATATAACCAGGAATAACAGCACCAGATGGTCCTTCATGCCTTAGATCCACAATATGATCAGCCTCTTCAGTGTGATGACGACTTGCTGGACGCTTATCAATAGAGACATCATTCTTCATAAAATAATTAATAATAAGCTTGATAAACCGAGGGTAAGGAAAGAAATTAGTCTTCAGCTTCTTGTTTTGGAAGAGTTGAAAGTTAAATTCTTCCCACATCAATAATGCATAATCTGCATTTGAGCCTTTTTACATTCCATAGAAGATGTTCATAATTGGACCACGCAATGCATCATGCCCACTTTTTTTAGGTGTAAGACATCTACTGAGAATACCCAAGATTGCTCTCCAAGGTTGACCCACTTTAGCGGTGGTAAACTCAGACACAACTCGTATGTCAGGACATCCAAGAGCATCGAACATCTCCATGAGTTCGTCTTTGGTAGGATCCCTAGAAAATGACATACCTTTGGGTGTATCCCGTATTCCAAATATCTTGCGGAAGTCTGAAACGGTAAGTGTCTGCTGCTTGTTATCGAGAGAGAAGGTGATCTTGTTTGAAGTACTTTCCTTGGTAGCCCAGAATCCATACATGTAGTCATATGGCACCGAATCAGTACTCCTTAAGGCATTCTTGAAGTGAGAGTGATCAAGGATTGCTATGGCAACTTTAAATCCATGGTGAGTGGATTCTGAAACTTGCTTCAGCCGGTAATTATTTGGTATGAACTTGAGGGTTCTTGCTTCGGCAATTGCGGCTGCTCTAGAATCTTAGACTGCTTGTACTGTTGGATTAGTCATCGTGTCTGCTTAAGATAAGACATAAAAGGTTGATACACAAAAAAATATAGAGATATATATCATTATGACTTATAAGCATAACACATTTCAACAAGTAATTATAATAGGCAAACAACTATCAATCCAACAACTCTTCATCCGGAAGTCCTTCATTCGGAACTCTTCATCCTAAAGTCCTTGGAACTCTTCATCCGGAAGTCCTTGGAACTCTTCATCCGGAAGTCCTTCATTCCGAACTCTTCATCCGGAAGTCCTTCATTGGGAACTCTTCATCCTGAAGTCCTTCATTCGGAACTCTTCATCCGGAAGTTCATTCGAAACTCTTCATTCGGAAGTTCGTTCGGAATTCTTCATTCGGAAGTTCATCCGGAACTTCTTCATTCGGAAGTTCATCCGGAACTTCTTCATTCGGAAGTTCATCCGGAACTTCTTCATTCGGAAGTTCATCCGGAACTTCTTCATTCAGAAGTTCATCCGGAACTTCTTCATTCGGAAGTTCATTCGGAAGTTCATCCGGAACTTCTTCATTCGGAAGTTCATTCGAAACTTCTTCATTCGGAAGTTCATCCGGAACTTCTTCATTCGGAAGTTCATTCAACTCTTCATTCGGAAGTTCATTCGGAACTTCTTCATTCGGAAGTTCATTCGGAACTTCTTCATTCGGAAGTTCATCCGGAACTTCTTCATTCGGAACTTCTTCATTCGGAAGGTCACTCGGAACTTCTTCATTCGGAAGTTCACTCGGAACTTCTTCATTCGGAAGTTCATCCGGAACTTCTTCATTCGGAAGTTCAAAAGCCTTGTTCATCTGGAAGTTCTAAACGCACCCTATTAATGAGTATTCTAGGCGCGATTGTGAGTTTTAAGGCATTCTAAGGCAACAAATCATCTATCTAAGGATATTCCGAGTAAAACCCACCTAAAACCCTAATCAATTAATCCTTAATTTAGGCAAACGAACCCTAATTAGATTAACCTTAATTCAAACGAATTAATTAAGTGGATTTAAATGAATTAGGGGAATTAGAAATCAAAGATATGATGTTTGTACCTTTTAGATCGAATGAAACGGATTGAAATGATTAAACCACGTTTTTGAGAAAGCTTGTGTGAGTGTTAATGGCGGATGGAGAAAAGCAGAAGAAAGAAAGAAGAAGAAAGAGACGGGGGGTTTGGTTTGACTAGGTAAAAAATTTTCCAACTTTCACAAATGTCACCTTAAGTCCCTATACTTTTCTATTCTTTTCCTTTTTGGTTTATAACTCCTATTAGGCTAACATCCGTTAAGATACTTAACACTCGTTAGTCTAACTCATTGTAATAATTATTCTAACCCTCACACAACTTAAGCATCGCATCCTATTAGCAAATCTCCAAGATCTAAAGCAAGTCCTATCTCATTGAGCGAGCATAAGTCGTATTCTAGAGCAAGACCACTCATAAACCATTTAGCCAATAAATTTTCCACAAACGCTTTTGAAAAGCGTTTTGATGACGAAGATGATTTAATATTTCCTCCCCCTTAAGTGATGACCTGTTTTCTATTTAAAGAGCTGTAGTCATTGTTTAAAGAGTCAAATATTGATGAAAGCATTTCCAATTAATATCTTGAAAAAGATTGATTCGTGGTGGCAATAAGATTTCTCTTATTTTGACAAATTAATGCACTGAGACGTACACTAACTCGTGTTAGACCAAGTTATAAAGTAAACTTGATCCCTTTGCATGATTTGGCTTGTAAATCATGCCCGAGAAAATTAATTCCCGTTGTGAGCCAACGTTTTCCAAGGAAATATGTGACTTTAATGCGAAAACCGGGTTGCAGTCTGAAATAACTACAAGCCATAATGGGCATGTTTTAAAAATGTACAACTTTTATACGGACTCTATTTATGGCACCATGTCAATATTGATCGACATTTCTAAGGCCGTAAATATTACCGTACTAAAAGACATGCCCGATTTTAAAAAACGAAGAATATTTTTGGTTTTTCTTGATTTTATAATTTTTATGGTTTTTGTAGGTTTTATATTTTTTATGGTTTTTCTTGGTTTTATATTTTTGTATTTTTCTTTTTGTGGTTTATATATATACGATAATATACATGATCACGAACAAAGGATACGCCTGAATAGTTTACCACCACTATTCAGCTGATTCTTCTGCCAATTCTTTGAGAGTCGCTGGAGTGAATGATTTCATGCCAAGCTTGTCGATCAAAAACTCGATTCGTCCTCGATCTAAGGCTTTGGTGAACATATCTGCCAGCTGATACTCAGTGGTGACAAAATACAGCTCGATCACTCCGTTCTCCACCTGCTCTTTAATGAAATGGTAGCGAATGTCTATGTGCTTGGCCCGGGAGTGTTGAACGTAGTTGCAGCAAAGGGCAATGGCGCTCTTGTTGTCACAATACATAGGGATTTTGTTGAATCCCAAACCGTAGTGAGTTAGTTGTGATCTCATCCAAAGGACTTGAGCACAACAACCGGACATGGCGATGTATTCAGCCTCCGTGCTTGAAATTGCAGCGCTTTTCTACCTTTTTGAAGACCAACTAATCAATCTATCTCCAAGGAGTTGCACAGACCCAGAAGTGCTACGCCTCGTGTCTTGACATCCAGCATGATCGGCATCTGCGTATGATATTAAAGCAATGGAGGAATCTTTCGGATACCATAGACCACGATGAAGTGTTCCTTTGAGATACCGAAAGATCCTTTTAACAACATGTAGGTGCTTTTCGGTAGGCCGAGCCTGATACCGGGCACACATGCATACGGCAAATTGCAAATCAGGCCTGCTAGCAGTCAGATAGAGAAGGGTGCCGATCATCCCAAGGTAAAGTTTTGGATCGACAATAGTCCCATTCCTATCTTCATCTAACTTGGATTTCTCCACCATTGGAGTGTCCACGGGGTCACAATTTTCAAAGTTATATTTCTTTAAAGATTCTAGAGCATATTTGGATTGATTAATAAAGATGCCTCTGGGATTCTGAGAAATTTGTAATCCTAAGAAAAATGAAATTTTTCCCATCATTGACATCTGAAAGCGTGTGGACATTATCTTCTCAAAGCGTTTTGACAATTCTATGTTAGAGGCAGCAAATATTATATCATCAACATAAATTTGTACCAGTATCATGTCGTTGTCCTCCTTGAGAGTGAATAGAGTGGGGTCCACCTTGCCTTTGGAGAAGCCTTCCGAAATGAGATATGTTGAAAGGAGATCATACCACGCGCGTGGAGCTTGTTTCAACCCATAGAGAGCCTTCTTAAGCTTGTACACATGATTAGGAAACTCCATGCTAACGAACCCATCCGGCTGACTAACATAGACTTCTTCCCTTAGTTCACCATTCAAAAATGCCGTCTGCACATCCATTTGATAGACGATCATGTTCATATGAGTAGCATACGTAAGGAATAGTCTAATAGCCTCCAATCTTGCAACAGGAGCAAAAGATTCTTCAAAGTCGATACCCAAGGCTTGTTTGTATCCTCTAGCAACCAATCTAGCCTTATTCTTCAAGACTGCACCCATCTCATCGAGTTTAACCTTATAAACCCACAACAAAGTAAGGATGTTTACCTTTTTAGGGAGAGGAACTAATTCCCATACTTCAAGTCTTTGGAATTTATTTAGTTCCTCTTGCATGGCTTCAATCCAAGATGATTGAGTCATAGCCTGTTGCCAATTCTTAGGTTCAACTTCGGAGAGAAATGCATCAAAATAGCAATAGAGTGCACTCTCTTGTAATTGATGGCGTGTAGAGACTGGTCGATCGAGACTTCCAATGACATTCCTAATTGGGTGATCTTTTGTCCATTTGGTGCTATGTTTTTCAATCCGTGGTGGTCTGGAATGAACAATTGAAGGAGCTTCTTCTGAGGTAGACGCGGCTGAAGGGTTTTCAGGTATCGGTACACCAAAGAAAGGAAGCTCTTTTAGGTGAGCATATTCCAAATCGTGATCAATAGAATCCTCTTCAACATCATTAGGCACAAGTAAGGGTGACGATTCAGGTGTAGTTTGAGAATCACTTGGTAGAGGTGCATCCGGTTCAATGTTAATTGAAGATGCATTAGATAAAGCTTCATTAGCTTGAGCAACAACTTCAGGTATTGGAGCTATCACTACAGGTGCTGGAACTTCATCATTTGGGGGATCAAAGAATTCATCAAACAACGGTTGAAACAGTTTATCCCACTCGGGCCTTGTAGGTGGTAAAAATGATGTAGAAGTAGGATTATTGGGAACTAATCCGGAACTGATAGCACCGGTTCCCATCTCATGAAGCGCGGGTTCAGAGCTGCGTTGCTCAGAAGCCATCGCTGTCAGCTCATCGAAATCTGCGTCCATAGTTTCTACTATCTTACCAAGTCGACGGTTGTAAATTCGGTATGCTTTCTTGGAGGGTGAGTAACCAATGAAAATACCTATATCGGCTTTCGGTTGAAGCTTGCCCAAGTTCTCACTATTAATGTTTGGATAACAAAGAGCCCCAAACACATGAAAAAATGAAACATCGGGTTTACGATCATGTAGAAGCTCGTAAGGTGTTTTTCCATGGCGTTTCCGAATGATAGAACGGTTTTGGGTGAAACATGCAGTAGATATAGCTTCTGCCCACAAGAACAATGGAGCGTTCGCATAAATCAGCATAGTCCTAGCAGCTTCCATAAGCGTACGATTCCGTCTTTCAACGACACCATTTTGTTGTGGAGTATGTGCAGCGGATGTTTCATGTGAGATACCAACTTCTTCATAGTAAGCACGAAGAGTCTGGTTGACGAACTCTGTTCCATTATCTGTACGAATACGACGAACAGTAGTATTTAAACGTACCTGAATGAATTTCAGAAAAGTGATGATAGCCTTCGGTGCTTCATCCTTTGTACGTAGAAATCTAACCCATGTAAACCTGGAGAAATCATCCACAATAACAAGAATGAATTTCTTACCGCTCACACTTCCAGTTCTCATTGGCCCACAAAGATCCATATGCAAAAGATGAAGTTTTTCTTGATTGGTGTCTTCAGCTTTGGGCTTGTATGATTTCTTGGTACTTTTCCCCCTTGAACACGCGGAACATAAATGGTCCTTGTGAAAGCTTTGGAAGACCACGAACTAATTCGTTTTTAGCCAGATGATTATTAACATCAAAGTTGAGATGAGATAATCTGCGATGCCATAACCATGACTTGGTCTTAGATGCTTTAGAGAGAAGACATACTGGAGAGGCGGCCATCATGTCTTGTAAGGACAAAGTATAAAGATTTGCACCACGAGACCCCTTCAACAAATCTTTTCCTTCCAAGTTGTGGATGAAACAAGTATGTTGTCGAAAAGCAACCTCTAGGTTGGAATCACAAAACTGTCCTACTGAAAATAAATTATGACCAAGACCTTCTACATAGTATACCCTTGAAATCGTAAAGTTTACAATCTGATATTCACCATACCCCATTATCTTTCAATATGATCATTACCGAATTTAACCGTTCCAAGAAACTTGCTGACGAAATTTCGGAGCATCGAGCGATCTCCGGTCATATGCTTTGAACAACCGGAGTCCAAATACCAGAGGATGATTTGGACCACCTGAAAATATCACCAGATGAGGACAATGTAGAGGTATCGGAATCTGAATGTTCCTTGTTATTAGCAGGTACAGATTTAATAATCTTAGATTTGCTAACTTTAGGTTTCTTAGATTTCCTAGCCTTCTTCCTAGTTGGTGGTGTAGATTCTAGTTGGCTTAAATCCTGAGGTATTTCTTCACTGATAGGCACTATAGTGGGGACTGACCTAATTAAAGGGCGCGGTTTCCATACTATAGTGCTAGTTTTCCTAACTAAAGGACGCTGAGACCTAACCTCAATGGATGCATTCCTAGTTAAATGGCACATTTTTCCATCTCATGTAAAGGTCCTACCAGTGGGACGCCATTGCCATCCAACCTGGGCACGAGTTCTACCAGTTGGCTTCCATTCAAGATCATTCCTAATGGCATTCATTTCATTCACATGATCAATAAGACACAAATCATGACGTTGGGAAAACATACATTCATTACAATTCCAATATTTCAAATTAGAATTCACAAATGGTTTAGGCTTCTGCACAGGCGCAGAGCTTTTAGTCTTAACATGATTCTTTTTATTTAAATCTGAACTGATATTCCTAGTGTGAGCTTCTACTTTCTTCTTGATGGTACTACTAGTGGAGGGCTTGATCTTATCTTTCTTGAGTGGCGATCCTTTAGCCTTAGTAGACTCTTTTACTCCTGTAGAAGGCAAAGTGGGAACATTAGCAACAGATTTTAAAGGTGCCTTACTTGATGGTGCCAATGACGGTTTTGCTCCTGGAGTCTTATTGAATGGAGTTACAGCAATGGGTCGATTAGTGAGTAGTGCAGAACCTGGTTTACCTATGTATTGCAAATATGCTAAGCAATATTGAACTCGCTTAATATATTCATGAGCTGAATAATAGTAGCTACTTGAGGGATCTAAGGCATAAAGATCGTCTAAAATATCCCTAACAAGATCTACATGCTTAATTGCATTCCTCATATAATCATCGTAGGTAACTGGGTTTTTCTTATGGAGTGGGTTCTTATGAAGCACTACTGACTTGGTTGTTGGAGCACTAGAGGACGGTGCAGAGTTGGTAGCTAAGTTATTAACAGCTTCTTGTCGGGTGAGAAGAAGTGTCTCCTTTAACTCGGCCAAAACCATGTTTTTGTCAATGAGCTGGATATTTAAGTCAGAGATTTCCTCACATTTTTGGTTCAATTGTTCAACATAAGATTGTTGCTGTGCCGCATTAAAAGCGAAGCGTTCTTCTAGTGAACCATAAAGTTTGGACGTTCCCTGTCTTGCACGATCCATCTCCCCTAGAATAGACGAAAGTCTAATTTCTAAGTCCTGGTTTTTAGACTCTGCAGCCTCTAGTTCAAATTTTAGTGTTTTATTTGATAACACATCTCTCTTTAATCTCATAATCTCTTCCTCTAATGCCTTAACTATTGCAATCATCTTGTCACTCGTCTCAACACTGTTTTCACAACTATTTGTTATCAAAAGATCCTCATTTTGAGTTTGTTTTTTTAATTCTAAAGATATACAATGTTGTTCAAGTGATTAAAGCGTTTTGAAAGTAAATTGTAAGAATCTTGAAGCTTTAAAAATTCAGCGTTAGATTCGTGACAAGAATGATTATCTACCTCATTTACAGTATCAGCAACATTTACAGAGAGATCACACACATCATCACATATATTCACAGCATCACAGTTAATCATAGCGGATGTAAGCTCATTCGAATAATTAACATTCACAGTAGTAAGCACATCACACGAAATTACTTGGGACAAGAATCGGTCATATTCGGATAAAATCTTTTCCTTTTCAATTAGTTGTAGTTCGTAAGCGGTGTCCATTTCATAAAACACTTTTTGAACTTCTGCAATTTCAAACTAAAGATTTTCCGAAAGAGATGCAAAACTTCCTTTTAGACTTTCGACAAACGGATTGATCTCATTCTTAAACACCTCGTTCATGTGTTCGAAAGCCCATTCTCCGACGTTTAGGCCATTTGAAGTCGTACATTCCAAAATGACCTTGTCAAAACTAGCAAAGTATTGATTAATCTCTTGCAAGTTTAACCATACAGTGCTAACAGGTGGAAGATCCTTTGGAATTTCCTTAGGACCTTCCATTTTGACAAGTGTAGGAAGTGTACTAGGGTTTTCTTCATGTAACATGTAGGTTGGTGCTGTGATGAGATCTTTATCCATATGGAAGCGAATTCTAAAATCCGTTTTTGCAAGCTCTTGATTCATTTTAAAATAATCACACTCGGGATATTTTGCAAAGTTGTATGACCGATTCTCATCAACTAGATCCTTATTTGTGCAATCATCGAAAATAACAATCGGGTCTAAGACCAATCCTATTTGGGTTGCATTATAAAGTCTTGGACTATGGATAAAAGCTTGTTTTGCATACCGTGGGTTTGGGGGAAGGCCTTTTTGACGTGATAAGTTAAATTCTCTAAACGAAGCATCAAATAAGTGCACTAGTTGAGAGGCAGCGTATTGTCTTAAAAGCAAATAATCTAAACTTCTAATCTTATTAGCCGCATTAATTTCCATTTCATTCTTTTTAGACTCGAGTAACTCAAAATCCATTTGAAGTTTGCGAAAATTAGTGACCACTAACTCTTTTTCTTTAAGTTCGTTAGAAAGATCTGCTCTTAAGGTTTCAATTTCTTGCAAATGACTCATTTGTTTGTTTCGAAAATGATCATATTCGGGATTTGTTAGAACAGTGGACGAAGGAACTAATTCCAAAGTTTGAACCTTTTCGTTGCTCAAAGCAAGCTCAGCAGACAAATTCTTATTCTTAGCTAGGGTTTCTAAGAGTGCAGTATTCATTTGGCTAAGTAATGTAGCAGGAACCATGACCAAATCTTGTTGAGTAGGAATATGCGTATGCGAAATGGCTCCCGGTTGTGAATCACTCAAAGTCTGGGGACTCACATTATATTGCTATCATTGATTGTCTCCTCATTTGAAAGACTCACCACCGAAGACTCATTCGGATCAGCACCTTCTTGCCCAACTTGATGTGGTTGAATACTAGTATCAGTGGTATTAGTAAGTACCTCAGATATTTTTTCTGGCCCTAAGCTAGAAATAGTTGCCATAAGAGCTGCCTGTGCAGATTGAAGTTCATCACAGTCTGAATCATAAGCATCAAGATCATCTGCTTGTTATGCTGCATTTTGTGTGGTGACAACGTCTTGTTCAGCAATCCCTGGGTCAGCAAGAAATGCAAGCTCCTCTTCATCAAGTTCCATTCCTTGTGCCTGAGCGTTCACCAGATAAATCTTCTCTGCAAACCATTGTCCATCCCTTCTCCTCTTGGGTTTTTTGCAATCCCTGGACATGTGATCTTCTTCCTTACAGTTGTAGCATGTAATCATTCTCAACTTGCCTGTGGAATTAGCCCGTGGAGGAGTGTTGACCATTGGGGTAGGATTGACCGTGCGTGCATTGGTGGTTGATGTAGTAGGTCTCCTCTGATAAGGTTGAATAGGTTGAACATTTACCCTGCCATTCTCAATAGTAGCTTGTTGGCGAGAATTGGATGAATTCCTCAGCTGATTGTTAGTAGGAGCTGGTCCTCTAAATCCTCGTTTGCTTAAAGTCCTTGTGAGATAAGCAGACATAGTGGCTAACACTTTAACTGGGTCAGTTCCTTGTTTAAATTCAGGAATGGGGACTTCATCATTATCACAATACAGTGCTTGGTCTTGTTGAGCTGCATAAGCACTAGAAGGAACACTCATGTGGTCAGAGTAGCTTGATGGATATGCTGCATTTTCTTGATAAGAAGAATATGATGATTGAGCATAAGGTGCAATGCTTGATGGGTGAGGTTGTGAAGCATATTGTAATGAAGGTGCATTAAACCGATATTGTTGCTGATGTGAGGTGGGTGGTTGCGGTAGAATCGAATATTGGGGGATGCTTGGAGTCAGGTACGGTGATGGGTGATAAGCTTGGTGTCCCATGATATAAGGAGTGTTGTTGTAGGACAAGCTTGGTTGATTCGCCATCAAAGCTAAAGAATCAGGGTACATACCTCGAGGCGAACGGTGCATGATCACATGTTTCTCATGCTGCTGAAGAAAAGCATAGAGTTGATCCAAATTGCACTTATGCAAATCCGTGGTTAACTTAACATCGGTAATATACTCACCCCATTCAGCTTGAGGTAAAGTATTCAAAAACTTGGTGTTAACCTGGAATGGAGCAATCACGAGATTATATACATTCAGATCATTCATGAGAGTAGTGAATCTGAAGTAGTAGTCGTGAAGCGTTTCCCCTGGGCTGTATGTGAATCTATCAAACAGATCATATAACTGACATTCCCTTTCCTGTTTGGTAAGAGACGTACCTTGTAGCAACACCTTTAGACGTTCCCATAAATCCTTTGCTACCGTATATTGACTGACCATTCGATAGATGTCATGTGGAAGAGCTTGGAGAATGGTTTGAAGAGCCTTTTCGTCTGCATCGGCAACAAGTTGTTGAGCTGGTGTAAGTTCTTCAAACTCCCGTGGTCTAGTCACATTGTTAACCACGATGGTACCATAATCAAGTGGACCATTCAGAATTGACTTGACCATAAGCCTCCCATATGTCAGTTTTCCCTTAATGTATGACATCATACGACCTTGCCATGCTTCAAAGACTTCTTTAATGAGCATTGGAGGGCGATTATCCGTTCCCGTAATGACAGAAATATCCGTAAGTGATGTCATTTGAGGCATTAATGTATTCGGATTCATTTTGATCACTTCAAAGAAACAAAGATTATCGGTTGATCGAGCAGTGAAGTAAAGTTTGTGAGTTGTGTTGAGTTTTTGTTGTAGGAAACCAAGATTAAATCCTCTAAAAAATCGTCGAAAAAACAAGTAAAATATCCCTTGATCCGGAACTATTGTTGATTCGGAAGTGTTGATTCGGAAGATTTTGGCTCGGAACTCCTTGATCCGGAAATTTTGGTTCGGAAGATTTGATCCGGAACTTTCCTTGATCCGGAACTTTTGGTTCGGAACTTTTTTATTCGGAACTTTGTCTTGATCCGGAACTTTCCTTGATCCGGAACTTTCCTTGATCCGGAACTTTTGGTTCGGAACTTTTTGATTCGGAACTTTGTCTTGATCCAGAACTTTCCTTGATCCGGAACTTTCCTTGATCCGGAACTTTTGGTTCGGAACTTTTTGATCCGGAACTTTGTCTTGATCCGGAACTTTCCTTGATCCGGAACTTTGCTTGATCCAGAACTTTTGGTTCGGAACTTTTTGATCCGGAACTTTTGTTGATCCGGAACTTTTTGATCCGGAACTTTTTGGTTCGGAACTTTACTGGGAAACAGAAGGTTGTTCGAGTAACAGTCGACTATAAATATGAAGAATAAACCCAGATTTTTACCAAGTTACCCAAAAAGTTTTGTGATTTCTACTAAAATAAGTAAAAACTAATACTTATCTACTAATCCCAATCACAAAATCACCAAAAACTCCAAGAATCAAGATGGATCTTCTTAAAGAACACTAATACAATCAAAAACTAAATAACAACACAAATCATTACCTTAAATCACCCCATAGCTCTGATACCAAATGTAGAATATTGATAACCTTGTTAATCTATGAAGTGGGTTGAAGATTCCTAGAGAGAGAAACTAGTGAGAGAAAGTGAGAGAGAACTATGTGTTTTTATTAAAATAATAAAAGTGGAATGTCAACAACCAACCCCTTTCCATGGTGGAAAGGGGTTGATAGGTGTGTAAACACCCATCTTTTCTACCACTTAATTACAATAATAACCTAGCCAAAACGTGTATTTTATGTCTTTTATGTCGGAATTATGCGTGGTTTGTGTTTTTGTTGTGATTTAGGACGAAAAGGTTAAAAGTGGAGAAAACACGGAAATTCACGGGCATTTACGGACTTTTATTGAAGAAAAGGATGAAAGACGAAGTCAAGAAGTCAAGAGTGCAAAAAGAACGGAAGTCCACGACCGATTCTGAAGATTTATCGAAGAAAAAGTCAAAAGACGGAAGTTTATCAAAAGCCGAAGAATTCAAGTCTATTTTATTGAAGAATTTAAAGACGAGTTCAAAGAAATCCCGAAGCCAAAAGTCCTTAAAGTCCAAGTTTAAGGAAGATTAGAAGAAAAGGACTAAGTATGCAATTAAATGAAGATTAAAAAAGGAGGGGCTTAATCTTGCAATTAACAAGAAATGAAGGAGGGGAGAAAGCTTCCTTAATCCTCCCCTATATATAGATTAGGATAGTTATCATTTTCTCTTGTTGGCTAAGTGTGACAATTAGCTCTTCCACCATTTAAATACCTTGTCATTTAATTTCTTGTCAAATTTAAATACCTTGTCTTGCACCTAAAATTCATTTAATTTCAAGTAAGTTTTCATTTAATTATTGTTAATCTTTACTTTATCTTGTCAATCTCTTATCTACCTTTCTTAATCTTTGATTTTTGTGATTATGTTTATGTTCATGTTCATGCTTTTATTTTGATCCAAGTGGTTTTTGATTATTGTGATTAAAGTTGTTTATTTTCTTGATTTTAATTGTTTGTTTATGTTACTGTTGATTCGTTGATAGTTTTGTTAAATCGTTTGTGTTTATTTTGATTAATCTTTTTTTAGATCTGCTGTTTTTGTGATTCCCTTGTTCTTCGGAAAGGTTTGTTGTGTTTCTGATCTTTCCATGTAAACTTCCGAACCAAGAAGGAGGGAAGGCTTCATTCGGAACTCCAAAGTTCCGAGTCAAGGTTTCATCCGGAAGATTTGGGATCAGCAAAAGTTCTGAGCCAAGCTTGTTCATCCGGAACTTTCAAAGTTCCGGACGAAGGATAACTTCCGAGTCAAACCTTTGTTCATTCGGAACCCAAAAGTTCCGGGTCAACTTACTTCATCCGGAACTTAAAAAGTTCCGAATCAAGGAGACTCATTCGGAACTTCGAAAGTTCCGAATCAAGGGGCTTCATTCGGAAGTCACCATAGTTCCGAACCAAGGGCTGTTCATTCGGAACTTAAAAGTTCTGAATAAACTTCCGAATCAAGGGGCAAGTTCCGGATCAGTGATTGTTCATTCGGAAGTTTTAAACTTCCGAATCAAGGAAGCTTCATTCGGAATCTTCCGAATCAAGGGTGACCAAAAACTTCCGAATCAAGGCAAAATTAAGAAGTTCCGAATCAGTAAAGTTCCGAACGAAGGATTGTTTTGGATAAGTGACATATTCAGATCAATTTGTTCCGGATCAAGGATTTTGGTATTATTCCAAGCGAAGAAGAATCATTCCAACTGAAGGTGACATTCCGGACGAGTGATTGTTCCAAACGAAGGATAATTCTGAATGAGCTGTATTCAGGTTCTTATTAGTTTTTGTCTTTGATTTTTATTTTCAAGCTTTATTTTCCCTGCCTTTTATTTAATTGCACTTTAAGATTATTTCCCTTAGTTTTATTTTAGACTTGCCTTAGTTTTAGTCGCACTTTAAGTTTGCCTTAGATAGATTTAAGTTTACGTCATTTGCTTTAGTGCCCTTTAATTTCAGTCATGTTTTTAAATACTTGCACCTTCATTTTAATTAGACTTAGATTTACTTTAAGAGCACCTTTACTTTAATTGTTTTGCACTTTTATTTTAAACACTACAGCGACACATCTTTGTTCCACCAAAAACAATAGAGTCACACATAGAAAACACAAGTTTTTCAATTCGAAGAGACAACACAACGAACTTTAATCTTTTTAATTAGGTGAAAACCTAGTTATCAAATGGCGCCGCTGCCGGCTCTTTTCGTTAAGATTGACGGTTTTCTGTGAGAGACACGTTGCTTTTTGGGATCCGTTCACTTGTGAGCGTTATTTTTCTTGCATAAAAAATTCATAAAATCTTAAAAAATTAAAAATTGATAAAAAAAACCATAAAAATTAAAAATTTCAAAAATCCAAAAAGATTTTATCTTTATTGTGTATATATATTTTTGTGTTTGGTTTTGTTTTCTTTTGCATTTTCAGGTGTATGCGTACTAGATCTTCTAATTATCAAGAGCCCGAGCCTCAAGAAGATTTAGATATGGCAGGTGTTAACAACAACAACATTCCACCGCACCTCAATAATAATAATAATAACAACAATGCTCTTCCACAGCCCGATCTTCAGACAATGGAGGAACTTTGTCAACCAACAATGTTTGGACGAGGAGGACCGATTGCGCCGATGCAAATCAACGCTCCTGAGTTTTCGTTGAAGCACCATATGATTCAGAAAGTTCAAACAAACCCATTCCGTGGATTGCCTGATGATGATGCCAACAAACACCTCGACAAGTTCATTACAATCACTCAAAGCATGAAGTTGCCTGGGGCCACAATGGATGTTCTTCGCTTACAACTCTTCCCACATACTTTATCGCATCATGCCGAGAAATGGTTTGATCGTCTCCCGAAGAATTCTATTCACACATTGGGATGACATGACTCAACGCTTTTTGTCGCGCTACTTTCCACCATCCATGGTCACAAGCCTTCGCAATCAGATCAGCGGTTTCATGCAAGACCCTGATGAATCTCTTTTTGATGCTTGGGAGAGATATAATGTCTTGATCGATAGATGTCCAAACCACAACATGCTCCCTGTGACCTTAATCGATACTTACTACAACGGTTTGACTTTTCGAGATCGTGATACGATTAATGCAGCCGCCGGTGGCACATTCATGAAAAGGAGACCCGAGGAGTGTAGAGAGTTAATTGAGAACATGACTACTCACCACAAAAACTGGGATTCCTCTGCTTCTTCAAGGAACAACCCGAGAGTCAATGTTTCTTCTACCTCAGCAAACCTTGAGATGACCGAACTCACCCGCATGATGGCCGAAATGAGCAAAAGTATTACGCTTCTCGCTTCAAACCAACAACAACAACAAGTTAAAGCGGTTGCTAGTCCTTGTGAAACATGTGACGGTCCTCACTCATACACCGATTGTCCTTCGACTCAAGGAAATCCGGAAAATGTGTATGCTGCTTACGGTAATTATTCACCGGAAAATTACCAAGCTAGACAACAAGGGGATAGAAATCTGCTGAGCTACCGATCCAACAATTACCTTTCACCCGGTTTTTCTCCTCAAAACCAAAACCCCGCCAACAACTACAATAGAAGCAACCAAATCCCGCCAAGAGCTTTTAACCCTTATCAACCACCCACCCAACAACACCCACCCATTAATCCCGATGTTGACGCCATCATGAGAACTCAAGGTGAGCAAATCAAGAATCTACAGAGCCAAATAATCAATTTGAAAGGAGATATCTTGAAGCAAGGAAATGACATCAGAACCGAGGTTCGTGATAATATTCAATCCTCCTTCAGCACTCAAACAACTGAATTAAAGAATCTATTGGCTAGTTTCTTGCCCGAAGCTCAACCTTCTTCTTCGGGTTCTCTACCTTCAAACACCGTCACCAATCCGCGAGCTAATGTGAGTGCTATTACTACGCGTAATGGAATTACCATTGTCAATCCACCTATCCCACCACCATCATCTACACCTCCTCCACCATCATGTATCCCTACTCCTCCTACACCTAGTATTAGTACACCATTACCGTCTCTGCCTCGTCATGACGATGTATCTCTGAAGGACCCTTCAACATCACAACCTTCACCAACTACACCTTCACCGTCTCCCTATCAACCCAGAATCCCATACCCTTCTCGCATAGGCAAGACCAATGATCTAACCAAGAATGACTGTCAAGTATCGAAATATGTGGATATGCTATCTAAAATGACCATCAACATTAGCCTTGTTGAAGCACTTTGCCACATGCCGAAATTTGTCAAAGCATTCAAGGAATTGCTTAGCAAGAAGGAGAAGCTGATTGAACTCGCCAACACACGATTAAATGAGAACTGCCCTGCAGTTATTCTTAAAGAACTTCCGGAAAAGCTTGGAGATCCCGGTCGTTTTGTGTTGCCTTGCGTGTTCAACAAAACTGAAGAATTTACTGCCCTTGCTGATCTCGGGGCTAGTATTAATTTGATGCCACTGAGTGTTTGGAAAACACTATCATTACCCGGCCTCATTCCAACAAAGATGACTCTCGAACTTGCAAATCGCACTCTCGCTTACCCCGTTGGTATAGCCGAAGACGTGTTTATCAAAGTTGGCACATTTACTTTCCCAGTCGATTTTGTCGTAGTTGATTATGAAATGGACCCTCGTATTCCTTTAATACTTGGTCAGCCATTCTTGAGAACCGGACGAGCTTTAGTAGATGTGGCCGAAGGTGAGTTAATCTTACGAGTCAGGGATGATTCTAAAGTTTTTAAAATGGGGAAGCTTACAGGCAAATCCTTTGGAGGACGAGAATCAGTGAATATGATAAATGTGCTCGATGACTTTACCGTCTATGACAATCCTCTATTTGATTCTTCCATCGATAATCCACTTTTTGACGATGATATGGATGATTCTTGCTCTACTTTGGACGCTTCTCCCATTTATGATTCTCCACCGGTCTTTGATGCTTATGATGATGATGATTCTAGCTCAGATTCAGATGATTTTGATTGTACTTCTGAGTATCCCGAGCTGCCCACTTTCGATGATTTCGATGAGGCTGATACTCTCTCGAGCGATTCTTCACATGATGAAGATCCTCCACCATCACTCGATCCTACTTTGGACGATTACTCATTTGAGGAAGACTTCTCTGAATTTCTCAATACTTACTTCCCTCATGAGAGTGATGCTCCTCCTTTGGACTTTGAAGATTATCGTCTTGATCCTACTTTGGATTTGAAGCACATTCTGTCAAAAGGGAAGAAACCGGTCGACACCGAAATCCGTTGCACATATGATTTGACACCTCTTTGTCCTCCTTCTGAGGACGAGGTTGTGCTTCTTGGCGGATCTTCTTCACACTCGGCTGAGCCTGAGTGCTATTTTCCCCTGAAGGAAAAGGTGTTCGACCCCGGTATTGAAGTCTTTAAGCAATCTCAGTATCCACCTGATGAAATAAAAGGAAAAATCTTTGGAACTATTGAAGACAAGCTTGCACCGCACCATACTTGCTTCCACCGTGCTCCATCACTGCTTAAGGGAACCCTGCCACTTCTTCTTTGGCTTGCCTTGTTCGCCTTAAGCTCGTGCTTATTGATGGATGAAAACTATGTCTTTGATCCTGGTGGATATGTTTCATGCTTCTTCCGTTGATGATCAAGGTCGAGTCAGGCTCACGACTCGGTTAACAAAAACCAAGCGCTTCTTGGGAGGCAACCCATGCATCTATCTTTTCGCTTTCTTTATCATAAGTGTAGGGGAGACCCTTTGGTTTGCTTTCCTCTCCTCACTTCTTAATCAGGGATTCGAGCTTCAATGATCCACTCTTGATGATTCTTGACGACCCGTGATTCCATGTTCTACTTCTTCCCGGTTCTATCCTAAACTCTTTTTGATTCACTATTTTATATTTTCTCAATATTAAAATAGGAATCTCTTTAGTTGTCTTTTCCTTAGCGAGATTTAAACAACGTGCACAATGTCCTAAGTGTAGGGGAGTTTACTCCCACATGCTTAAACATTGAGGACAATGTTTATCTTAAGTGTAGGGGGACTTCTATCGAAGTTAAGTGGTCTTTTCCTTGTATTTGTCCTCATTTTAACCGGAAAATCAATTTTTCGACATTTTTTAAAATTTTTGATCTATTTTGGCCTATTAGTTTTTCCTTTGTATAGTTATTTTCTTTCCTTATTAGAATAAATGTTTAATAAGTGGTTTTAATTTTCAAACGTTGTGAATCTTTTGACTCAATCCGAGTTTACTCTAGCTAGTATCCTTAACGTGTTTAATTCAAGTTTTGCTAGGCTTTTATATAGGGAGCTATAAAACGCGAAAGTCTTAACTCTCACGGGTTAAGAACAAGAAATTTTCGCAAGTTCCTATAATTGATCCTAGAGAGTCGTTTATCAAGGGAACTTTAAAATGCGATTTCTAAACTTGAAAAAGTCTAAGAATTTGCAAGATCCTATAGGCGACTCGAAAACCCAAAACTTTGATTTAATAGGCTAAGTATCCACGAGTCTCATTACTTGAGATTTTAAACTGTGGAGAACGAGAGATGATAGAGCCAATTATAAGTCCGGTATTCTTTCGTGAATTTATGTGAGTTAATTATAAGCCTATTCTCCCATCGCTTGCTAATAATTTATCTGCTAATAAATAAGGTTGTACGATTTGAAAGGTTACTTAGCTTCTAGCCCCAGATCGTTTAAAAGTTGCTCGGTATGGATTAGAGTTCATAGCCAAGGCATAACTTATTGAAGCGGGACGCGAAGATTGGCGAGTCCGAAAAGGCCCTAACAAGGCATGAGGGCTATATTTTGTTGTTAAAGATCCAAAGTGATGTGAAGAATCATTTATCGAAAATCAATATGAAGGATCAAGACACACGACGTAAAGCAAAACTCCCCAAAAGTCATGGAGAAGTGTATCCGAAAAGACCCTAACAAGGTATGAGGATAAATAGATCCAAGTCATAAAAGGAGGCGGATCGTTGTATATCAAAGTCCAAAATAAAGATTGGAGAAAAATGAAGAAGTCGTGGTCCAAGTATGAATCTCTCAAAACTCCAAGTGAAGAAATTCCAATTATGAAGAGAAGACCATTATTTCATGAACGTCTCTCAAGATTTGAAGTATGAAGTCGCTGCCAAATATCGGTCTGAGAAAGGTCTCAAATCGCGAAGCGAGTTATGCCAAGATATGAACTTTATGAGGTCCCGAGAAGCAGTTTTAAAAGATTTGGTCCTTTAGCTAACTATTGATTAAATCATTCACCTTATTTTCAGACTAAATAACTATCGAAATAAGTCAACAATGCATCCTCGTGATCATTCAAGACAATAATAAAATATAAGAGATACCCCTAGGAATAAGGGAGTCTAAGTGAGTAATTGGCCCACATGAGTTTGTGATAGTCTATTAACTTATAATAACAATGATCTTGTTTTTAAGCGTGGTTTGGAGAAAGTGAAAACTTGAGGATGATGATTATTCATAACATTTCCAAAACCCAAGGTATGCTCTTGATTTATTTATTTTGTATGTCTTTAATTTTCTATCTCTTTAATAAAGGCCAACGTGGATTGATTATGATGAAAAGTGTAATCTTGCTTTGTAACTAATGCATTGCATGAGGACATTGCAATGGTCAAGTGTAGGGGATTTGATAGGTGTGTAAACACCCATCTTTTCTACCACTTAATTACAATAATAACCTAGCCAAAACGTGTATTTTATGTCTTTTATGTCTGAATTATGCGTGGTTTGTGTTTTTGTTGTGATTTAGGACGAAAAGGTTAAAAGTGGAGAAAACACGGAAATTCACGGGCATTTACGGACTTTTATTGAAGAAAAGGATGAAAGACGAAGTCAAGAAGTCAAGAGTGCAAAAAGAACGGAAGTCCACGACCAATTCTGAAGATTTATCGAAGAAAAAGTCAAAAGACGGAAGTTTATCAAAAGCCGAAGAATTCAAGTCTATTTTATTGAAGAATTTAAAGACGAGTTCAAAGAAATCCCGAATCCAAAAGTCCTTAAAGTCCAAGTTTAATGAAGATTAGAAGAAAAGGACTAAGTATGCAATTAAATGAAGATTAAAGAAGGAGGGGCTTAATCTTGCAATTAACAAGAAATGAAGGAGGGGAGGAAGCTTCCTTAATCCTCCCTTATATATAGATTAGGATAGTTATCATTTTCTCTTGTTGGCTAAGTGTGACAATTAGCTCTTCCACCATTTAAATACCTTGTCATTTAATTTCTTGTCAAATTTAAATACCTTGTCTTGTACCTAAAATTCATTTAATTTCAAGTAAGTTTTCATTTAATTATTGTCAATCTTTACTTTATCTTGTCAATCTCTTATCTACCTTTCTTAATCTTTGATTTTTGTGATTATGTTTATGTTCATGTTCATGCTTTTATTTTGATCCAAGTGGTTTTTGATTATTGTGATTAAAGTTGTTTATTTTCTTGATTTTAATTGTTTGTTTATGTTACTTTTGATTCGTTGATAGTTTTGTTAAATCGTTTGTGTTTATTTTGATTAATCTTTGTTTAGATCTGCTGTTTTTGTGATTCCCTTGTTCTTCGGGAAGGTTTGTTGTGTTTTTGATCTTTCCAGGTAAACTTCCGAACCAAGAAGGAGGGAAGGCTTCATTCGGAACTCCAAAGTTCCGAGTCAAGGTTTCATCCGGAAGATTTGGGATCAGCAAAAGTTCCGAGCCAAGCTTGTTCATCCGGAACATTCAAAGTTCCGGACGAAGGATAACTTCTGAGTCAAACTTTTGTTCATTCGGAACCCAAAAGTTCCGGGTCAACTTACTTCATCCGGAACTTAAAAAGTTCCGAATCAAGGAGACTCATTCGGAACTTCGAAAGTTCCGAATCAAGGGGCTTCATTCGGAAGTCACCATAGTTCCGAACCAAGGGCTGTTCATTCGGAACTTAAAAGTTCCGAATAAACTTCCGAATCAAGGGGCAAGTTCCGGATCAGTGATTGTTCATTCGGAAGTTTTAAACTTCCGAATCAAGGAAGCTTCATTCGGAATCTTCCGAATCAAGGGTGACCAAAAACTTCCGAATCAAGGCAAAATTTAGAAGTTCCGAATCAGTAAAGTTCCGAACGAAGGATTGTTTTGGATAAGTGAAATATTCAGATCAATTTGTTCTGGATCAAGGATTTTGGTATTATTCCAAGCGAAGAAGAATCATTCCAACTGAAGGTGACATTCCGGACGAGTGATTGTTTCAAACGAAGGATAATTCCGAATGAGCTGTATTCAGGTTCTTATTAGTTTTTATCTTTGATTTTTATTTTCAAGCTTTATTTTTCCTGCCTTTTATTTAATTGCACTTTAAGATTATTTGCCTTAGTTTTATTTTAGACTTGCCTTAGTTTTAGTCGCACTTTAAGTTTGCCTTAGATAGATTTAAGTTTACGTCATTTACATTAGTGCCCTTTAATTTCAGTCACGTTTTTAAATACTTGCACCTTCATTTTAATTAGACTTAGATTTACTTTAAGAGAACCTTTACTTTAATTGTTTTGCACTTTTATTTTAAACACTACAACGACACATCTTTGTTCCACCAAAAACAATAGAGTCACACATAGAAAACACAAGTTTTTCAATTCGAAGAGACAACACAACGAACTTTAATCTTTTTAATTAGGTGAAAACCTAGTTATCATGTGTATTTATATCCAATGCCACTATTGGGCTTAGGCTGACCCATGACAAGCCCATGGGTCGGTTTCTTACTTAACTAAATAAGTACTCATTAACTACGAGCTATTACAACATTAATAATATTGTGGAGTGACCGATACTTCTAATATACGTTAAAACGTATTTCTAACAATACCCATAATCTTTGTCCAAAATAAAGTGAATCACATAAAATCATGAATGTTAGGTCAAAAAGTTGATGTGGCAGAAACTCAAAAACGAAGAAAACATGAAGGTATTTGTCTAAGCGTTGACAAGAGCATTCCATGCGTTGACAAGAACAAATTAGGCGTTGATGGAAGCAAGCATTGTCAAGAGCAATTCAAGCATTGTCACATGCAATTCAAGCATTGACAAAACGTAGACAAAGAAGCTTTTAGAAGATTCTATTTGAATATATATGCAGGATATATTCTGTATATAGTTATTTAAATAGAAGATTCACATGTTTATTCATTCTTATCTCTTGTAAACCCTAATCCTTACACTATAAAAGGAACCAAGGGTCTTAGGTTTTATTATCAATTCATATACAATGTAAACCTAAAGTGTGTGTCGACTAGGTGTGGGATTCAATGTACACACACCTAGTGGTTGTTCGTTATTAATATAATGAGCAATCCCTTTTGTTTTAATTCATGTTATTGTGCCTAAACACCTTGTTAATGGTTGTTGTTCTAATTCCACTTTGATTATCTAATCATATGAACAATGATCATTCCTAGTTGCTTAAAAGATCCGGAAACCAAGGTTTCCACAATTGGTATCAGAGCCTCGTGGCTCGTGATGCTAGGACCAACAAGGTGTTCGTGTATGTTGAAAAGAAGAAAAATCCGTCTAGGGTTTTTCTGGACGTTTTTGTGTGCGCAGCAGTATTCAGAAGGTCATAACTTTCTATTGAACCGTTGGATCGTCACGAAATTTTATATGTGTGTTCTTCATACACATATCTAAACATCCACCGGAGGGATTGTCGAGTTTTATCCCCAATCAAAAGTTATTAAGCATCAAAGAGGGCTGCAGTGATGATTTTCAGATTTCTTGTTTACATAAAATCATGTTTTAGGGTTTGACCACAAACCCTAGATCAATTCAAAACAGAAAAGTTGGATGATTGTTGCTGTTTATGATCAAAGTTTAGATCGTTTAAAGGTTTGATAGCAGCAATTTAGTAATGAATTAGGGTTTCATATAAAGCTCTAGAACTGCAGCGAGTTGTCATCATGGTTGATAGCTAGGGTTTGATGCAGAATCCTAGATTGATGTTGAGGCTGTTATGGTTTGAATGAAGCAGCTTTAATATGGAATTTATGTGTGGAAACAAAAGTCACGAGGTAAGAATCTGTGAGTAAATGTTATTGTACGCGAGACATGTTATGACAGCAGACATGGTTGCTGTATGATGTGGTATAACGTGTACATATTCATAACGAGAATCAAGGTATGGATATACATAAGATTATAGGAATCAATTTTTGGTATATAAATCTTTGATTTATAATTATTCAGTAAAAACATCCTATATTTTTAGTATATATCCATGAGATTCGTGAAGAAGAATACTGTTGGTGCCCGTAACTTTTGGATATCACTGCTGGTTGAGTTGCGTTTATTTAGGAACTATGATTGCTCTTATCATATCTCCTATATTATAGTGATACAGCTGTGATTGAAGGTTTCCTATTATCTGACGTTGACAACATATGCATGAACGCTGACAGAATATGCATAACGTTGACAAAATATGCATGAGACGTTGACAAAAAGTCAGTATTGTCCGATATAGAGCTACTGAACGCTGACAAGTGTTGTCCATTATTGGACAACATGGACTGTTTATATGTTGGACAAAGAGGGATCTTGGATGACAAAAGAATTACTGCTGTTTGAGAAAATTCGACGTTTTTAGCACACAAAAAGGAGGATTATACACACGAAGGTACATGGAATCTCCGTTTTAATATAGAATATCATGTTGATATTTATGGCTCGGATATTTTTAAATGGATTAATGATTTTAATGCGAGTTAGCAACGATTCATGAAGTAATTTATTGGAGTATGTAATCGGGATAGCCTTGTGAAAGAGAGTTATCAATGTTTACTTTTACATACAAACATATTGGTTCATCATGAAGAGATGTTGGCTTAAGGGGAAGAATTCTTATGGTAAGTTTGATGATTGAAGAAGATTTTCGCGAGTTTGTGTTCTATCATATCTTAAAGTCATGCACTAGCGACTTTAAAGGTAACTTGTTCGTGCTTTACATGGTTGGTGATGAAGGCTTGTCATAACACTTGAAGGAGTTACATTATCGTGCTCATTGTCTCACATAGGATGAGAATATTGACAAGAGATCGAGGTCTGCTTACAATGCTAAAGGTATAAGTTCATTATCACGTGGATAGTACAAGACATGGAACACAAGGTTGGGTTATTCTACTTCTACATCAAAAATATTATATTAATTGTTCTTCAAGATCATTACTTAGAGCTACATTTGGAGAATCTTCAAAGATTGCATACATTGTTTTACTTTCCTGTTGAAGTGACAAAAAGGGGAAGACATACATGCTACATTTGAGGGGAAGCAATCTGAAGATCATGTACAACTTACAAGAGATACACATAGAGTTTTGCCACTATCAACTAGGGGAAGATTGTTGGGTCAAAAAGTTGATGTGGCAGAAACTCAAAAACGAAGAAAACATGAAGGTATTTGTCTAAGCGTTGACAAGAGCATTCCAGGCGTTGACAAGAACAAATTAGGCGTTGATGGAAGAAAACATTGTCAAGAGCAATTCAAGCATTGTCACATGCAATTCAAGCATTGACAAAACGTAGACAACGAAGCTTTTAGAAGATTCTATTTGAATATATATGCAGGATATATTCTGTATATAGTTATTTAAATAGAAGATTCACATGTTTATTCATTCTTATCTCTTGTAAACCCTAATCCTTACACTATAAAAGGAACCAAGGGTCTTAGGTTTTATTATCAATTCATATACAATGTAAACCTAAAGTGTGTGTCGACTAGGTGTGGGATTCAATGTACACACACCTAGTGGTTGTTCGTTATTAATATAATGAGCAATCCCTTTTGTTTTAATTCATGTTATTGTGCCTAAACACCTTGTTAATGGTTGTTGTTCTAATTCCGCTTTGATTATCTAATCATATGAACAATGATCATTCCTAGTTGCTTAAAAGATCCGGAAACCAAGGTTTCCACAATGAATATCAATACTCCTTGATTTCCTGAGTAAAAAGAAAGCAAGATCTGAATGTACTTATAATACTTTGTCGTTTGGGGACCAGTTGTGTCCTCGATGTGAATCTTTTCCATATCCTCACATCACTTTGCCTTTTCTGTCTGGACCCCCACAAAATAAACAAACTGTTCATTCAAATCGTACCAATTCTTCACTTATGTACTTTGACAAATAGACGAGAAGTATTATGGCCATACTAAGTACAATCAATATAAGATCAACCGTCCAGCAACATGTCATCAACTCCTCCACAATCATAGATCTAGGGTTTGTAACAAAAACCCTAACAATCAATATCACAGCCATGTCACTCTCTTGCTGCAGTTTTAAATAGATCTAGGGTTTAAGGAAACCCTATAAAAAGAATCATCATAACAGCAAGAACATAGACTGATTACACCACACTAGGGTTCATCATGAATCTACACATTCACTCACCAAAGCTAGTAAAATATATCATGAACAACACGCCATCTTTTTCTGTTTAAAAACAATCTAGGGCCTGTAGTAACCCTAAACCATTATTTGAAGCAAAACAGAAAAATTGTAAATCACCACTGCTACCAACTTCGACCTCCAATAACTTTTTCTTGAAGATAGATCTGAACAATCCCTCTGGTGGATATCTAGATATATGTGTGTCGAACACACACAAAAAATTTCGTGACGATCCGACGGTTCAATAAAAAGTTATGGTCTTCTGAATACTGCTGTGTACACAAAATCGCCCAGAAAAACCCTAGATGGATTTTTCTTTTCTTCTCAAAACACGAACACCTTGTTGATCCTAGCTTCACGAGCCACGAGGCTCTGATACCAACTGTGGAAACCTTGGTTTCCTCGAATCTTTTAGCTGCTAGGCATAACCATTGTTCATATGATTAACAATCAAAGCGGAAAAGAACAATAGTTAGGAAACAAGGTGTTTAGGCACAAGACACAAATAATAACTCAATTGGATTGTTCATTAGATTAATAACAAACAATCACTAGGTGTGTATACATTGAATCCCACACCTAGTTGATACACGCTTTAGGTTTATATTGTGAATGAAAGTTATGAAAAACCTAATAACCCTTGGTTCCTTTTATAGTGTAAGGATTAGGGTTTTACAAGAGATAACTATGAATAAACATGCCTATCTTCTATTTAAATAAATAATTCAAAATATTAATAAATAATATTCTGAATACTTATCCTAAATAGATATTTCTAACAGAATTTGAGTTCTGTCAACACCTAATTTACACTTGTCAACATTTAGACAAAATGTGTCAACGTTGATAAAATGCCTTCATGTTTTCTTCGTTTTGAGTTTCTGCCACATCAACTTTTTGACCCAACAATTCTGTAACCTAATTTACACTTGTCAACGCTTAGACACAATGTGTCAACGTTGAACAAATGCCTTCATGTTTTCTTCGTTTTGAGTTTCTGCCACATCAACTTTTTGACCCAACATTCACGTCCCACATACTTATACATTTGTAATTAGTGAAAGCTTCAGAGTTTGATACAGCGAAAGACTTGATTTTGAACTTTCTAGAATTTGTTGGAGTATACAATGTAGAAAATATAAGCATGTGGGGACGACTTCTTCTCGGAGACCGCAACGCTAACGTCTTCAAATGCAGCAACATAAGTAGATACGAACGAAATAGCTTTCATATTTCATTCTAATTTGGTAGCATTTTACCTCCGGTCGGTGAAGACCGTTGGACAATATTAAATATCGTACTTGTGGCAGGTAGTTTCAATTAAGAACCTCCTTTACAAGATTTTACGGGTACACCCGTTATCCTTACTCGACCGTCCAAAGCTGACTGTGAACATAAAGAGTGAATCATCCGGATAAAATTATCCGCATGATTGAAGCCGTCAATCTAGATTCCTAGAAAAACTTTGATTCATTAAGAATCACACCATCGTTGCTTTCCAGTTGTCACGAGCTTGATTCTAATAGAATCTTGCAAGTTACCTATCAAGTGTTGTTTGATGTTAACACTAGAAGGATTTCCATTCATCACTGTAAATACTAAATAGTATCACTCTGATTGTTCTAGAAAGATCACTAAGATATTGCGTAGAGGCCTGGAAGGAGTTTGAATTCATTTAAGAACTAAACCACTATTGCTTTCCAGTTATCACAAGTTTGATTCATAAAGAATCACAGAAATCACCTACCATGAGCTTTTTGATGTTCGCTCAAGAAGGATTTCCATCTTCATTGTAAATACTTGCGTATTACTCGGATGTACAGGCAAGATCATGAAGATTTTACGTAGGACTCTTACTATCTTTCTTATTTTTCATAGAGTGTGAAGAAGCAAGGAATAATGGAAATGTGTCCTAATGAGATTATTGATGATCTTAAATGGCTCTAGACTCGATCATGCATTCTGGATTTTAGTGATCGGAGACTGGAGAGGAGTGCCACCATTTCAATATCAATTTATTCAGAATGAATAAATCGATAGATAATGTGTTGATCTTCGTGTGATTAAAACAAATACCTTTTGGGAGATATCTGAGTTAGCTGGGATGGGTTGTGCATTGCATCACTGGGTCTATGATGTCTATTATCAATATCATATGAGTTGACCCGGTTTCTGCCTAGGTTCTAAGGATGGATTCTTTCTTTACACATTTTATCTTTATAATTCTTTAACCTTTCAATGCTTGCCAATACGTCATAACTAGCACCTTGTTGTGATTGTTCCAATGCTAACTTAAGTACTTGGTCGGCATTCAGCTACGTTCACAATCCTTCTCCATCTTTCCTATGACTACTATTTCTAGCTATGGAGTGTCCTTGGGAAGATTCCTCCGGTTTTGGAAGAATCATTAGACTTAACCTATCCAACCATCTTTATGTCACCACTATCGTCATTGTTGTGAAATAAATGGGTTGTGTGTAAGTACTTGTCACCATGAAAACTTCTTTGAAAAACTTCAAGGCACTTGTGATTGTAAAATCAAAGCATTTTGTACCATGAATGTTTTGATCACAAAAATCAATTTGCTCCCCCTACACATTTGCATCTAAATGCCAAAGAAATGAAGAAAACATTTTGCACATGTAGGAGTAGAGCCCGAAGTTAAGTCAAACCAATTGTGATAGACCGTTTCTCATATTAAATCACATTTTCTCCCCCATATTAGAAATATTAACCCAACCGATATTTTTGATATCAATTGATTTAATGAAGTTTTAACAAAGTTTTTTAGAGGAAAAATGCAAGCCCGTTTTATCTTCATGCTACCGATTTGAAATGATATCGATTTGTAAAAAATGATACCATATTTGTTGAAACGGATTACATATTCACCATATTAAAAAAAATTGACAAGGTTGGACATGATTGATGAGAACATTAATAACTCGATTTTACTCGGTTAAAAAGTTCTTTGTCGTGTGTCTCTTCGAATTGAAAAACTTGTGTTTAATGTGTGACTCAATTTTATTTTGGTGGAAACAAAGATGTGTCGTTGTAGGTGTTTTAAAATAAATGAGCAAAACAATTAAAGTAAAAGTGCGTTAATTTAAATCTAAGTCTAATTAAAATAATGGTGCAAGTATTTAAAAGCGTGACTGAAATTAAAGGCACTAAAGTAAATAACGCAAACTTAAATCTATCTAAGGCAAACTTAAAACGCAACTAAAACTTAAACTAAGGCAAGTCTAAAATAAATCTAAGACAAATAATTTTAAAGTGCAATTAAAGAAAAAGCAGGAAAAATAAAGCTTTAAAATAAAAGAGAGAAATTAAAAAAAAAACAGATACTAAAATAAAACTGGAAGAAACCTTGATTCGGAAGTTCAAGACTTCCGAATGAAGCAGCTTGATCCGGAACTTAGACCTTGATTCGGAACTTTTAAGTTCCGAATGAACAAAAGATATTGATCCGGAACTTTGTTCTTCGTCCGGAACTTGGTTCGGAAGATCTGGCTGATACGGAACTTTTGAGTTCCGAATGAATCTCCTTGACCCGGAACTTTTGAGTTCCGAATGAAGTCTATTGATCCGGAACTTTTAAGTTCCGAATAAACAAATGCTTGATTCGGAACTTCGTTCGGAAGTTCGTTCGGAACTTTTAGAGTTCCGAATGAACACTCTTGATCCGGAACTTTGAATGTTCCGGATGAACAATGCTTGAGTCGGAACTTTTGAGTTCCGAATGAAAGAACTTCTTCCCTTGATCCGGAAGTTTGAGACTTCCGGATGAAGCCACTGGTTCGGAACTTTGAAAGTTCCGAATGAACACTCCTCTTCTTGTCTTGGCTCGGAAGTTTTCCTGGGAATACAGAAACACAAACAAACACCCTAAAGAACAAGGGAATCACAGAAACAAGAGATCTAAAGCAGATTAATCAAAATCAACACAACGATTAAGCTAAACAAATAACGAATCAACAGTTAAACATAAACAAACAATTTAAATCAACAAAACAAACAAATTTAACCACAATAATTAAAAACCCACTTGATCAAAATAAAAGCATGAACATGAACATAAACATAAACACAAAAATCAAAGATTAAGAAAGGTAGATGAGAGATTAACAAGATAAAGTAAAAATTGACAAGAATTAAATGGGAACTTACTTGAAATTAAATGAATTTAAGGTGCAAGACAAGGTATTTAAATTGGACAAGAAATTAAATGACATGTATTTAAATGTGCAAGGTATTGAAAATGGAAGAACTAGTGTCACTCTAGCCAACAAGAGAAAATAATTACAACTAATGACTATTTATAGGGGAGGATTAAGGAAGCTTCCTCCCCTCTTTCCTTTTCTCTTAATTACAAGATTAGGTCCTTCCTTCTTTAATCTTCATTAATTGCATCATTAGTCCTTTTCTTCTAATCTTCTTTAAACTTGGACTTAAAGGACTTTTGGCTTCGGGATTTCTTTGAACTCGTCTTTAAATTCTTCAATAAAATAGACTTGAATTCTTCGGCTTTTGATAAACTTCCGTCTTTTGACTTTTTCTTCGATAAATCTTCAGAATTGGTCTTGGACTTCCGTTCTTTTTGCACTCTTGACTTCTTGACTTCGTCTTTCATCTTTTTCTTCAATAAAAGTCCGTAAATGCCCGTGAATGTCCGTGTTTTCTCCACTTTTCACCTTTTCGTCCTAAATCACAACAGAAACACAAACCACGCATAATTCTGACATAAAAGACATAAAATACACGTTTTGGTCCGGTTATTATTGTAATTAAGTGGTAGAAAAGATGTGTGTTTTCACACATATCAAATCCCCTACACTTGACCATTGCAATGTCCTCATGCAATGCATTAGTTACAAAGAAAGATTACACTTTTCATCATAATTAATCCATGTTGGCCTTTATTAAAGAAATAGAAAATTAAAAACATACAAAATAAAGAAATCAAAAGCATACCTTGGCTTTTGGAAATGTCATGAATAATCATCATCCTCAAGTTTTCACTTTCTCCAAACCAAGCTTAAAACGAGATCATTGTTATTATAAGTTAGTAAACTATCACGAACTCATGTGGGCCAATTACTCACTTAGACTCCCTTATTCCTAGGTGTATCTCTTATATTTTATTATTGTCTTGAATGATCACGAGGATGCATTTTTTACTTATTTCGATAGTTATTAAGTCTGAAAATAAAGTGAACGATTTAATCAATAGTTAGCTAAAGGACAAAATCTTTTAAAACTGCTTCTAGGGACCTCATAAAGTTCATATCTTGGCATAACTCGCTTCGCGATTTGAGACCTTTCTCGGACCGATATTTGGCAGCGACTTCGTACTTCAAACCTTGAGAGACGTTCATGAAATAATGGTCTTCTCTTCATAATAGAATTTCTTCACTTGAAGTTTTGAGAGATTCATACTTGGACCACGACTTCTTCATTTTTCTCCAATCTTTATTTTGGACTTTGATATACAACGATCCGCCTCCTTTTATGACTTGGATCTATTTATCCTCATACCTTGTTAGGGTCTTTTCGGATACACTTCTCCATGACTTTTGGGAGTATTTGCTTTTCGTCGTGTGTCTCGATCCTTCATATTGATTTTCGATAGATGATTCTTCACATCACTTTGGATCTTTAGCAACAAAATATAGCCCTCATGCCTTGTTAGGGCCTTTTCGGACTTGCCAATCTTCGCGTCCCGCTTCAATAAGTTATGCCTTGGCTATGAAATCTAATCCATACCGAGCAACTTTTAAACGATCTTGGGCTAGAAGCTAAGTAACTTTTCAAATCGTACAACCTTATTTATTAGCAGATAAATTTATTAGCAAGCGATGGGAGAATAGGCTCATAATTAACTCACATAAATTCACGAAAGAATACCGAACTTATAATTGGCTCTATCATCTCTTGTTCTCCAGAGTTTAAAATCTCAAGTAATGAGACTCGTGGATACTTAGCCTATTAAATCAAAGTTTTGGGTTTTCGAGTCGCCTATAGGATCTTGCAAATTCTTAGACTTTTTCAAGTTTAGAAATCGTGTTTTAAAGTTCCCTTGATAAACGACTCTCTAGGATCAATTATAGGAAATTGCGAAAAGTTCTTGTTCTTAACCCATGAGAGTTAAGACTTTCGCGTTTTATAGCTCCCTATATAAAAACCTAGCAATACTTGACTTAAACACGTTAAGGATACTAGCTAGAGTAAACTCGGGTTGAGTCAAAAGATTCACAGCGTTTAAAAATTAAAACCACTTATTAAACATTTATTCTAGCAAAGAAAGAAAATAACTATACAAAGGTAAAAACTAATAGGCCAAAATAGATCAAAAATTTTGAAAAATGTCGAAAAATTGATTTTCCGGTTAAAATGAGGACAAATACAAGGAAAAGACACTTAACTTCGATAGAAGTCCCCCCTACACTTAAGATAAACATTGTCCTCAATGTTTAAGCATGTGGGAGTAAACTCCCCTACAATTAGGACATTGTGCACGTTGTTTAAATCTCGCTAAGGAAAAGACCACAAAAGAGATTCCTATTTTAATATTGAGAAAAACATAAAATAGTGAATCGAAAAGAGTTTAGGATAGAACCGGGAAGAAGTAGAACACGGAATCACGGGTTGTCAAGAATCATCAAGAGTGGATCATTGAAGCTCGAATCCCTGATTAAGAGAGGAGGGGAGAGGAAATAGCAAACCAACGGGTCTCCCCTACACTTATGTTAAAGAAAGCGAAAAGATAGATGCATGGGTTGCCTCCCAAGAAGCGCTTGGTTTTTGTTAACCGAGTCGTGAGCCTGACTCGACCTTGATCATCAACGGAAGAAGCATGAAACATATCCACCAGGATCAAAGACGTAGTTTTCGTCCATCAATAAACACGAGCTTAAGGCGAACAAGGCAAGCCAAAGAAGAGTAGGCAAGGTTCCCTTAAGCAGTGATGGAGCACGGTGGGAGCAAGTATGGTGAGGTGCAAGCATGTTTTCAAAAATTCCAAAGATTTTTCCTTTTATTTCATCAGGTGGATACTGAGATGGCTTAAAGACTTCAATACCGGGGTCAAACACCTTTTCCTTTAGGGGAAAATAGCACTCAGGCTCAACCGAGTATGAAGAAGATCCACAAAGAAGCACAACCTCGTCCTCAGAAGGGGGACATAGAGGTGTCAAATCATATGTGCAACGGATATTGGTGTCGACCGGTTTCTTCTCCTTGGACAGAATGTTCTTCAAATCCAAAGTAGGATCAAGACGATAATCTTCAAAGTCATAAGGAGGAGCATCACTCTCATGAGGGAAGTAAGTGTTGAGAAATTCAGAGAAATCTTCCTCAAATGAGTAATCGTCCAAAGTAGGATCGAGTGATGGCGGAGGATCTTCATCATGTGAAGAATCGCTCGAAAGAGTATCAGCCTCATCAAAATCATCGAAAGTGGGCATCTCGGGATACTCAGAAGTACAATCATCAAAATCATCCGAGTCTGAGCTAGAAGCATCATCATAAGCATCGAAGACCGGTGGAGAATCATAAATGGGAGAAGCTGCCAAAGTGGACCGAGAATCATCCACATCATCGTCAAAGAGTGGATTATCGATGGAAGAATCGAATAGAGGATTGTCATAGACGGTAAAGTCATCGAGCACATTAATCATATTCACTGATTCTCGTCCATAGTATTTGCCTGTAAGCTTCCCCATTTTAAAAATTTGTGAATCATTCCCGACTCTTAAGATTAACTCACCTTCGGCAACATCCACTAAAGCACGTCCGGTTCTCAAGAATGGCCGAGCAAGTATTAAAGGAATACGAGGGTCCATTTCATAATCAACTACAACAAAATCGACCGGGAAAGTAAATGCGCCAACTTTAATGAACACATCTTCGGCTATACCAACGGGGTAAGCGAGAGTGCGATTTGCAAGTTCAAGAGTCATCTTAGTTGGAGTGAGGTCGGGTAATGATAGTGTTTTCCAAACACTTAGTGGCATCAAATTTATACTAGCCCCGAGATCAGCAAGGGCAGTAAATTCTTCGGTTTTGTTGAACACGCAAGGCAACACAAAACGACCGGGATCTCCAAGCTTTTCCGGAAGTTCTTTAAGAATAACTGCAGAGCAGTTTTCATTTAAGCGTGTGTTGGCGAGTTCAATCACCTTCTCCTTCTTGTTAAGAAATTCCTTAAATGCTTTAACAAATTTGGGCATATGGACAAGTGCTTCAAGAAAACTAATGCTGAAGCCCATTTGAGAAATCATATTAATATATTTTGTCACTTGAGAGTCCTCCTTTGTTAGATCATTGGTCTTGCCTATGCGAGAAGGGTATGGGATTCTGGGTTTATAGGTGGAAGGTGAAGGTGTAGTCGGTAAAGGTTGAGATGTTGAAGGGTCCTTCCGAGAGACATCGTCATGACGAGGCGGAGACGTTGATGGTGCACTAATACTAGGTGTAGGAGGAGTAGGGACACATGGTGGTGGAGGAGGTGTAGATGATGGGGGTGGGATTGGTGGTCCTATGATGGTAACTCCACTACGGGTAGTAATAGCACTCACATTAGCTCGCGGATTAGTGACGGTGTTTGAAGGTAGAGAACTTGAAGTAGAAGGTTGAGTGGCGGGCAAGAAACTAGCCAACAGATTCTTTAATTCTGTCGTTTGAGTGCTGAAGGAGGATTGAATATTATCGCGAACCTCGGTTCTAATGTCATTACCTTGCTTCATGATATCTCCTTTCAAATTGATTATTTGGCTCTGTAGATTCTTGATTTGCTCACCTTGGGTTCTCATTGTGGCTTCAACATCGGGATTAATGGGTGTGGTTTGTTGGGTGGGTGGTTGATAAGGGTTAGAAGCTCTTGGTGGGATTTGGTTGCTTCTATTGTAGTTGGTGGCGGGGTTTTGGTTTTGAGGAGAAAAACCGGGTGAAAGGTAATTGTTGGAACGGTAGCTCAGCAGATTTCTATCCCCTTGTTGTCGAGCTTGGTAATTTTCCGGTGAATAATTACCGTAAGCCGCATACACATTTTCCGGATTTCCTTGTGTAGAAGGACAATCGGTGTATGAGTGAGGACCGCCACATGTTTCACAAGGATTAGCAACCGCTTTAACTTGTTGTTGTTGTTGGTTTGAAGCTAGAAGCGTAATACTTTTGCTCATTTCGGTCATTATGCGGGTGAGTTCGGTCATATCAGGGTTTGCTGAGGTGGAGGAAACATTGACTCTCGGGTTGTTCCTTGAAGAAGCAGAGGAATCCCAGTTTTTGTGGTGAGTAGTCATGTTCTCAATTAGCTCTCTACACTCCTCGGGTCTCCTTTTCATGAATGTGCCACCGGCGGCTGCATTAATCGTATCACGATCTCGAAAATTCAGGCCGTTGTAGAAAGTATCGATTAAGGTCACAGGGAGCATGTTGTGGTTTGGACATCTATCGATCAAGACATTATATCTCTCCCAAGCATCAAAAAGAGATTCATCAGGGTCTTGCATGAAACCGCTGATTTGATTGCGAAGGCTCGTGACCATGGATGGTGGAAAGTAGCGCGATAAAAAGCGTTGAGTCATGTCATCCCAAGTGTGAATAGAATTCTTCGGGAGACGATCAAACCATTTCTCGGCATGATGTAATAAAGTGTGTGGAAAGAGTTGTAGGCGAAGTTCATCCATTGTGGCACTGGCCAACTTCATGCTTTGGGTGATTGTAATGAACTTGTCGAGGTGTTTGTTGGCATCATCATCAGGCAATCCTCTAAATGGGTTTGTTTGCACTTGCTGAATCATGTGGTGCTTCAACGAAAACTCAGGAGCGTTGATTTGCATCGGCGCAATCGGTCCTCCTCGTCCAAACATTGTTGGTTGACAAAGTTCCTCCATGGTCTGAAGATCGGGCTGTGGAAGAGCATTGTTGTTATTATTAGGGTGCGGTGGATTATTGTTGTTTACTCCTGACATAGCTAAATCTTCTTGAGGCTCGGGCTCTTGATAATTAGAAGATCTAGTACGCATGCACCTACAAAGACAAAAGAAAAAGAAACCAAACACAAAAACAATATATATACACAAGAAAGATAAAATCTTTTTGGATTTTTGAAATTTTTAATTTTTATGGATTTTTTATCAATTTTTTAATTTCTATGATTTTTTAAAATTTTTTATGCAAGAAAAGTAACGCTCACAAGTGAACGGATCCCAAAAAGCAACGCGTCTCTCACAGAAAACCGTTATTCTTTACGAAAAGAGCCGGCAGCGGCGCCATTTAATAACTCGATTTTACTCGGTTAAAAAGTTCTTTGTCGTGTGTCTCTTCGAATTGAAAAACTTGTGTTTAATGTGTGACTCAGTTTTATTTTGGTGGAAACAAAGATGTGTCGTTGTAGTGTTTTAAAATAAATGATCAAAACAATTAAAGTAAAAGTGCGTTAATTTAAATCTAAGTCTAATTAAAATAATGGTGCAAGTATTTAAAAGCGTGACTGAAATTAAAGGCACTAAAGTAAATAACGCAAACTTAAATCTATCTAAGGCAAACGCAACTAAAACTTAAACTAAGGCAAGTCTAAAATAAATCTAAGACAAATAATTTTAAAATGCAATTAAAGAAAAAGCAGGAAAAATAAAGCTTTAAAATAAAAGAGAGAAATAAAAAAAACAGATACTAAAATAAAACTGGAAGAAACCTTGATTCGGAAGTTCAAGACTTCCGAGTGAAGCAGCTTGATCCGGAACTTAGACCTTGATTCGAAACTTTTAAGTTCCGAATGAACAAAAGATATTGATCCGGAACTTTGTCCTTCGTCCGGAACTTGGTTCGGAAGATCTGGCTGATTTGGAACTTTTGAGTTCCGAATGAATCTCCTTGACCCGGAACTTTTGAGTTCCGAATGAAGTCTATTGATCCGGAACTTTTATGTTCCGAATAAACAAATGCTTGATTCGGAACTTCGTTCGGAAGTTCGTCCGGAACCTTCGTTCGGAACTTTTAGAGTTCCGAATGAACACTCTTGATCCGGAACTTTGAATGTTCCGGATGAACAATGCTTGAGTCGGAACTTTTGAGTTCCGAATGAAAGAACTTCTTCCCTTGATCCGGAAGTTTGAGACTTCCGGATGAAGCCACTAGTTCGGAACTTCGAAAGTTCCGAATGAACACTCCTCTTCTTGTCTTGGCTCGGAAGTTTTCCTGGGAATACAGAAACACAAACAAACACCCCGAAGAACAAGGGAATCACAGAAACAAGAGATCTAAAGCAGATTAATCAAAATCAACACAACGATTAAGCTAAACAAATAACGAATCAACAGTTAAACATAAACAAACAATTTAAATCAACAAAACAAACAAATTTAACCACAATAATTAAAAACCCACTTGATCAAAATAAAAGCATGAACATGAACATAAACATAAACACAAAAATCAAAGATTAAGAAAGGTAGATGAGAGATTAACAAGATAAAGTAAAAATTGACAAGAATTAAATGGGAACTTACTTGAAATTAAATGAATTTAAGGTGCAAGACAAGGTATTTAAATTGGACAAGAAATTAAATGACATGTATTTAAATGTGCAAGGTATTGAAAATGGAAGAACTAGTGTCACTCTAGCCAACAAGAGAAAATGATTACAACTAATGACTATTTATAGGGGAGGATTAAGGAAGCTTCCTCCCCTCTTTCCTTTTCTCTTAATTACAAGATTAGGTCCTTCCTTCTTTAATCTTCATTAATTGCATCATTAGTCCTTTTCTTCTAATCTTCTTTAAACTTGGACTTAAAGGACTTTTGGCTTCGGGATTTCTTTGAACTCGTCTTTAAATTCTTCAATAAAATAGATTTGAATTCTTCGGCTTTTGATAAACTTCCGTCTTTTGACTTTTTCTTCGATAAATCTTCAGAATTGGTCTTGGACTTCCGTTCTTTTTGCACTCTTGACTTCTTGACTTCGTCTTTCATCTTTTTCTTCAATAAAAGTCCGTAAATGCCCGTGAATGTCCGTGTTTTCTCCACTTTTCACCTTTTCGTCCTAAATCACAACAGAAACACAAACCACGCATAATTCTGACATAAAAGACATAAAATACACGTTTTGGTCCGGTTATTATTGTAATTAAGTGGTAGAAAAGATGTGTGTTTTCACACATATCAAATATCATATGACAAAATCACATGGTTCTTGTCAGTAAATGTTGATCTCCCTCGTCACATCTGAAGTTATCTCGTCATCTTAAAAAGCGGTAACCTTTGTTGATACCACATGCACGATTGGTATTTTTGTCTTGACACCAATTGTGAAGTCGGTACTTTCGTCTTGATACCAATTTGTAGTATGAATGTCAATGACATGTCAGTCATTTGTGATACCAATTGAAAGATGAGTACCAATTGAAAGATGAATACTTTGTCTTGACACCAATTGGTAACACCGATAATTCACAATGAGTCGACATCGAAGAATCTAACTGCTTGAAAATTGCTCCCCTCAATTGTTGACCCATGTTCTATCTAAAGAGTTGTAGTCATCATGTGAGTAGTCACATCATCGAGTATGTAGACACCAAATCGTAAATCCTCAATTTGTAGAGATGAGAACTTCATAAAAACAAGAGTTCTCTCGTTTAACAAATAAATGCACTGAAGCGTACATATATTCGTGTTAGATCATGATATCAAATGTAAATATGGACACGATCCCTTACATTGTAATAAGTAAATCATGTCCGATAAAATTAATTCCCGTTGTTAAGCCAAAGTTTTCAAAAGAAATACTTGATTTTAATATGAAAAGCGGGTTACTACTGAAATAATAGCAAGCCATTTTGGCACGTTTTATGAAATATTTACAACTTTTGTACGAACTCTATTTATAGCGCCATGTCAATATTAATCGACATTTCTAAGACCGTAAATATTATCGTACCAAAAGACATGCCTTTGAAAAATAAAGTAAAAATATTTTTGGATTTTTCTGTATTTTTCAATTTTTAGGGGTTTTATATGGTTTTATATTTTTATATTTTTCTTTTGTGGATGAAAATATAAACAATATATACACATGAGCATAAAGCATACGAAGAATAGTTTTACCACCACTATTCTTTTGCTTCATCAGCCAATGCCTTTAGAGTCTCAGGCGAGAAAGTTTTCATTCCTAGCTTCTCGGGCAAAAATTCAATTCGAGCGCGATCTAAATCTTTCATGAAAATATCCGTCAATTGATACTATGATTTGACAAAGTAAAGATTGATCACTCCAATTTCCACTTGATCGTTGGTAAAATGGTAGTGAATGTCAATATGCTTCGACCGGGAGTGTTGGACATTGTTGCAGTAGAGGGCAATGGACTTTTTTTGTCGCAGTACATCAGAATTTTGTTGAAACCTATACAATAGTCGGTTAACTACGATCTCATCCAAAGAATTTGAGCACAACAACCGGAAATAGCTATGTAATCTGCCTACGTACTTGAATTTGCAGTGCTTTTCTGCCTTTTTGATGCCCAACTGATTAGTCGATCTTCTAGTAGTTGTAAAATTCCACTTGTTCTACACCTTGTATCTTGACAACCCGCGTGATCCGCATCTACATATGTCATTAGTGCAATCGAGGAGTTCTTTAAATACCAAAGTCCCCGATTAACGGTTCCTTTTAGATACCAAAAGATCCTTTTAATAACAGCTAAGTGTAACTCAGTAGGCCTAGTTTGATACCGAACACACATACATATAACAAATTGAAGGTCATGTCTACTAGCTATAATATACAGAAGGGTACCAATCATTCCACGATAAAATAAAGGATTAATAGCAATCCCATCTGGATCTGCATCTAGTTTTGTTCTTTCTACCATTGGAGTATCCACGGGGTCGCAAGATTCTATCTTATATTTCTTAAGCGATTCAAGGGCATACATGGATTGGTTAATAAAGACGCCTCTAGTAATTTGAGATATCTGAAGTCCTAAGAAAAATGATACCTTACCCATCATCGAGATTTTAAATTTTGAAGACATGAGTTTCCCAAATTCATCCAATAATGTTTGGGTGGAGGCAACAAATATAATATCATCAACATATATTTGTACCATAATCATGTCGTTCCCTCGTTTCTGAATGAACAACGTTGGATCCACCTTGCCTTTTGTGAAGGCTTCCATTATGAGGAATTGTGAAAATAGATCATACCACGCGCATGGAGCTTGCTTTAACCCATAGAGAGACTTCTTAAGCCTTTACACGTGATTAGGATATTTAGGATTTACAAAACCATGTGGCTGTTGAACATAGACCTCTTCCTTGATTTCACCATTTAGAAATGTCGTCTTAACATCCATTTGATAGACGATCATATTCATATGAGCTACATAAGCGAGGAATAGTCTAATATCTCCAAATGGGCAACGGGTGCAAAGGATTCCATAAAGTCGATACCCAATCATTGTTGATAGCCACAAGTTACTAATTGAGCCTTGTTCTTCAAAATTCCGCCTAACCCGTTGAGTTTCACCTTGTAAACCCATTTGAAAGTGAGTAACATCAATTTATCCGGGCATGGGACAAGTTCCCGTACATCAAGACGTTCAAATTCGTTAAGTTCTTCTTGCATAGCTTCTATCCAACATGATTGTTTAAAATCTTCTTGCCACGTCTTAGGTTTAACTTCAATGAGAAAGGCATAAAAATGGCAAAACAATGCACTTTCTTGTAGCTGACTTCGTGTGGATACCGAATGATTAGGGTCGCCAATAATAGTATCCATTAGATGATCCTTTTTCCATTTGCTGTCATGTTCATAAATCTTGGGATTGGAGTAGACCGTAGTAGGCTCTTCCTCTGAGGTGGATGGCCCGGCTTGAAAAATGTCAATTATAGGTACACCAAAGAAAGGGAGTTCATGCATTTGAGCGAATTCCAATTGTGATCATCATCATCATCCTCTTTATCATCAATATGCATAAGATGGGTAGTTGATACAGGTGTTGGTTGAGAATTACTCGTTGAAGGTGTATCTTGACCAATTACTGTTGTAGACACATCTGATTGGGCTTCATTTGTTGGAGCGATAACTTAGTTAACCGGAGTTATTTCTTCAGGTTCTGGAGCAACAGTACTTGGAGGAGTAAAGAACTCAACAAAGAACGGGTGAAACAACGTATCCCACTCATTCCTAGTAGGTGGTATAAATGATGATGAAGAAGGGTTGTTTGGGACATGACCAAAGCTAATGCTACTGGGTCCCATTTCATGAAGTGCGGGTTCGGAGCTGCTTTGCTCAGAAGACATTGTTGTCAACTCATCAAAATCAACATTCATAGTTTTGAGGATCTTACGAGAATTTCGATTGTAGATTCAAAATACTTTCTTGGTGGGTGCGTAGCGAATAAAAATACCAATATCAGCTTTCGGTTGAAGTTTTCCCAAATTGTCAACATCATTATTCGGAAACAAAGTGCACCAAATACATGAAGGTATGATAAGCTTGGTACTTTTCCATGGAGAAGCTCATAGGGTGTTTTACCATGGCGTTTTCAAAATTAGTAATCACTTTTGGGTGTATACTGCTATAGATACTACCTATGCCCATAAAAATAATGAAGCCTTTGCGTAAATTAACATCGTTCGAGTTGCTTCCATAAATGTCCGATTTTTCCTTTCAACGACACCGTTTTGTTGTGGAGTGCGAGCAACGGATGTTTCATGAGAGATGCCAATTTCTTCATAATAATTACGCAAGGGTTGATTAACAAATTCGGTTCCATTATCTGTACAAATGCATCGGACAATAGTGTTGAGACGCACTTGAATCATCTTGAGAAATCCGATGATGAATTTAGGTGCCTCATCTTTAGTTGCGAGAAATTTCACCGATGTAAACCATTAGTAATCATCCACAATGACGAGGATGTACTTTTTACCACTAAGACTTCCACCACGCATTGGCCTACAAAATCCATATGCTACATATAAAGTTTCTCTTGGTCGATAAGGCAAGAATCATGACTAGTAGAAAACATGCATTAATTATAATTCCAACATCTCATATTAGAATTCATAATATGCTTAGAACGTTGCACAACCGCAGAGCCTTTAGTTTTAAGTACATGATTCTTTTTATTCAAAATAGAAATAACATTCCTCGGGTGGCTTCAACTTTCTTCTCCACTTGACTACTTGAGGAAGGCAAGATCCTATCTTTCTTTTCATTTCCATTAAGCTTAGATCTTTGAGCCTTAGTAGTTTTGTTTACTCCTGTAGAAGGCAACACGGGAATATTAGAGGCTGGTTTTGATTTTGCCTTTTCTTTTGTACAAATGGTTGAGATGATTTGGTCCTAGAGCCCTTGTTTAGTGGTGTGGCGACAATGAGGTTTATTTTTATTTCAATAGAGGACGATGTTGAGACGATGGTTACGTTATCAACAACTTTCTTACCTTTTAGAGTACGAAGTGTTTCCTTTTACTAAGCCAAAGCCATATATTTCTCTTGAATTTGCTCACTCAAATCAGATATTTCCACAGACTTTTGATTCAATTCTTCAATCATTGTTTGAGTCTGTACAGTAGGATTAGCACGCGCGGGCTAGACTGATTGAAAAAGTCGTATATTTTTATGTTTTAAGTAATCAACTTTGGAAAAAAGTTTGGAAACTCGATTATCTAGATCAAGTTTCAAATTCTCAACGGCCTCAAGTACGTTCACATGGTTCAGCTCCTTAGATTTCTCAATGTCTATCTGCATCATTTTAGCAACCTTGTCACTTGTCTGACGTTGTTTTGATTGTGTATTCAATCGAAAAGCCTTTTGAAAATTTGGATAATCTATATTGACACGGTAACACCTTTGTGTGACGTTTCAAAAATCTCTTGAATAAATTGTTTTCACATTCAAGCGAAACACAATTTTTTTTAATCTCATCAAAATATTAATTGAAAGCGAATTATAGGAATCTTGATGCTTTAAAAATTCACCGTCAGATTTGTGACAATTACTATCTACTACATTATCCATAGTGCACAATAGAATCATTGTCAACGCTATTATTCACACAAACGGATACAATATAATGCGACATCACTTGCTTCAGAAGTTGATCATCTTGGCGTAAAATACGTTCCTTTTGAACTAAACCTATTTCATAAGCATCATCCATTTCATAGAAAACTCGTTAAACTTTTTTAATTTCCATAACCAAATTTTGATCAAAATTACTAAAACACGCTTTAATATTTTTCACAAACGGAATAATTTCATCACGTAACGCAGCTCTTATGTGTTCAAAGTTCCATTCACCTTCACTTATAGCCTTGGTTGTTGTACGTTACTTAATGACCTTGTCGCATTCGGAAAAGTGTTGGTGCAACTCATTCAAGCTTGTAGACACCATACTTACAATTGGAATTAACTTAGGTAATTCCTTTTCAACAAGTGTAGGAGACGTCCTAGGAAGGTTCTCGCTTAAAGAGATTTGATACACACATGCTGGTACATGATCAATTTCCTTTTGTGCTTTAAAGCGGGTCTTAAAATCAAAAGCCAATTTATTATGCTTATCATAATCAATTTTTTACAGATTTTTCGAAAGCATTTTTAATCAACTTTTTTCTGTAAGTGACATCGTCTCTGCATCATCACGAACATATGGAGCCTCTTTCGATTTACCAACCTAAATTAGGTGGTAAATCTTGTAGACGCTTAAGTTCTAGTTCCTTAAAAGATGAAGTTAATAAATGAACCGTTTTTGTGGGAGAGTTTTTTTGTAAAAGCTATTGATATCTCATTTTAAGAAGTTTGGTATCATTAATTTATGATTCAACCTTTTTAGACTCGAGAGTTTTGAAATCCGTTTTAAGTTTATGAAAATTAGTGACAACCGACTCTTTTTCTTTTAATTCATCAGAAAAATTAGCTCTTAGTGTTTTTATCTCTTTTAAGTGTTCTAACCTTTCAAAGCGAAATTGGTCAAATTCTAAATAAGTTATTTTCTCAGACTGAGGAACCATTTCAACATTTTTGACCTTTTCTTTATACAACGCAAGCTCAGCAGTAAGGGTGACATTCATATCTACGGTTTGTCGAACAACGACATTCATGTCATCAGTTATATGTTTAGGCACCATTAACAAATCTTGTTGAGCATAAGATACCACACCCGTCGTAGCATTCGGTTGAGGTTCACTAAAATGAGAAGGATCAGATACGTCAACATTTGAATTACTATTTTCCGAAGTCTGTTCCAGGTTGTTATTGTGATGCTCAACTTGATGTGGATTATCATTATTAACATTTGTTGAGGTTGGTACCTCACTAACGCCATCAGAACTGTTGTGGCAGATATTAGCAACAAGAGCAGCTTGGGCTGAGTGAAGCTCATCACAATCCGAATCATATGCATCAAGATCATCCACTTCATATGTTGTATTTGAAGTAGAGACAGCGAGAGTGCCTTCATTTTCTGTTGCCCTTGGGTTTGCAGGATATGCTAGTTCCTCTGAATCCAAAATCAAACCGTTTGCTTGAGCATTGACTAACAACATCTTCTCATTAAACCATGTTGCATCCCTTCTCCTTTTCGGCCGAGTACACAGCTTAGCCATGTGACCTTGTCCTCGACAATTATAGCAAGTCACCACCTTTTGAGGACCATTGAGACTTCCATTAGTCTCAGCATCGACGGTTCTTGTATTTGGTCCAAATGAATTTTGCCTCCCTTGAATGGATTGTACCGTCACTTGACCATCTTGAATAGTGGCTTGTTGACGAGGATTTGAAGATGTGCGGAGCTGATTGTTCATAGGTAGAATTCCTTTAGTTGCAACAAGTTTTGACAAGTAGGCAGTGAGATGGTTCAAAACATTAGTTGTAGTATCATTCTGATTGATGGTACTTGGATGGCTTGAAGTTCATTGGAATAAAAGGCTTGTGCATGTGGTGCTTCAATTGGAAAATATCCATGCTGAGGAGTATATCCCATTGGAGACGTGATAGCATGAGATGAAGATGCTTGATGAGTTAGTTGATGTGTGTAAGGTTGTTGTGGAACACTTGGTTGTTGACATGCTTGCTGTGACATCATTAATGGTTGATATGATGGTTGTAGTGGTTGCTAATAGATGTGTTGTGGTTGCTGCTGATATGACGGTTGTTAATAAGATTAAGCCAAGTTGTGTTGAGGAGTCATTTGATTAGAAGAAATCATGGCAAGTGGATCATAGACTTGAGATTTTGACAACCGAATCTCTTGCACGTGGTGTTCGTGTTATTGAAGATAAGCTTGAAGTTGATCTACGTTGGTTTGATGCAAGTCCATAACCAACTTAACATCCATCACAAACTTGCTCCATTCGGAAGGAATAGAATTCAGATACTTAGTGTTGAGCTAAAACTGTGTATCTTCATAGCAAAAATATTAAGCTCATTCAACATTAAAGTGAATCTCAAATAGTAATGATGAAGTGACTCCCCTGGAACATAGGTAAACATATCAAACGTGTCATATATCTTACACTCTCGTTCTTGTTGAGGTAACGAGGTGCCTTGCATCAAAATGAGAATTCTCTCCCATAACTCTTTGTCAACTTTGTGATGACTCACGAGTTTGTAGACATCTGGAGGAAGACCCTAGAGAATGATGTTTGTACCTTGAATATCACACTTAGCTTGAATTTTGGCATCACTGGTCAATTCGGCCATTGTGTGAGCATGAGTGACTGTACCCTCTGTGACGGTACCATAATACAATGGTCCATTTTGAACCGATGCCAAAATGAGATGTCCATTTTCGCGATTAATCATATAAAGTTCCATTCTAGACGTCCACGCCTCGTACATTTCCTTCACCAACATTCGTGGATGATTATCCGTACCCGAGAGGATGGAATTATCTGTAAGAGAAGTATACTCCATTGCGATAATTAAGATTTACAAACGATGATCGAAGAATGAGAGAAAGTAAAGTGCTTGTTGTCGAAAGAACAATACGGGATTTTACAAATCGTGAAGAAACCGAGAAATAACTTCGCGGGATTTTACAAACCACCGATAAAATCGTAAAAATTATTGAGTCTTTGATTAATGATTAACTTGGTTGATGCAAATAATCTTGGCTTGACTACTTAAAGACTTGGCATAAATCCGGCACCAAAAACTTGAATAATTTAGGCACGAAAAAAATAATTTAGGCACCAAAAAGCACTAGCAGTGGCAACTCCAACAGTGGTAACAAAACACTAGCAGTGGCAAATTTTGTATATTCTTGGCAGTGGTGAAACTCGGTAGTGTTAAACTCGGCAGTGGTAATTCTCCATAGTGCTAAAATCGGCAGTGCTAATTCTCGGCAGTGGTAATTCTCGACAGTGCTAAACTCGGCATTGGTAATTCTCGGCAGTGCTAAACTCCGCAGTGGTAAATCTCGGCAGTGCCTAGAATATTTTCGGCATATTAGGGTTTTAAATATGCCGATTTTTTGCCAATTTTTTCAACTTCGAAAAGATCAAGTTTTAGATCGAATCTAATGAAACGACTTGTACTTCCGAGTATTATATCAACCAAGGAACCATAAAAGTGCAAACTTTTTCAAATTTTTGACGAAAGTTTTTTAATCAAGATTTTTAATTTTTAATATAGAATTTCACCAAAAATCAAACCAAACACCCAAAAATTTTGTGTTTTTAACCAAAAGATGATAACCAAATTAGTACTAAATGAAAGTAGATGATTTAAGCCATAAAAACACAAAAATTAGTCGTGGCCTTGTTGGATCAATAACACACAAAGAACACTCAAAACAAACACATAAAAAATACTCTTATCCCATGGATCTTGATACTCTTATGTAAATCTTGCTATTTCTAGAAAGAGAAAGTAGAGAGAGAAAAAGTTACACACACACACACACACACTTAGAGAGAAAAATAATGAAGAAAACACATATTATGTGTGTGAAAAATGAGAGCAACCACCCCTCTCCAACTAAGGAGAGGGGTTGTATACCCAAGCCTTGAGATGGGCTTGGGCTTACAAATGGGTCGCCGACTTTATAGAATGGACCGGGCTTTGTCTTATTTGTTTAACTTAATAATAAGAACTACGAGCTACTAACTATATATTGTTGAAGTGATCGATCCTTCCTGAATACGTAAAAACTTATTTCTAACAAACACAAACCCATGTCCGTTCGTCCCTAATTTACAGTCGATCAATCAATCTTTTAAAACATAAAAGAAAGCGAGATAAGATAATTCGAAAAATGATACTAACCTCTTCAAAAATATACTTTTTGATTTTTTTCGATAATCCTATTTGACAAAAGAACGTTACTACGACAACTATCATTAGCAATGCATATCGGAAAGTTTTCTTGAAAAAAACTCATAGTTTATTATTGTGTCTATATAATATGAGATTTAAAGTAGTTTAAGAGAGCAAACACTTTTGCGTACACCGGCACTTGTCATCTTCCTGTTTAATATCAGCTAAATAATGTGCGTGTACAAAGTAAAGGTGAGCAAACACTTATGTGCGCGCTGCCAATTGTCACCATACCAGTCAATCTAAGTTAAGTAAGGTGTGCACGCGAAGAAGAGGCGAGCAAACACTTTTGTGCACATTGCGTGTTAGCTCAGCTTCTCATTTAATCTAAATCTCAAATCTGAACACCTGCTGGAAACGACTATCATGTACAAATTTTTTTGTGCAGTTTATCAGCACGCGTTATGTTCACAAATTTTACCTTTTTATTGCGTGTTAAGTCGTTTTCGAAAGAAAAGAAAATAATAACACTTCAAGTCAACCACTTATCTCTTAGTTAAACCATGTGTGCCCCATGTTCATTTGTTTTTGTTCATAGTTGTGTTCTGAAAGCAGCCGCATTAGTGCTGGAAAATACACTTTAAGTCGAGTGGTGTTTTCGGGGAGCTGTGGGTTGTGATGACACAATGTCGGTCAAAGAGAATGAAGAACACAATTATTTAGAGGCTTAGATAAGTGACCAATCAGATATGAAACTACGACCACCATATGACTGTAAACTCAGCAAGCTTGCCTCCCCATGAGGCACATAATCTGAATTCTAACCGAATAGGATTAGAGAGGCTTAAATATTATCATCATTGCCATTATCATTCACGACTTTCGAGCTATGTTTCATGAGCGTACATTTTATAGCTTATTTTAAACCAATAAGTCGTAAGCCGACAATATAACCAAAAACAAACACCACCTTATTTTAAAGGCTACACATTTAGCAGCTTATGAGCTTATTCGAAAACCATACAACTGGATCAAGCTTGATCAGGCTACTTTTCACTTCACTTTGTGAAACAAAAAGAGCGGAAACTGGATATAAGGGTATATGGCCTGCCATAGATGCTAACACGACGGCGTGCTGCCCCACCAATATGTAGGCCGACTTTGACCTAACATGATTAGTTTGTGTAACAAAAAGAGTGGAAAGTGGATGTAAGGATATCTGACCCGCCATGGCTGCTAACACAACGTCGTGTTTCCCCGCCAAGATGCGGGCTGGTTTTGTCCTAACAGGATACATCAACCACAAAACGTAATTTCATATATAGTTTCACCAGTGTCTACAACAACACCAATGTATTCATTACACACTTTTTCGTTTTTTAGAACTCCCGAAAACCAAAGCAAGCTCTTGCTATAGAAGTTAACCAACCATCAACAAAGTATCAACGATGCGTGTCCAACCGAACTCGGCTGCAAAAATGCTAGCCTCAAAATATTGAATCAAACAAGAATGTTCAGTCATAAGTTTACTATGTATCGTATTTTAAAACGCTGTAATAGGTAGTAGGTTAGTCGTGTTTTACGGGCTTAAATTTAAGCTAAAATTCATTCATAAGTAACTAAAGCCTAAAAGGAAAGCCCGACCCATTAATATATTGCCCATACAAGCCCGCATGTGGGTGGACTATATATACCCTCCTCCTAGCATGTTAGGAGGAGGTTGGCTCATTTTGTATTCACTCTCTCTAATCTAATATTAACCAAGTTTCCAACCATTCTCTCTCTTTTCTCTCTACTTTCTATCTCTAGAATTCATCTATCTTCTATCTAATTTTCTTGTTTAATCACTAAAATATGGGACAACAATTGGTATCAATCGCCATGGGGTAGATTAGTGATTGGTTTTTTGTTATTGATTGGTTTCGTGGGTTTTTCAAAAAAAAAACCTCACATCTCAATTTCTTTTGTGTTTTTCGTGCTCTAAATCTTGATATAAATCTCTGATAGTTGTAATTTCACACTCGCTTAGGAAAACGAGGGCAAAGAGGGTAATTACGACGATTTAGGAAAACCGTGCACCAATGACCCAAAGGTGAGTTCGTTCTCAAGGAGGCTTGGTGTGTGTGTGTGTTAAGACTTGATTAAAGTTATGTGATTAATATTAAGAAAGAAAATAAGAAAGGAAATGATGACGATTACGAATAAAGTTAAACTGCGACGAATGACGTAAACGTAAAACTGTAAAACGTGACGAAATTTAAAAATTACCCTAAAAATTCCTAGAAAATCACAATAAATCCCTAAAAATGTAAGTAGAGTATACCAAAAATCATAACTTACTCAAACCTTTTATTTAATTAAATAATAATTTTTAATGCTAATTAAAGCTCTAAAAATCAATTTAATTAACAAAAAGCCTAAAATAAGATTTTATTAATTTATAAACCTCTAAAATAACTTAATTAAACTAAAAAGTATTTTTGAAAATTTCAAACTGATTAAAACTATTTAAAAATCATTAAAAACTATTAAAATATTAAAATAATCCTAAAAATTAATTAAATGACAAGAAAATTAATTTAAAAGTTTTAAAAATCCAAACTTAATGTATTTAACCTAAGAAAAATGGAAAAGTTGCAAAAATATTAATTTAACCCTTAAAACAATTTTTAATAAAAAAATAATAAAAATATTAAAAAAATCTAAAAATTCTAAAAACTTGCAAACTAGTTTAATTTAACCTAAGCAAACAGAAAATGAAAGTGAAATGACCAAAATACCCCTATTGGGCCTTCAAATGGGCCAAAAGTGAAAATAGAATGCTTAATGGGCTTATTAAGGCCCAATAAGAAAAATGTTAACCAAATGGGGCCAAAACATCCAGATAAGCTTAAAATCAAGTTTTAAACAAAAACTCTAAAGGCCCAAAAGCTGAATAAGTGCTTATCATAGCTTAATAGAATTCCACTTATTCTTAATGGGCTTTTGGCCCATTAAGCCATAAGCTAATGCCATAAGCTGAAAATTGACACACATCCTTCTTTTGAGCTTATGAAGTTGTTTGTAAAAAGAAATTTTGAAAAAGATCAAGAAATAAGCCTGAAATAAGCCAAAGCCCTCTACAGAAGACGACAAAATAGTCGTTTTTGAGTTCTAGACCACTTCAAGAGCTGATTCAAGTTGCAAAAGGTTTTAAATCAATTAAATAAGCTTAATAATAAAAAAGATTTCAAATAAGCACACTCAATAAGCTAGAATAAGCAATAAGCTATTTTGGAAAAAGACAAAGTAGTCGTTTTCTAGTCAAAAGCTAAAACCAAAAGCTATAAACTTCAAAACTGAGTATAAGCTGAAAATATTAAGTTCTATCACAAAAAATAATTTGTTGCAAAATAGAATAAGCTAGAATGAATTATAAATAAGCTGTTGACCAAAAACACTATCAGTGGGAAAGAGTTCCCACTGCTTTGACTATTTGACTTGTTATTTTCGAGAGATTCTGTTGGTTTCTTTGGACAAAAAGGGCACCCCTACAACCAGTGAGTTGTAGGGAGTCACAATCAAGCAAGAAAACACAAAATGATCCAGCCAAATGATACAGTTTAATCAAACAGTCCACAGATATGACACAGACATGGAAAATAAGCAGATCTGATGAAATAAGCAGATTAAGCAAGATTAAGCCAACCAAAGTTCACCAAAGGCATACAACAGCTTAAATAAATATAAGTTAACACAAAAAAACTTGTTTTATGCACTGGCTTAAATATTTGAGCTAGTATGAACCCTATGTGACTTTACTGATGAACACAAACTCCTTTTGCTGATATACTTGACCAAATCTTGAATTTCAAAGCCATAGATCTTTCAATTAGGTTATACAAACTTTTTTAATCACTTGTTACCCCTAGATTATCATATAATCTAAGTGTGCACAAGATTTCAGGTCAAAATAACCTAAAACAAGCTAGATAGACCAAGATTAATATTTTGGAGTTTAAAAGTACAAGTTATGCAGATATAAGCATACACACAACTTAAATATTAGTTACAAACAAAAACAAACCTTAAACCCCTACCCCATATCATACAAACTTGAAACAAGTAGTAATCCTAAACAGCCTTTAAACTTTTTAAATCCAAATTTAACAAAGTAAATATGTTTTTCAGGTTTAATAAAACTGAATCAAGCATCATAACAACATTCTTATGAAGTAAAAACAAGATTACATGCATCAAATAGCACCAAATGACAGCAGATACCAAAAACACTTAGCACCAAGATTTTAACAGATTTTTGGGAGAAAAAGTCCAAACCTCATGAATGTACATCCACACTCACGAATTTGAGAGCTTATGTGTCTAGCTAAACAAGACACAAGCTTCCAATAAGCTGCAAAGATCAACAGGGTTAGTAACAAACAGATTAATAAAATAAAATGTAAAATGGAACAAATTTGTTCCAACTTGTACCCCACTCCTTGAATATTCCCAAACTAAGATCTCACTTCACCTCGATAATCTTCTTATCAAGGGTGAGATGAATAATCTTAAGCTCAAAAACTTCAAGTGTTTGTACACAAACTTGGAAAACAAATCAGATTTTTGAAAACTTTTGAAACACTTGCATAAAACTTTCCGATCTTTAAAACCTCAAACACAAACTCAAAACATGTAAATAAGAACAAGTAAAAGTAAATTAGTGCTTGGAATTCGTCACAAGTTCAAACACTTTTCATTAGCAGAAACAAAGATTTGCAGACTTTGACCAAAGAAAAACCAAGAACAACTATAATCGCTAAACCCTTTATATAGAGGGTGTACAATGACCTAGTAAGCTAAAAATCTAAAAACCCTAAGTAATGAACTTCCAGAATTGCCCTTGTGAAATTTGAATTCTTTGACTGAACATGTGAAGAATTTTGGACGTTTGTTGATGTTAGTAGTTGTAAATTGATCCAAGGTGTCTAAATGAGGCTTAGGATGTAAGCTGGATTGTGGTTTGTTGATTCTATGCATGCTTTTGTCTTCTTCCAAAAAGTAGCAGCAGGGGTGGTTTCATGTGACCATTTGGGTAAGGTGGCAAGGTGTTTATGAGTTGGGTTATGATTAGTGTGACCTTAATCAAGATTCTGGAGAAGATTAACCTTTAATTTTCACTAATTAACGAATACCCAATTCGTGTTCATCATGTGAATAGTTGGGTTTGATCCAGTTTAGTGTTTGAAAACATGTTAGGCGCCCAATTAGTATAACTAATTAATAATTAGTTATAACCGGTGTGAGTGGGATAGTGAGGTGGCAGTTTGGTGAGTTGTGATTGGATGAAAGGGGTGAGTGGGGCACGTGTCAAGCCATGGTTGGTTAAGGTAAGTATTGCTGTCGTCCAAGTTTAACCCCTCACTTCTTCTTTTTGTGTCACTTGAAGTTTAAACATGCATAACCAGATTTCCCTTTGTATTTGAAGTTTCATTTTTCACACATTGGCCACAAAAACTTTCCAAAAGTTTATCAAGGACTTGTTTAGCCATTTGATGATATTTGAAGGGCTATTTTGGCATGTCTTCATACATTGAGGTCTTCACATAAATTCCTGTCTTCAAGGAGGACTAAAAGTGACAAGTATTCAATTTTGAGGGACCATTTTGTAAATTTGACAAACTTTAGGGACCAAACTTGTAATTATGAAATACAAGGGTTTAAAGTGTCAATTCTTCAATAATGAAGGACCGTTCTTGTACAATCTTCAATTCTTCAAGGTATTTTCTTGGAAAATCAACTCTAGGGCCCGGTTCATTGTGCGGCTTCGTTTCCCGTGTTCGTTTTTGCTTGTTTCTTGTGATCTTTTGTCATTTTCTCAATATCCGTACCTAAAATACACATTGAACAAACACAAGCATATATTTGGCACTTTTTATGATATTTTAACCATTTTAAGCCCGTTTAGGACGATGAGACTATGTATAAAAGCAGTCTCATCACTCCCCCATACTAAACCATTGCCGTGCCCTCACACAATGCTAGAATAAAGTATCTTAGCACCTCCAAAATTCATGTTATGGTCTTTTATTGAATCATAAACTTACTACACTAACACTACTTGCTACTACTTGCGTTTTAGACATAATGTATGATTTTCATCGCAATATGAAACGTTTAGGTTCATAGAACAAGAACACGTGAATGCTTCTTTAGAAATAATTTCATCGTCCTTGATTTTCACCCAATTCCATGCCAAGCATGTAACGAGATCATTGTCATTATAAGTTAGTAATGCTAACACTACTCATATGCCCTAATCACGTACTTAGACTCCCTTAATCCTATTTGGTATCTCTTATATTTTATTTTTATCTTGAATGTTCACGAGGATACATCTTTAAGTTATGCGATGATAGAGATTAAGGTCCGAAAATAGAGTCATAACGGTGTAACCAAGACAATCAAATTAATAACCTCCCTTAATAGACAACGATGTCAAAAAATTAAGTCAACAAAAAGGATCGATAAACACGGTTTTATAACGGTTTTGGACAAGAGACTTATTACCAAGACTTTTATACGCCCCTAACGGATGTGCCTTATTATCATAGGTTTACCTCCATGTTTTATTCAACTCCGCCATGGAGCGTTTATTATGACTTCGTTCTTGCCTTGCCTTTTATTTAACCTAGCCATGAGGTGTTTATTATGACCAAAGACGTGTATCCTCACGCTAAAGCGAATTTTGGATCTTTAAAGCTTCAAGATTAAGGCTTAATCACTTTAAATTTTGCATAGATTTTTCGGCCTTGTGAGCTTCAAATTTTTGCTTGATTTAGGTGAGCACTTGAAATCTTATTATTGGGTGAAGCTTTCGATTATTCGGGGTGCCAATACTTCAAAACCGTGACGCTGGTGAAACCTTAATGTTTTCCCAATTTAATTACAATCAAGCTACTAGAAAAGACTAGAAACCAACAATCAAGACTAAACCATTTAACAAGGGCCCTAGGACTAAACCATCTCAAACATTGGTCACTAAAGATAAGGCAAAATCAAAACCAGCTTCTAATATTCCCGTGTTGCCTTCTACAGGAGTAAGCACCACTACTAAGGCTCAAAGATCTAAGCTTAAAATAAACAAGAAGAATGATAGGATCATGCCCCTATCTAGTAGTCAAGTGAAGAAGAAAGTAGAAGCCCATCCTAGGAATGTTATTTATGTTTTGAATAAAAAGAATCATGTAGCTAAACCTAAAGGCTCTGCGGTTGTGCAGCATTCTAAGCCTACTATGAATTCTGATTTGAAATGTTGGAATTGCAATGAATGTATGTTTTCTAGTTGTCATGATTCTTGCCTTATTGACCATGTGAATGAGATGAATGCCCGTAAAAATGGTTTAGAATGGAAACCGACTGGGAAAGTGTTACCCCAACTTGGCTGGATGTGGCGTCCCACTGGTAGAACTTTCACTATTGTAGGAAATGCGTGCCATTTAACTAGGTTCACTCCCATTAAAGCAAAGAAAGTGTGCCCTTTAACTAGGAGTACCAAGGCTACCAAAACACAAGCGTGTCCTTTAACTAGGAACACCGACACTACTATAGGAACCAAGTGCCCTTTCAATAGGTCTACTCCCACTGTAGTGCCCGCTAATACTCCAAAACCTTAGAAAGTTGGAACAATAAAATCTGTTAGTGGTAAAACTTACATTAGAAAATGCAGGAAATCTAAAGATAAAAAAATGTTAGCAATTCTGATAATTTTATATCTGTATCTGCTAACACTCCAGAACCAGTAGTTTCCAATGCATTGTCTACTGTTGTTACTAAAAACAGGTGGTCCAAATTGTTCTCTGGTATTTGGACTCTGGTTTCTCCAAGCATATGACCAGAGATCGCTCTCAGCTCAGAAATTTCGTCAACAAGTTTCTTGGTACGGTTTGATTTGGAAATGATCATATTGCAAAGACAATGGGTTACGGTGAATATCATATTGGAATGTTATAATTTCAAGAGTGTATTATGTGGAAGGACTCGGTCACAACTTATTTTCTGTGGGACAATTTTGTGATTCAAACCTTGAATTTGCTTTTCGAGAGCATACATGTTTCATTTGTAATTTGGAAAGGGTTGATTTATTGAAAGGTACTCGAGGGAATAATTTGTACACTTTGTCTCTACAAGATATGATGGCCGCTTCTCCTGTATGTCTTCTCTGAAAAGCATCGAAGACTAAGTCATGGTTATGGCATCGAAGATTATCTCATCTTAACTTTGACGCTATTAATCATTTGGCGAAAAACGAACTAGTTCGTGGTCTTCCTAAACTTACATTTCACAAGGATCACTTGTGTTCCGCGTGTACAATGGGGAAAAGCACTAAGAAATCATACAAACCCAAGACTGAAGATACCAATCAAGAGAAACTTTATTTGTTGCATATGGACCTTTGTGGGCCAATGCATGTTGAAAGTCTTAGTGGTAAAAGGTACATCCTCGTCATTGTCGATGATTACTCTCGGTTTACATAGGTGAAATTTCTTAAAACAAAAAATGAGGCACCTAAATTCATCATCTGATTTCTCAAGATGATTCAAGTGCGTCTCAACACTACTGTCCGACACATTCGTACAGATAATGGAACTGAATTTGTGAATCAAATCTTGCGTGATTATTATGAAGAAGTTGGCATATCTCATGATACATCCATTGCTCTCATTCACAACAAAACGGTGTCGTTGAAAGGCGAAATCGCACACTTATGGAAGCTGCTCGAACGATGTTAATTTACGCAAAGGCTCCATTGTTTTTATGGGCAGAAGCAGTATCTACAGCAGTTTTCACCCAAAACCGGTCACTAATTCGTAAACGCCATGGTAAAACACCTTATGAGCTTCTACATGGAAAAATACGAGATCTATCATATCTTCATGTATTTGGTTCTCTTTGCTATCCAAATAATGATGGTGACAATTTGGGAAAACTTAAACCAAAGGCTGATATTTATATTTTCATTGCTTATGCACCCACAAAGAAGGCATACTGAATCTACAACCGTAATTCTCGAAAGATCCTCGAAACTATGAATGTTGATTTTGCTGAGCTGACGGTAATGGCTTCTGAGCAAAGCAGCTCTGAACCCGTACTTCATGAAATGGGACCCAGTAACATTAGTTTTGGTCATGTCCCAAACAATCCTACTTCATCATCATTTACACCATCTTCTAGGAATGAATGGGATAAGTTGTTTCAACCGTTCTTTGATGAATTCTTTACTCCTCCAGGTATTGTTTCTCTAGAACCTGAGGTAATAGCTCCGGTTACCGAAGTTTTCCTTCCAGCAACCGAAGCACAATCGGATACGTCTGTACCTACAATTGGTCAAGATATACCTTCAACGAGTAATTCTCAACCAACACATGTTTCAACTACCCATGTCATGCCTATTGATGATGACGAGGATGTTGATGATCACGATTTTGAATTCGCTCAAATGCGTGAACTTCCATTCTTTGGTGTACCAATTCCCGACCATAATCAAGCCGGGTCGTCCACCTCAAAGGAAGCTCCTACTACGGTCTACTCCGATCCACGGATTCGTGAACATGACAGCAAGTGGACAAAGGATCATCCTATAGATTCTATTATTGGTGACCCTAATCGTCCGGTATCCACACGAAGTCAGTTACAAGAAAGTGCAATGTTTTGTCATTTTGATGCTTTTCTCACTGAAGTTGAACCTAAGACATGGCAAGAAGCTTTTACTCAATCCTGTTGGATAGAAGCTATGCAAGAAGAACTTAATTAATTTATAAGTCTTGAAGTATGGGAACTTGTCCCATGCCCGGATCAAGTGCAATTACTCACTTTAGAATGGGTTTACAAGGTGAAACTCGACGAGTTAGGTGGAATATTGAAGAAAAAAGCTCGACTAGTAACTCGTGGATACAAGCAATTATTGGGCATCGACTTTATGGAATCCTTTGCACCTGTTGCCCGTTTAGAAGCTATTAGACTATTCCTCACTTATGCAGCCCACATGAATATGATCGTCTATCAGATGGATGTGAAGACGGCATTTCTTAATGGTGAAATCAAAGAAGAGGTCTATGTTCAACAGCCAGATGGTTTTGTGAATCCTAAATATCCTAATCACGTGTACCAGCTTAAGAAGGCTCTTTATGGGTTGAAGCAAGCTCCACGCGCATGGTATGATCTATTGTCACAATTCCTCATTACGCAAGGCTACGCTAAAGGCAAGGTGGATCCCACACTGTTCATTCAGAAACGAGGTAAAGATATGATTATGGTACAAATATATGTTGATGATATTATATTTGCTGCCTCCACCCAAACCTTATCCGATGAGTTTGGGACACTCATGTCTTCCAAGTTTAAGATGTCAATGATGGGCAAGGTATCATTCTTCTTAGGTCTTCAGATATCTCAGAGTCCCAGAGGCATCTTTATCAATCAATCCAAGTATGCCCTTGAATCTCTTAAGAAATATAAGATGGAATCTTGCGACCCCGTGGATACTCCAATGGTGGAACGAACTAAGCTTGATGCAGATCCACATGGAGTTGCCGTTGATCCGACACTTTATCGTGGAATGATCGGTACCCTTCTGTATATCATAGCTAGTCGACCTGATCTTTAGTTTGCTATATGTATGTGTGCTCGATATCAAACTCGGCCTACTGAGTTACACTTAGCTACTGTTAAACGGATCTTTCGGTATCTTAAATGAACCATTAATCGGGGACTTTGGTATTCGAAGGACTCTTCGATTGCACTTATGGCATATGCAGATGTGGATCACGTGGGTTGTCAAGATACACGATGTAGCACGAGTGGAACTTTGCAACTACTAGGAGATCGACTAATCAGTTGGGCATCTAAAAGGCAGAAAAGCGCTGCAATTTCAATTACGGAAGCAGAATAAATAGCTATGTCCGGTTGCTGTGCTCAAATTATTTGGATGAGATCACAATTAACCAACTATGGTCTAGGTTTCAACAAAATTTTGATGTACTACGACAACAAAAGTGCAATTGCCTTATGCTGCAACAATGTTCAATACTCCCGGTCGAAGCATATTGACATTCGCTACCACTTTATCAAGGAGCAAGTGGAAAATGGAGTGATCGAGCTTTACTTTGCTTGATCTGAGTATCAATTGGCGGATATTTTCACGAAGGCTTTAGATCGCGCTCGAATGGAATTTCTGGCCGACAAGCTAGTATTGAGAACATTCTCGCCCGAGACTAAAGTAATTGTCAGATGAAGCGAAAGAATAGTGGTGGTAAACTATTCTTCGTATCCTTAGTGATCATCTGTATATACTGTTTATATTTTTATCCACAAAAGCAAAATACAAAAATATAAAACCATATAAAAACCCTAAAAATAGAAAAATTCAGAAAAATTCAAAACTATTTTTACTTTATTTTTCAAAGGCATGTCTTTTGGTACGATATTATTTATGGCCTTAGAAATGTTGATTAATATTGACACGACGCCATAAATAGAGTTCGTACAAAAGTTGTAAATATTTCATAAAACATGCCCATATGGCTTGTAGTTATTTCAGACTGCAACCCGCTTTTCATATTAAAGTCAAGTATTTCTTCTGAAAGCTTTGGCTCTCAACGGGAATTAATTTTCTCGGGCAAGGTTTACTTTAAAAAACCTTGTAAGGGATCAAGTTTACTTTATAACTTGGTCTAACACAGATCTATGTACGCATCAGTGCATTTATTTGTTAAAACAATAGAATTCTTGTTTTTATGAAGTTATCATCTCTACAACCATAGCTATCTACATTTGGTATCTACATACTCGATGATGCGACTACTCAAACGACGACTACAGCTCTTTCAATAGAACATGGGTCAACAATTGAGGGGGAGCAATTGACAAGCATTCAGAATCTTTGATGCCGAAAGTGCCAAGCTCACTAATTGGTGTCAAGACAACAATACCAATCGTACATGTGGTGTCAAGAGATGACTTCAGACGTGACGAGGCGACCAACATTTGCCGATAAGAACCATTTGATCTTATCATATGATGTTCTCATAAATCAGGTCCAACCTTGTCAATTCATTCTTATATGGTGAATATGTGATCATATTACAAATCGGTATCATATCTCACAAATTGGTCTCATGAAGATTAAAAGGACTTGCATTTTTTGTAACACCCTCAAATTTACACAATTTAATACAGCGGAAGACTTGGTGTTACGGGATAACACGTTACTCACATCATAGACAACGCTTAAAAATCGCGTCGTTTAATAATAAAGCATTTCCATTCATAAATATCAAATTTACATAGGTCCCAAGTCATTGTATTTCATACATGTTTTACAAAATACTTGAATGGAAATTGTTATTTAATTGCGGGCCATGAATTCTTGTCGTCTTCCCAAGAATTACCTTCCAGTACCTGAGATAAAACATGTTAAAAGAAAAGGTCAGCGATAACGCCGAGTGAATTCATAGAGTTTAATAAAACCATTATTATATCGTCGGTATATAATTATTACCGAAAACCATTTTGTACAAATCATTGTAATAGGCCTTAAAATAGCCAAAGTCGTTTTATACAAATCCTTATCAAAAATCATAATATAGGCTTTTGCCTTCAAAATCATTATACGAACCAAAGTCGTAAAAACATCATACAATACGTTTTATAACCTTGTATAAAGTTAAATAAAAACCGTTATATGGATATGGTTATATAAAACCAAAACACGAACATAATATCAATAATAAGACCCTGTATTGCTAGTCAGGCAATTCATTGTAATTCAGTGCGTATAGCAGTATTTCGTTAATTGGATTATTATAAGCCGCATGACATTGTTACCTTACTATAACCAACAACGGGTGGCTAACCCGAAACTCATTTGCCCATCTAAATTAACGTGTCTTCACAATAATCACGCTTGTGTAAATCTTCTCATACATAAATTCGCTTACCAATCAATGTGGCACGACAGGGATCAACCGTCAAGGCGCGAACTGGGGTGATCGTCCCCGAATAGTACTATTATATGCATAAGCGTCTACCAAATCCCGGTAGTTCACAATTTATGCTAATGGTACTTTTAGTGACATAACCTAACTTTAATAATCTATTTCATTTCATCTATCGGGTCATTTAATTATTCATTGGGTCATAAAATCATTCGGGTCCAAATCAATAAACAGACAATCGGGACAACTAGTGCCCTATTTAATAAAACTAACATGTTATCTCCCTCGCGGGTTTATAAAACATTTCATAAAAACATTTAAAAGAGTGTGAGGCTATGAACTCACGTTGATGTGGGAAAGCGGGTTATCGGCAATTCGGATGTACGGTACGTGCTTCAATCACGGAAACCTAGACAAATAATACTCGTCTTAGACTCTTGTCCAATGACATTATAAAAATAACAATTATGTATACATATGATGATTTTATAAATATGATGATGATCAAGTGGGATTGTACATCTTTACTCATTCATTATAGTGTTTATGTGTTGGTAACATTTTTATACTAGTTTTACTAGTTTTACTTATTTACATGTTTTAGGCCCAATAAGCCTATTACAAGCCCAATACTTTATATTAGTCCATTTTACACCTTTATTATCAGTATTATACATTTCATGTTGGGCCCAAGTGGGTTAAGCCCAATAAGTAAATTTATAAGTGTTTAGTCCATTTAGTTGGATTATTAGTCCAATAATGCTAACTTAGCCCGTTAATGTCCGTATGTTATATAGTTTGGGTTTTATAGGTTTTTACTTGTATTAAGTACTTATATATCAGTATATTACTTTTAAAAAGTTTACATTAGACGGGTCCGACCATCTAAGTTTTAATTGACGAAAAACGTTAATTTTACGGTATTAGCCGAAAAGACGTAAAAATCATGTTTATAGTTTTTATAACTTATAAAACTTATCAAACTACCATTTTTATATAATATACATTTATTTATCCTTATGAATATTTATATAAATGAAATATATAAGTTAGTGGGTTTTAATTCACATTTTATAGTATATTTATTTGAGTGCTTATATAATAATATTAAACTTTAATTTCACAAAATCAGTCCTAAATATTAAGTTCACTAAAATGTCCATATCTAGAGTTCTATATGGAGATAGGACCTAAATTTTTTATCACATAAACTAAATGATATGTGCTTCATTTTACTCCTCTATAGCTATTGATGAATAAACCTCTAAATATTTTAATAAATTCGTCCAAAACAGTGTAGGCAGATTTGCACTCTAAACTTGTTTTGATCATATCTCACTCATTTTTATGATTCCATTGCATGACCAACTCTCACATGTGTATAACACTTAATACTTACTGTATATTGATTCCACTTTACCATTTTATCAGTTTATCATTTGGTTACTTACTGTTTTTATACAACCATCTTATTAAGCAAGATTTAACCATTTTTACATGTGGTTTTTCCATCTTTTTACCCATGTTTATCAAATCTATCAACACCAAATCCCCACATAATATTTTTAATCATCATTCATCATCATATACATATACATAAATAAAAAAAATACAAGATTACATAATCAAAATAACAAGAAGATAGGAAGAAAAATCTCTATACCACCAAGGTTGTGTAGTTTATGATCAAGGCTTGGATTTGATGGAAGAACTTGTGATAGATCAACACCAACTTTAAAGACCACCAATCTTTGTAAACTTATTGTAGAAATCATCCCTTGAACATCACCAAATCTTCTCCTTGGATGTTAAAATCACCACCAATCTTTAGAGCTTCAAAAGGGCTTCATCATATGTGTGAATAACACATGGTTTCATGGTTAAAATTGATCAAATGAGGGTGTTTTAGGGTGATGGTGGACGAATTTTAGAGGGAGAGGGAGGAGAGTATGAGTGGCTTGCATGTATGTGTTTGTGTGTAAATGGTTTAGATGAAAAGTGGTTTTGTGTTGGTGTAGCTTACTTTGTAAGCTTAAATGGACAAGTGTAACTTGTTAGTTACAAGTTTGCCACATCAAGGATGTGGTATCCTTGTTTTGGCCGTCCCTTTTGAGTGGGGTGGGGCAAGATTTATCTTGTCTCATCCCACTAATTTACGTGTACTCCTCGATTCTAGTTTCCTCGATTTGCGTGCCCTCGGGTCGTTTTACGAAAAACGTTTTTATAAATTATGAATCAACGGCACAAAACGAATCTAATAAAAATTGTCTCATCAAAAACGGAGTTCGAAAACGTAAATACGTAATCCTAAGGTTTCCGGTTTAGTCGTAAAGGACGTTAAATTATTCACGTAAGTCCTAATCTCTTCTCGTAAATTTGTGAGTTTATGAACCAACATAAATTTAAATCTCAAAATAATATTCACGGATAAATTTATTTTCTGAAATGTCAGACTGTCACCAAAACGGTGTATGTAAACGTAAGCACGTAACGTAGAATCCTCCGGTTTAGACGTAGTCGATGCTACTTCAAGATGTAAACCCAAATTTCTTCCCAAAAATAAGTGAGTTCATAATATAACATTAAAATAATGTTTTTAAATAATACTTGAGAATAAAATATCAACCATAAATTGACGGATTGTCACAGCATTTACCCCTAAACAGGATCTTTGTCCTCAATGATCATTTTATATTACTACTCGCTTCTTATAGAGTTAAAGCCATGTGGGTATTTCCTCCACATTCGGTCTTTTCTCACAAGTGTAATCCATTACAATACGCGAGTTTCATCAAACATAACTACGGGAATAAGATCAGGCTAATTGTTGACTTACTTTCTCTATCCATGATGTTCACGGGTTTCTGATGAATGAAACTTTTCGCCGATCTAAACTTTACTAAGAAACAATCAGATTTTCACTTGATAGACATTTTATCAAGTTAGATATACGAAACATAATTCACGTAGCTCTTGAGGTCCTAAGGTAGATCTAGCTTATATTCCTTTCAAACCAATCTTTTACATCATCTCCAATGGTCCCATACAACGAGGACTTACATCCCATGATCTTTCAGATCATCAATTCATTTTTCCATGGTAAAAATTTTTGGCATAACTTCGCTACCCATCTGGCACTTCAAGATCTGCATTTTAGATTCACATAACCTCCTGCCCACTACCAGCAGTCAATCATCCGACCCTAATTTCAACAATCATTTCAAGTCTCGCGGGTGAGTATTTTGTAAGGTTAGGTTCGCCATCATAGGAAACCTTAAACCTAAAAGACATGTCCAACTCACAATGGGTGTATGTCGGGTGTCTTCATCCCAACTCCTGCTTACAGATGCTCTAATATAGATCCTAACAAGATTCGATCTCTATACTAACACGATAATTATCAATGATAATCTTTCCAAAGAAAAGCGATTATACAGTTTATTACCAAAGGTCAATCATTCAAGCATAAAACAGCACTTATAGTATGTTGTATCGTTACTTTACCTCGTCCCTTCGATTGGGGTGGTAAACAGTACTCTCATCAAGATTCGTTCTCAATGACTTCTGAGCAAATCTCTAGAAATTAGATGCGAAGCGAGGATCTTGATAGAGATGATCGATACGGCACACTGTGTTTTCACAACTCCTTTAAATACAAAAGGGTCAATTCTTTCATCGAGAATCTATCATTAACAGGAATGATATTAGCAGACTTGGTCAGTCTGTCGACGATGACCCAAATCGAATCAAATTCAGATGATGACCTTTGCAATAGTTAGACGTTTACTAATGTATGAGGCGATGTCTGCCTTCATAATTTTCCATCAGTACAACTTCTTCAGATAAAGATACTTTAGATCAGGATTGACGTAAATAGAATACTTAAATTTATAATTTCCAACATAACTATATCTCACAATCCTCTATATTTAGGCAACCGCAAGTGGCCTTTTAATCATTTAACGTCATCGACTTCTTAATTCTAATGGTTCACATTAGCCGCGAACCCCTTTTTACAAACATCGTTTATTTTTATATTGTTCGGCAATTTATTTTGCACAGTCATTATTAAGAAACACATCCTAATTGATTCTTTATCCTTTCTATATAACGTGTCAGTAATTACATTCACCTTCCCTGATGAAACAATTATCATGACCGTATTCATTCAAAATTTCTTTCTTTATATTTTCTAAGTTTTAGTTTTGTCTCAGTTATTATTTTTATCAGTTTTGCTCAGTCCGGCGTCTAAAGCGTCGATAATTATTACAAGTAATTAAATAATAAATAGTAATTTTTTATGAAGTGTAAACGTAAAATTTTAAATTTCTTAGTTCGACCAATTATATAAAAATGTTCAAAATAAACTTGAATTTAATTAACACATTTTTTTTTATCGGAAGTAATTAGTAAGATCCGTAAATGTTCGAAAAACCTTCGTTTATTCTTTGGTAAAAATTTTCTTAGTTGAAAAGCAAAATTTGTCGTTTCAAATTTTAAGTCATGGTTTAACGGTTTCCTCAATCCCTCTTAGGTTGTCTTGAGTTATACACAAACATTTACCCCTAAACAGGAGTTTAGTTAAATGTTTTAGGTTTAAGGGAATGATTCCTTAAAAATTCTTTTGATAAAACATTTGTCAAAACATATTTGCACTTTCTTTTTGGTAAAACCCAAAGTCTTAAAAGGGCTCTTAATTTTTGAAGAGTCAATATATTCTATTTTCAATTAATCACACGATCAATTAATATAAAGGATTAATTCTTAAATCACATGTTAATTATTCAAGGTACAGGTTTTCATTGTTCGACCAATTCAGGGCAATCTATAAATAATTATTAACTCCTTCTTATTCTTAGAAACAAACAAATGGTCCTTAATGATCACAAGCGTGAATTTATCAAATTACAACCTACACACGTGATTCACCAAATTTATGAATACTACATGTGCATTGATCAATCCAAACGACATCACGTGAAACTCATAATGTTCATTACAAGTTCTGTATGTAGTGATTGGAATAGATAATCTTTTTCGCGGACGCGAAGTTGATGATAACCATGCCGTGGATCAAATATTTAGAACATACGCTAGAACCTTGTAAATGATCAAACAATCTATCATCTTGGGTAGTCGATATAGATTTTAATCGTCAATTTACTTAGTTCACGGTAATCAATAAATATAAGAAATAATAACACCATAGCTCTTCATAATGACGAGCTCGGTAGAATAAAAGCTTTCTCCGACAACTCTCTCAGTTGTACGATAATTCTTTTAATTCAGATGGTGCTGACGTACAGTGCACATGTCACAGGTGCAGCATCAGGAATATAATCAATAACAAATTCAACTTGCCTTAATGGCGAACGTCTAGGTAATTCACCAACAAATACTTCTGAAAGTTTCAGATAGCAGATACATCTTTTAATAAATTTATATTAGGTTCTATATAGATTATAATATCTATGACTAATTCACAACCATTCACGGTATAAGTTCAAGTCTAAATGCAGGATATGGTCATCCATCAAGAATTATTTAGATCACTTTTGATAATCAACATCTTATCTTTTAGGGGAATTCTACTCGAGTTCCCATCGATTAAGACAATGTCGTCATGTCATAATCAATCAATCCATTCTACTGGCACTATCAACTTTCCAGTTTCATTACCATTGATAAGATGTGAACTTCTCAAAAGACTAATAATAACTCATAATCCTTCACAAATTCAAGGATATCTGTAGACATAACTAACCTTAAAAGAGTAAGGTCAACGCATAATCTACGCGATAGAAATTCAAGTCAGATACAGACGAAAACATTTAATGAATATGAATATATCCCATGTTTTCATAATTTGAGTACGCATTCGAAAGCTCCTCGGATCGTTACCCAGGTCATTCAAATGAAATCTAATCAAAATAAATGATAGGAATGTCGATACATCCAGTCGGCTATCAACACTCGGTAATCAGATACTTTTTCAAAGAATCTTATCATTTACAGAAATGAACAAGAAGGGGATATCAATTGTCAAATAAGACAATATCCATAGATGAGTAAATTCGACTCAGAAGAATAAATAGTACGGGCACATATGTAGGTGTCCCTATCAATATGTCCCTATTTTTCACTTCTTGCAGATCTAATAAAATTTAATCTTTCACAATCTTCAAAGAAAATTTTGTGTTTATTAATAATTTCATGGTGACTACTAATCAGCCTTGCATGGTCACTTCCAAATTGTATGTAGGCGCGCAACTATATACAATTTCAAGATTAACGATGCAATACTCAGTTCGTCAAAATTTTATCATCATGTTTATAATAAAAAACATTTTCATGCTTAATTCTTAAATAAGAATCAAAAATAAATTTACAAAGATTTTCTTTGTTATGAAAACAATTAAGTTTCCAAAGTGTTTTATAAACAACTTCATTTCGATAACGATCACTTATAAATCTCACTTTGAATAATCCTTATAGTGATAAAAATTCAATTTTTCTCAAGGGATACTGTTTTATCTTATAAAAACAATGAGTGATCTGCAAAAAGAGTGATGAAAAGTTGTTCACCAAGAACTAACTACAATATGATAGGAAATGAGCTTAGCCTAAATAATCATGAGGTTTATGACCTCGATGGCACTCAAAAAGAATAATTCACAACGTAACTCAAATCGAGATGAGCACTTGTTCAATGGTTGTATCACTAATTCGAGCATTAGGTTGAAGCAATAAAAGATAGATAACATCGATACATGTAAGATTTAGCAATCAAAGGTAGTGTTTTCATTAATCACAAACAAGTCTAAATTGTACCGTAACACATTACATGTCATTATGTCATACAATTCCAAGAACTCATCCTACCAACTGATATCTCAGTTAAGTTAGGGATTTTTAAAAGATACCACAATGAATACTATCTACAAGAGTCATTAGGTGTTCCACCTGTCCCGGAAGATCCATCGGTCCCAATTCAAAAGAAGATTTCTTCGATTTATTTCATGGATACTGGGCATCCTCGTCAGTAGACAACGGTCTAGGAACAACCCTTAACACGAACCTACAATCATTTAAAACCTTATAATTTAATCACAGGACTTAACGACTTCCTTTTAACAATCTCATATTCCATACAAGTTAAATTTCACTTTTATTCAAGTTCCAATCAACTTATACTCATTGCGATATCCTACCTCATTCTCCAATACTTTCAACCTTATTTTTAGACCTTGAAAGGGCAATAAAAGCTTAATATGAACAATACTTAATTTCCAATCCTATAGCTCTTACAACAATAGTTATCAAATGAGTCACTGGTATGAAATGACTCACACATTCAATTAGACTTCTCGGAAAGGTACTAGTGGCATGAGGCTTTTGGGTAATGGTTCCAATGACAGCCTCAAGTGCAACATTCACCCTTTCGATTTCAAATTTAAGAATTGGATGACAAAAAAATCAGATGACATCTTTCTAGGTGGTAACGTTTGTCAAAATCCACTCTATAAGGAAAGATCGTCATGACATCGATATCAAATTTAATCTCACCAATTCTTCTTTAATATCAAAATAACTAATATCAACACTCCTACGAATATCAACCATTTGTTGGGATCATAATTATCCAGAACTTGGTTTAGATCTAGAATAGCTAGATTTCCTACGAAAATAGCTTCGATTAATTTACTAGGGGATTTAGGGTTCCTTGTGACAATCTACGTCGTATAAATACCTCGTATAAATATTAAAATAATGATCAAACAATCATGTAATCAAATTACATCATATATATATATAATCAAAGTTATATATATATACTAAGATAACAATTCTCAGTCTGGCCTTTTCGGTAACTCGGGAATTCTTCGGCACCGTTATAGTCAAAAGATTTTTAGACATTTTGTGAAAAATGTTTATAGTTAAAAGATTTTGAAATGTTTTATTCAAAACCTTGGTTTTAAAAATCTTTCGTTCTCTGTAACGAAAGCTCTGGTACCAAACTGTAACACCCCCAAATTTACACAATTTAATACAGCGCAAGACTCGTTGGTGTTACGGGATAGCACGTTACTCACATCATAGACAACGCTTAAAAATCGCGTCGTTTAATAATAAAGCATTTCCATTCATAAATATAAAATTTACATAGGTCCCAAGTCATTGTATTTCATACAGGTTTTACAAAATATTTGAATGTAAATTGTTATTTAAGTGCGGGCCATGAATTCTTGTCGTCTTCCCGAGAATTACCTTCAAGTACCTGAGATAAAACATGTTAAAAGAAAAGGTCAGCGATAACGCCGAGTGAATTCATAGAGTTTAAGAAAACCATTAATATATCGTCGGTATATAATTATTAATCATTTTGTACAAATCATTGTAATAGGCCTTAAAATAGCCTAAGTCATTTTATACAATTCCTTATCAAAAATCTTAATATAGGCTTTTGCCTTCAAAATCATCATACGAACCAAAGTCGTAAAAACATCATAAAATACGTTTTATAACGTTGTATAAAGTTAAATAAAAACCGTTATATGGATGTGGTTATATAAAATCAAAACACGAACATAATATCAATAATAAGACCCTGTATTGCTAGTCAGGCAATTCATTGTAATTCAGTGCGTATAGCAGTATTTCGTTAATTGGATTATTATAAGCCGCATGACATTGTTACCTTACTATAACCAACAACGGGTAGCTAACCCGAAACTCATTTGCCCATCTAAATTAGCGTGTCGTCATAATAATCACGCTTGTGTAAATCTTCTCATACATAAATTCGCTTACCAATCAATGTGGCACGACGAGAATCAACCGTCAAGGCGCGAACTGGGTTGATCGTCCCCAAATAGTAATATTATATGCATAAGCGTCTACCAAATCCCGGTAGTTCACAATTCATGCTAATGGGACTTTTAGTGACATAACCTAACTTTAATAATCCATTTCATTTCATCTATCGGGTCATTTAATCATTCATCGGGTCATACAATCATTCGGGTCCAAATCAATAAACAGACAATCGGGACAACTAGTGTCCTATTTTATAAAAACTAACATGTTATCTCCCTCGCGGGTTTATAAAACATTTCATAAAAACATTTATAAGAGTGCGAGGCTATGAACTCACGTTGATGTGGGAAAGCGAGTTATCGGAAATTCGGATGTACGGTACGTGCTTCAATCACGGAAACCTAGACAAATAATACTCGTCTTAGACTCTTGTCCAATGACTTTATAAAAATAACAATTATGTATACATATGATGATTTTATAAATATGATGATGATCAAGTGGGATTGTACATCTTTACTCATTCATTATAGTGTTTATGTGTTGGTAACATTTTTATACTAGTTTTACTAGTTTTACTTATTTACATGTTTTAGGCCCAATAAGCCTATTACAAGCCTAATACTTTATATTAGTCCATTTTACACCTTTATTATCAGTATTATACTTTTCATGTTGGGCCCAAGTGGGTTAAGCCCAATAAGTAAATTTATAAGTGTTTAGTCCATTTAGTTGGATTATTAGTCCAATAATGCTAACTTAGCCCGTTAATGTTCGTATGTTATATAGTTCGGGTTTTATCGGTTTTTACTTGTATTTAGTACTTATATATCAGTATATGAATTTTAAAAAGTTTACATTAGACGGGTCCGACCGTCTAAGTTTTAATTGACGAAAAACGTTAATTTTATGGTATTAGCCGAAAAACGTAAAAATCATGTTTATAGTTTTATAACTTATAAAACTTATCAAACTACCATTTTTATATAATCTCCATTTATTTATCCTTATGAATATTTTTATAAATGAAATATATAAGGTAGTGGGTTTTAATTCACATTTTATACTATATTTATTTGAGTGCTTATATAATAATATTAAACTTTAATTTCACAAAATTAGTCTTAAATATTAAGTTCAATAAAATGTCCATATCTAGAGTTCTATATGGAGATAGGACCTCTAATTTTAATCACAGAAACTACATGATATGTAATTCATTTTATTCCTTTATAGCTACTGATGAATCAACCTCTAAATATTTTAATAAATTCGTCCACAACAGTGTAGGCAGATTTGCACTCTAAACTTGTTTTGATCATATTTCACTCATTTTTATGATTCCATTGCATGGCCAACTCTCACATGTGTATAACACTTAATACTTACTGTATATTGATTCCAATTTACCATTTTATCAGTTTATCATTTGGTTACTTACTGTTTTTATACAGCCATCTTATTAAGCAAGATTTAACCATTTTTACATGTGGTTTTTCCATCTTTTTACCCATGTTTATCAAACCTATCAACACCAAATCCCCACATAATATTTTTAATCATAATTCATCATCATATACATATACATAAATAAAGAAAATAAAAGATTACATAATCAAAATAACAAGAAGATAGGAAGAACAATCTCTATACCACCAAGGTTGTGTAGTTTATGATCAAGGCTTGGATTTCGATAGAAGAACTTGTGATAGATGAACACCAACTTTAAAGACCACCAATATTTGTAAACTTCTTGTAGATATCAGCCCTTGAACATCACCAAATCTTCTCCTTGGATGTTAAAATCACCACCAATCTTTAGAGCTTCAAAAGGGCTTCATCATATGTGTGAATAACACATGATTTCATGGTTAAAATGGATCAAATGAGGGTGTTTTAGTGTGATGGTGGATGAATTTTAGAGGGAGAGGGAGGAGAGTATGAGTGGTTTGCATGTATGTGTTTGTGTATAAATGGTTTGGATGAAAAGTGGTTTTGTGTTGGTGTAGCTTACTTTGTAAGCTTGAATGGACAAGTGTAACTTGTTAGTTACAAGTTTGCCACATCAAGGATGTGGTATCCTTGTTTTGGCCGTCCCTTTTGAGTGGGGTGGGGCAAGATTTATCTTGTCTCATCCCACTAATTTACGGGTACTCCTCGATTCTAGTTTCCTCGATTTGCGTGCCCTCGGGTCGTTTTACGAAAAACGTTTTTATAAATTATGAATCAACGACACAAAACAAATCTAATAAAAATTGTCTCATCAAAAACGGATTTCAAAACATAAATAAGTAATCCTAAGGTTTCCGGTTTAGTCGTAAAGGACGTTAAATTATTCATGTAAGTCCTAATCTCTTCTCGTAAATTTGTGAGTTTATGAACCAACACAAATTTAAATCTCAAAATAATATTCACGGATAAACTTATTTTCTGAAATGTCAGACTGTCACCAAAACGGTGTATGTAAACGTAAGCACGTAACGTAGAATCCTCCGGTTTAGACGTAGTCGATGCTACTTCAAGATGTAAACCCAAATTTCTTCCCAAAAATAAGTGAGTTCATAATATAACATTACAATAATGTTTTTAAATAATACTTGAGAATAAAATATCAACCATAAATGACGGATTGTCACATTTTTCTTCCCAAAATCTTTGTTAAAACATCATTAAATCAATTGATATTAAAAACATCGATTGGGTTAATATTTTTAATATGGGGGAGAAAGTGTGATATAATATGGGAAATTATCACAAATGGTTTGACTTAAAGTGATGGCTCATCCCGACATGTGCGAAATATTTTCGAATATCGTGGCATATGTTAAGGGGGAGCAAAATGGATTTGCTATATCAAAATGGTTTCATGGTGACATATACTTACCCTAAACCCATTTATTTCACGACGATGAAGATTGTGGTGACATAAGGATGGTAGGATAGGTTAAGTCCAATGATTCTTCTAGAACCGAAGGAATCTTCCCAAGGACATTCCATAGCTAGAAATAGTAGTCCTTAGGAAAGATTGAGAAAGATTGTGAACGTAGCTGAATGCCAACCAACTACTAAAGTTAGCACTAGAACAATCATAACAAGGTTCTAGTTATCATGTATTGGTAAGCATTGAAGGGGTTGAAGAATGAAAAAAATTGTAAAGATAAAGGGTCTAAAGAAAGAATCCCTCCTTACAACCTTAGGCAGAAACCGGGTCAACACATATGCTATAGAGATCATTTTAATGATGCTCAATATTGAAGATAGACATCATGGACCCAGTGATGCAATGCACAACCTATCCCAGCTAACTCAGATATCTCTCAAAAGGTATTTGTTTTAATCACACAGAGACAACGCATTATCTATTGATTTATTCACTCCGAATAAATTGGTATTGAAATGGTGGCACTCCTCTCCAGCCTCCGATCACTAAAATCCATGCACGATCGAGTCTAGAGTCATTTGAGATCATCAAATATCTCATTAGGACACGCTTTCATAATTCCTTGCTTCTTCACACACTGTGAAAAGTGAGAAAGATATTAAGAGTCCAACGTAAAATCTTCATGATCTTGCCTGAACATCCGAGTAATACGAAAGTATTTACAATGAAGATAGAAATCCTTCTTGACTGAACATCAAAAAGCTCATGGTAGGTGACTTGTGCGATTCTTTATGAATCAAACTTGTGATAACTGGAAAGCAACAGTGGTTTATTTCTTAACTGAATTTAAACACGTCCCAGGCCTCTACGCAATATCTCAGTGATCTTGCCAGAACACTCAGAGTGACACTCTATAGTGTTCACAGTGATGAGTGGAAATCCTTCTAGTGTTAACCTAAAACAACACTTGGTAGGTAACTTGCAAGATTCAATATGAATCGAGTTCGTGACAACTAGAAAGCAACGATGGTGCGATTCTTTAATGAATCAAACTTGTTCCAGGAATAGGAATTGACGGCTTCAATCATACGGATAATTTTATCCAAATGATTCACTCTTTACGTTCGCAGTCACCTTTGGACGGTCGAGTAAAGAGAACGGGTTCACTCGCAAAATCTTGTCAAGGAGATTTTTAATTAAATCTACCTGCCACAAGTACGATATTTAATATCGTTCAACGGTCTTCACTGACCGGAGGTAAAATGATACCGAAATAGAATGAAATGTTCAAAGCCATTTCGTTCGTGTCTACTTATGTTGCGGCATTTGAAGACGGTGGCGCTGCGGAATCCGAGAAGAAGTCGTCCCCGTATGCTTATACTTTATGTACTTAATACTTCATCTAGTTTTAGAAAGCCTAAAAGTCAAGACTTACGCTGTATCGAACTCTAAAGCTTTCAAGAATTACCAAGGTATAAGTATGTGGGACATGCGGTCACGAGGAGGCCAAAATCATAAGTAATGGATGCACAAGATCAAGGCAAGTGATTAATGCTTAAGATTGATATCTAAGATCACATCAACATGTTCACCAGAAAAGAAAAATAAAAGAAAGACGAAGACTACTAGCTCAAGACAAGCATAGTATGCTAGGTTTATTTTATAATTGTAACTGGGGTAACGCTCTTGTTTGGAGTGACCTCCCTTAGGGGGAGATTGTTGGAAATAAGTTTTACGTATTAGAAAGGATCGGTCACTCCAACAATAGTCTAAGTAATAGCTCGTAGTTTAGTTAACTTAATATTAAGAAAACAAGGCCAAGCCAAGCCTACAACTTGTGTAGGCCGGCGGCCCATTGTAAGCCCAATCCTATCTCATGGGCTTGGGTATATAAACCCTCTCCTTAGTTGGAGAGGGTGGTGGTTTTCTCATAATTTACACATAGTTAAAGTGTGTTTTCATACTTTCTCTCAAAAGTGTGTGTGAAATCTACCATATTTCTATCTCTTTCTCTCTCTAAACATATGCAAGATTTACAATATCCTACAAAACCGCTAAGCCAATACTTATTAGCAAAATATATATACAAGCGAAGGGAGAATAAGCAAAAAATTAGAACACATGAGTTTTTGAAAGAATACGAGTACTCTACGTTTAGCATAGTAACTTATAATTAACGCTATCATTTCTTGTCCTCATTTAAGAGACTTAGCCAAATATAAGTTAAGGAACCGAAGCTAAGTGCTCAACACGCACGGTCGAGTCAAAAATTACTCTTACTCTCGCCATCGGAAAATCTACATTCGTGTCTTCAAACACTTATGAAACATGAGAAAATTTTTAAATTTGGCCATTTTAGCCTTATTTGCAACAAAACGATAAACAAAAATATAAACTTTAGAAAGCGTGAAGGTTTGGGAAGGCAAGTATCTATTCACCCCCATACTAAAGTTAAACATTGTCCTCAATGTTTCGAGTCTAAGGGTAGGATACCCCCATACTAGAGACGTAGTCAAATGCATAATCTAGCATGGAAAGGGTGGAACCATTAAATCAATAGCCATTTATGAAGTGTGATAAAAAGCTAAGGTTAGAACATTAAAGGATATATCATATGGATATCGAGAAATTCTTCAAAGCAAACGATCGAGTGCTCACGTAAAACGAACACGAGAGGCTCCAATCGCGAAGATAATGATCATCTAAAAACCACAATGCACAAACAACCACGGAACAAAGGTTTGAAGGACACAAATCCCCTCTCATTAACTACATTAGAAAGCGATAATATGTACATGGATAAGCATGGGACTCCCCCACGAGGCACCTCGTTTTTTATTACCGAGTCATGAGCTCGACTCGATCCCCTCAATACTAATTATCATTGGGGCAGGTGACTTGGTCGAGGTCGTTCAAAGAAGGAACTTCCCCACCAAAGTAGTGATTCAACCTATGGCCATTCACCTTAAAGTTAGGACCATCATTTTGAGCTAGCTCGATGGTCCCATAAGGAAACACTTGGGTAATGGTGAATGGACCCGACCAACGGGGTTTCAACTTGCCGGAAAATATTTTCAATCTTGAGTTAAAAAGCAACACTAGATCCCCAATGTTAAAAACCCGGTTTTTAATTTTAGAATCATGAAACTTTTTGGTTTTCTATTTATAAATCAATGAATTTTCATAAGAAATATCCCTCAATTCATCCAATTCATTCAATTGCATTTTCTGGTGTTTTCCTGTGGTTTCAATGTCATCATTACAATGCTTTAGGGCCAATAAGCCTTGTGTTTGAGTTTAATGGGCAAGTGGCAATTCTTCCCATACACAAGCTTGTAAGGAGTGCACCCAATGGGTGTCTTATGAGCGGTAAGAAAGGCCCATAAAGCATCGTCTAACTTATCCGAACATGATTGTCGGTTCTCTCCTATCGATCTCTCCAAGATCCTCTTCAAAGCTCGGTTTGAAACCTCGACTTGCCCACTCGTTTGTAGGTGATAAGCCGTATAAAGTCGATGTGTAACCCCATATTTCTTTAGAACCCTTTCGAATTGGTCATTACAAAAATGGGTTCCACGATCGCTTATGATAGCACGAGGGGTTCCAAACCGAGAGAATAATTGCTTCAAAAACTTAACTACCACACGAGCATCGTTTGTGGGCAAAGCCTTAGCTTCCACCCACTTGGATAGGTAGTCAACTGCGACAAGGATGTACTTATTACCACAAGATGATGGGAACAGCCCCATAAAATCAATTCCCCAAACGTCAAAGATCTCACACACTTGGATGATATTTTGTGGCATTTCATCGCTTTGTGAGGCTTTTCCTTGACGTTGGCATGAGTCACACGACTTGACAAGTACGTGTGCATCTCGGTAAAGAGTAGGCCAAAAGAAACTGGCATCAAAGACCTTCTTCGCCGTGAGATTAGCACCATGGTGACCACCCGTAGGTCCCTCGTGACAAGCTCTAAGTATATTAGAAGCTTCGGTGCCAAACACACAACGTCAAATAATTTGATCTGCACAAGTCCAAAATAGGTAAGGGTCGTTCCAAAAGTAGAACTTGACGTCACGAAAGAATTTCCATTTTTGTTGAGTCGTCATACCCTTAATGATGAAGTTGCCCGCATGGTAATTTGAGATGTCTGCAAACCATGAGGTGGATGAGTCTTTCTTATAATTCACTACACCAAGTGTCTCGAGAGGAAATGTTTCACTGATTTCCTTATTCTCGTACACACTTTGGTGAGGATCTTCCAATCTAGAGAGGTGATCGGCTGCTAGATTCTCGGCTCCTTTTTGGTCAAGGATTGTGACATCAAATTCTTGTAGGAGGAAAATCCAACGAAGCAATCTCAGCTTAGCATCTTGCTTAGCCAAGAGGTACTTGATTGCCGAATGATCCGTATACACTATACTTTTGGTCAAGACGATGTAAGGTCGAAATTTCTCAAATGCATACACCACGGCAATGAATTCCTTTTCTGTTGTGGTATACTTAAGTTGTGTCGCGGTCATCGTCTTGCTAGCATAGTGAATAGGCAAGAAGTGTTTTTCATGACGTTGCCCCAAAACGGCTCCAATAGCATAATCACTTGCATCACATATAAGTTCAAAGGGGAGGTTCCAATTGGGAGCAACAAGAATGGGAGCTTCGGTAAGTTTCATCTTAAGGATTTCAAAGGCTCGTACACAATCTTCGTTAAAGATGAAAGGAGCATCGTTTTCGAGGAGGTGTGTAATGGGTCGAGATATCTTTGAAAAATCCTTGACGAATCGACGAAAAAAACCCTCGTGGCCCAGGAAATCCTAACTCCCTTAACGGTTTTGGGATGAGGTAATTTGGCGATGACGTCAATTTTAGCTTTGTCTACCTCAATCCCCGCTTTCGAGACCTTGTGCCCTAAGACAATTCCTTCTTTAACCATAAAATGAAATTTTTCCCAATTGAGCACAAGGTTGGTTTCCTCACAACATTTCAACATATGCTTCAAATTCCCTAAACACGAAGTGAACGAACTACCAAACACGGAAAAGTTATCCATAAAGACTTCCATCGTCTTCTCGATCATGTCATGAAAAATAGCCATCATACACCGTTGAAAAGTTCCCGGTGCATTGCAAAGTCCGAATGGCATTCTACGATAGGCAAACGTTCCATATGGACACGTAAACATAGTTTTTTCTTGATCACGAGGATCGATGGGGATTTGAAAGTAACCGGAAAAACCATCTAAGAAGCAATAGAAATCGTTTCCCGCAAGACGCTCCAACATTTGATCCATGAAGGGCAAGGGAAAATGTTCTTTGCGAGTAGCTTCATTTAACTTACGATATTCAATACACACCCTCAAACCGGTCACGAGTCGAGTTGGAATTAACTCGTTGTCATCGTTTGGCACAACGATCATTCCTCTCTTTTTTGGGACATAATGAATGGGACTCACCCAAGGGCTATCGAAAATAGGGTAAATCATTCCCGCGTCAAGGAGTTTAAGGACCTCCTTTTTGATGACATCATGAATTTTGGGATTCACCCTCCTTTGGCATTGAATTGTGGGCTTGTAGTCTTCCTCCATTAAAATTTTGTGTGTATAAAATTTTTGGTCGATACCCTTAATGTCGGATAATTTCCACGTAATTGCACCTTTGTGAGTCCTCAAGACATCAATAAGTGCGGTTTTTTCATCATCCGAAAGATCCTTCGCAATAATAACCGGCAACTTATCATCTCCTTCCAAGAATACGTATTCAAGATGAGGAGGAAGATCTTTCAACTCGAGGATTGGTGGTTCCTCGATTGAAGATTTGGGTTCGATACTCATAACCTCCACCAGCGGAGGAAATGGGAAATCGTTAAGAAAATCCTTGATAATCGAAAAGTCCTCATCATTGTCGAGGTCTTCGTTAGAAGTTCGAGGTACATCAAACTCTTCCAAAGTAAACCCACCTCCTTCAAATGGAGTGAAGGATGGTGTCGAGTTATCAAGAATAGGATCAAGCATAGTAGGATTGCCACTATTTTCTTCATCACCAAAACCTAAAAATTCTTGTGAAAATTCTTCGCAAATGACATCGATCATATCAATATGGTTTAAAGTCGCGATATAATAAACATGAGAAAGTTGAGAGTTTTGTGTTACGTTTATAACAAGTTCCTCGTCGTTGAAACGTAGGTGATTTTCCTTGCATGCACATCAATCAACGCTCTCGACGTATCTAAAAACGAACGACCTAAAATGAGAGGAACATGAGGATCCGTGGGAATATCGGCTACGATAAAGTCTACCGGATAATAGAACTTTCCCACTTTCACAAAAACGTCTTCGGCCAATCCACATGCGGGAATCGTAGAATGATCAGCCATCTCGATAGACATCTTGAAGGAGTAAGATTAGGAAGATTGAGCGACTTGAATATGTCAAGAGGCATCAAGTTAATACTAGCACCAAGATCGGCCAAGGCATAGAATTCTTCCCTATCTTGAATACCAATTGGTATTAAGAACTTACCGGGGTTACCGACTTTTTGAGGAATGCGGTTAAGATAAACCGATGAACAACTAGACAAATTTTGCAATTTCTCCTTATTGTTCAACATACTCTTAAAGTTGGCGACAAATCGAGGCATCATGATTAAAGCGTCGGAAAAACTTATGTTAAAATGCAAGTCACGAAACATCTTAATGAAAAGCTCAAATTGGTAATTGTCACGCTCTTGCAATTTCTCCTTACGAAGTCTTGATGGGTAAGGCAAAGGTGGTGTGGGTTGAGGCATAGGCATAGCCTTTGGAATCTCGGGTTCCAATGATGGTAATGGGTCAACCGTAGGTGTGGTTTGAGCGGTACTTCGTGAGAGCGTAATGTGCTCCTCTTCGACCACCACCTCGGGTTCTTCCTTAATTGTCTCTTTCGTAGGAGCAATTGGTTGAGGAATTGGTTCTTTAAAGGTCTTACCACTTCGTGTGGTAATCACTTTCATCTCTCCCTTCGGGATTGACACGGTGTTACTAGGAAGACCACCCGAAGTAGAGGCTCTACTCATCATGATAGCATCTACAAGTCTATTTTCCACCTTTTTACGTTCCTCCCTATCTTGATATTTCTCGGCTTTTTCATTTTGCTCCAACCTAAGTAAGGTTTGTTCAATCTTATGTTGACCTTGTTCCATTTTTGTTGGTTTTGTTGGAGCCTAACCACATTCCCTTCTAATTCGTGTACCTATCGTCATTAGCCTTAAAATAGTTCAAAATCTCCGCTGGAATGTCTTTTGCAAATGCATTTGAAAGCCCTTGATTAACATTTTGGAAATCACAATTTTGGTTTTGATTTTGCACTTGACTACTAGTCCCTTGATTCCTAAAATTGTTTTTGTTACCCTTATAATTGTTCTTTTGATTTCCTTGGTAACCACCTTGATTGTTTCGATAATTGTTAGCATTTTGATTTGGTGCAAAACCCGGTGGAGTCACTGTTTTGGTTATAACTTCCCGTGGCCGCGTAGGCACTCGAAGTGTTACCACCTTTGGTAATGCACTCGGAGAAATCATGACCTCCACCATAATACATACAAGAAACTTCAACCGCTTTAGCCGTAGAGGGAGTGGGTTGTTCACCAACTTTAAACTCAATCAAAAGTCCCTTAAGCTTATCAAATATCTTGTTCTCCAAATTAGCCTCTATTTGGCAAACATCGATGGTATGTGGAAATGAAGGTGAAGACGAAGCCTTGTGAACTCTCGATGTGCTACGAGAGCTATAGACCTTGGACCTATTCTCAATGATCAACAATGCTTCGTCGACCGTTTTACACAAAAAATTACCACCCGCAGCGGCATTGAGATAGTCTCGTTCATGATCGTTCAAGCCATTGTAAAACGTGTCGATTTGATGTAAGTCGGAAAAACGGTGATGAAGACACTCATGTAACATTTCCTTAAACCGATTCCAAGCCGTCGAAAAACTCTCATTGTACTCTTGTGAAAATTTTGAAATCTCGTTTTTCAAATGCGTAGTCTTAAAGGGCGGGAAAAATTGGTTCACGAACTTCGAAACGAGATCCTTCCACGTCAATATAGAATTGGGTGGCTCTTTCTCTAACCAAATTTTAGCGGGCCCCGCTCAGGAATACGGAAATAGCATCATCTTAATCGAGTCGTTCGGGACGTCCTTAAACTTGCAATTCGCGGTAAGACGATTGAATTGGCGAATGTGGTTATGAGGATTGTCCTTTTCATCACCACGAAACTTGTTGTTTTGGATCATGGACAACAAACCCGTCTTGACCTCAAAATTCTCCGCAAGGATAGCGGGAATCACAATAGCCTCTCCATAACCCTCGGTTGGTTCTTGAAGTAACTCCATCATAGTACGACTAGCCATGGCGACTTCTTGTGCTACAATGGGTTCGTCAATAGGAGATTCTTCACTAGAAGGTGTTCCTTCCTTTCGGTTTCTACGTTTACGTGCACGTCTTGCTTGGTTACGAACTTGCATGAACGTCATGTACAACGTGGGGATGAGCAAAGAAGATTCTTTTTGGTGTTTTTACTTTTTCCAAATTTTTTGTGCTTTTGATTGTTTTTTTATTTTTTTGGATTTTTGGTGATGTATTACGTAGACACAAATCTACAAATGTCTCCTCAAATCAAATCTCTCGATTAAAGGAGCCTCAAGGAATGAAAACGATCACGTGAAGTGAACGCCTTCGATGACTTTAGAACGTCGGTGGAACACCAAAACGTTCAAGAGGGTTTAATCTTTGAAACCAAGAAAATATATAGATACGTAGATAATACTTTGGTTGGCAAACCCTCGATTAGCCCTTTTTATTAAAACACGCACAAGCAAGCGGAGGAAAAGAGGCGACGCTAAGCACTTAAGAACCTTTTTCCTTTAGGTCGTGAAATACAACCGCCTTATTCCCACCTTATAGTTTGTGTTTATCAAAATCAAGCTTCACGAAAGTAATTATATTTTGCCTTTTTTTCTTTGTTTGATATTCGAATACAATGACTGAGTGATGAAATCCCAAATCAAGGTTGTGTTTTCACACTTTTGGAGTACTTGTGAATTTATTGTGATACGTATACAATATAGTAATAATATTTCACAAAAAACGAAAACCGATAATACTTATGATTAGATTGCTAATCACACAAATAGTTATTATGGATAATATGAAAACAAAATTTGTTCTAATCAAAACACAACACGTCTCCCCGGCAGTGGCGCCATAAATGATAGTTGTAGTTTCACACTCGTTTAGGAAAACGAGGGCAAATAGGGTAAGTACGACGATTTAGGAAAACCGTGCACCAATGACCCAAAGGTGAGTTCGTTCTCAAGGAGGCTTGGTGTGTGTGTTAAGACTTGATTGAAGTTTTGTGATTAATATTAAGAAAGAAAATGAGAAAGGAAATGATGACAATTACGAATAAAGTTAAACTACGACGAATGACGTAAACGTGAAACCGTAAAACGTGACGAAATTTAAAAATTACCCTAAAAATTCCTAGAAAATCACAATAAATCCCTAAAAATGTAATTAGAGTTTACCAAAAATCAAAACTTCCTCAAACCTTTTATTTAATTAAATAATAAATTTTTAATGCTTATTAAAGCCCAAAAAATCGATTTAATTAACAAAAAGCCTAAAATAGAGATTTTTCAATTTATAAACCTCTAAAGTAACTTAATTAAACTAAAAAGTATTTTTGAAAAATTTAAAACTAATTAAAACTATTTAAAATGATTAAAAACTATTAAAATATTAAAATAATCCTAAAAATTAATTAATTGACAAGAAAATTAATTTACAAGTTTTAAAAATCCTAACTTAATGTATTTAACCTAAGAAAAGTGGAAAAGTTGCAAAAATATTAATTTAACCCTAAAAACAATTTTTAATAATAAAATAATAAAATATTAATAAAAATCCAAAAATTATAAAAAATTCTAAAAACTTGCAAACTAGATTAATTTAACCTAAATAAACAGAAAATGAAAGTGAAATGACCAAAATACCCCTATTGGGCCTTCATATGGGCCAAAAGTGAAAACATAATGCTTAATGGGCTTATTAAGGCCCAATAAGAAAAATGTTAACCAAATGGGCCCAAAACTTCCAAATAAGCTTAAAATCAAGTTTTAAATAAAAAAAATCTAAAGGCCCAAAAGCTGAATAAGTGCTTATCACAACTTAATAGAATTCAGGTTATTCTTAATGGGCTTTTGGCCCATTAAGCCATAAGCTAATGCCATAAGCTAAAAATTGACACATATCCTTCTTTTGAGCTTATGAAACTATTTGTAAAAAGAAATTTTGAAAAAGATCAATAAATAATCCTGAAATAAGCCAAAGCCCTCTACAGAAAATGACAAAATAGTCGTTTTTGAGTTCTAGACCACTTCAATAGCTGATTCAAGTTGCAAAAGGTTTTAACTCACTTAAATAAGCTTAATAGTCAAAAATATTTCAAATAAGCACACTCAATAAGCTGGAATAAACAATAAGCTGTGTTAGCCTCAAAATATTGAGCCAAACAAGAATGCTCGGTCATATGTTTATTATGTATCGTATTTTTAGAACGTTGTAATAGGTAGTATATTAGTCGTGTTATACGGGCTTAACTTTAGGCTAAAGTTCATTAATAAGTAACTAAAGCCCAAAAGGAAAGCCCGGCCCAAACCATATAGTCCATTAAGAAGCCCGCATATGGGTGGACTATAAATACTACCCTCCTAGCATGTTAGGAGGGTTGGTGATTCATTTTCTTCTTAATCTAATAGTTCACAAATTCACACAATTCTCTCTCTTTTCTCTCTCTAGTTTCTCTCTCTAAATTCATCTCATTTCTACCTTTCTTTCTTCATTAATCGTATAGAATCATCAAAGAAAGGGACAACAATTGGTATCAATCGCCATGGGGTAGTTTTTGTGATTCGTTGTTGATTTACTACTTAATGCGTGTGATTTTACCATAAAATCTACTCGGATTCAAGTGTTTTCTTATGTTTTTCGTACTCTAAATCTTCTTCCTTTAATCTCTACATCTTTCATACGTGTGGTAAGATTTTGGTTACTTTGGTTTGGATTGAAACACGAAATCCAAGGTAAAAATCCATACTTTCTTGTTGTTCTAAGTCTCGGCTTAATTTTAGGAGTACGATCTGATTTTGTGATTACATAAACCCTGGGGGTTTCTACTTGCGATCCATAGTCACGATCTAATTCTACGATCTTACTGCGATCACTAAGTACGATCTGTGAGTACGATCACTCACCACGATCTGTGAGTACGATCACCCAGTACGATCGAAGATTACGATCAAGTGAGTACGATCCAAGAGTACGATCACTTGAGTACGATCCAAGACTGCGATCAGAGTGCGATCTGGAGTACGATAGGTAAGTACGATCAAACTACGATCAGAGTACGATCCAACTGCGATCGAGGAGTACGATCAGACCACGATCAGAGTACGATCCAACTGCGATCAAGGAGTATGATCATAGTGCGATCAGAGTGCGATGGGTCTCGTTGCGATGGACATCTAAAATTTGTTCGAGTATTTTTTAGATTTAGCCACTATCTAGACTAGTCTCGGAACGTAGGTTACACGAAGATTAAAAAAAAATCAATTTTTTTCCATACTAGTTTTAGGCTATTTCTAGCTCGATTTCAAAATTTGGTGATTACAAATTTTTTAGGTCTACCGTTTTGTCGGACTGAGGAATTTATTGTCGGACTGAGAAAAAAATCGCAATTTTCGGAATTTCAACAACCAATCAATCACAACACAACTACTTAAGATCCACATTCGATTCATCATTCAGAGAATATTGAGATTATTGAGATGGATTCTACCGCTGAATATCGTGTGACGAACAACAACATAATGGTGGCAGGTAACAAAGAAAGACCACCAATGCTTGTGTCGGGTCGATATGATCAATGCCAATCCCGTTTTATACGTTACCTTGACTCAAAACCTAACGGTGATGCTTTAAGGCAATGTATCTTGGAAGGACCCTATAAACTCTCAAGGATTCAAGTTCCTGCAGTACCAGCCACAGACACAAGTGACGCACAACCCGCATATGAACGTGATGAAAAGAGGACCGACCTCACCCCAGAGAACCGTGCGTGGTTTGATGTAGAAAAGGAAGCAATCTACTTAATTCTCAGTGGCATTGGAGATGAAATTTACTCTACGGTTGACGCATGTCCTACTGCTCAAGAAATGTGGACGGTCATTGAAAGATTGCAACAAGGTGAATCACTTAACAAACAAGATGTGAAAACTAAGATGTTTTGGAACTTTGTCAAGTTTACATCAAAGGATGGGGAATCAATTGATTCTTATTACTCCCGATTCTACAAGATGATGAATGATATGACTCGAAACAACTTGCAAGTTTCCACCATGCAAGTCAATGTCCAATTTCTACAGCAACTTCAACCAGAGTGGACACGGTTTGTCACCTTGGTGAAACAACAACAAAAGTTAGACGAAGTTTCATATCACAAGCTCTTTGACATCTTGAAACAATTTCAAAATGAGGCAAATGAACTTCGAGCTGAACGAGTTGCAAAGATTTTCAATCCACTTGCTTTGGTGTCTACCACTCAACATTACCCAGATTATCACTCTCATACTTCAAAGACCTACTCTACTCAATCATCATCACCACGATCATCCACTGTCTCTAAGTCACATGCTCCAACACGATCCCGTGGCAAAGAAGTTGCAAGAGCGCCATCACCCATACCTGAGCAATCATCCGAAGAAGACAGTGATGAAGAAGTAGCTCAAAGGGATAGGGAATTCAAGCAACAAATGGCTTTCGTTATGAAGCAATATAAGAAAATCTACAAACCCACCAACAACAACCTTCGAACATCTTCAAACTCGAGGAACACCCATGCACAGAGTCCTCCAAGGTATGACACACGAAGACGTGCTGAGAGTCCTCCAAAGTATGATCGACAACCTAAGTATGATAATCAGAGGGTGGCTACTGTTGTTGGAAATAGGGAAACTGTTGGTACTCAAGTTGTGCAAGAAAGTGGGATTCAGTGTTATAACTGCAGAGGTTTTGGGCATTTGGCTAGGGAATGCAGGCAGCAAAAGAGGGTTAAAGATTATGGTTATCATAAGGAAAAGATGCTGTTGTGCAAGAAAATGGAAGCTGGAATTAAGTTATCAGCTGAGGAAGGAGAAATGCTTGACGACACAGATGATGAAGTCTCCGACCAAGAACTCGAAGCACATTATTCATACATGGCAAAGATTCATGAGGTCCTTAACGTCACTGAAGATGACAATGGTCCTATCTTTGATACCGAGCCTATTGATAAGGTACAAGATAATGCTGAATATAATGTGTTTGGTGATACACATGAGCATAGTGATCTACCAACAACAATTACTAACACATGTATGATGGAAACGGTTGATAGCAATACCACACCCGATTCATCAAATATGTGCAATAATGAGTTTGAGGATGATCAACATGCAAATGAGTATGATGACGAGGAGCGTGTCGCGCTTGCTAATTTAATTGCTAGTTTACAAAAAGATGTCAATGAAAATAGAAAGAATCAAAAGCAATTAAAGAAGGCAAACGCAGCGCTCACTCAAAACTTTGAAGAATGCAAAGCCGCTCTTATAAAATCTAGTGAGACTATTGATAGTTATAGGGCTGAGCTTCTTCAAAAGACCAACGAGCTTGAGGGGTACAAAAGTCGTGTCATCAACGTTAAAAAGGACGATTTTGAAAATAAATACAATGAAGCTCTTGCTTTGTTAACTAAAGAAAAACGTCAATTTAATGTTTTATTAAGTGATGAACGTCAAAAAACGTACCTTGCCACAACAAAAGTTAATGAACTTGAATAGAGGATTTCTATGAACACCACCGATTCTGCTAAAATTCTTGACGAGAAGAAACAAGAGGTTGAAACAGTAAAACAAGATTTCAAAAATAGACAAAGCAAAGATACTGAAAAAGTAAAGGATCTCGAAGAACAAGTCGATTTTTTGAAAAAAGTTGTTTATAATACACATGACTCTATTCAAACCGTAAGAATGATAGCACCTCGGTCGTTTTTCAAGGGTCAACCTAGCTTTGCCACCCCCAAGTACCTCGAACAAGCTCAAGCTGCAAACCCCCATTTATATCTTGGCGAGTCCGAATGGACCAATCATGATTGCCCTGTAGCTAACCTCGATAGTGAAGAGACGTCCCTTTGGGATGAGGATAGTAGATCACCGGTCAATAAAGATTTTGTGAAACCATATAACTATGCTTATGAAAACAGTCTTTATGGTCTTTTCACTCCACAAAAACAGAAGTCTCGTGAGGAATTATTTTTAGAATGCAAACAAAAAAGAATTCAATGGAAAAAAGCTTTTGCCACTAAGAGGAAAACTAATGTTTTTAAATATATTAACTATTTGCCTCTAGATGCTTCTAAAATCAAAAGTAGAAAAATACTTGGTTTTCTTAAACACCACGTTAATAATGTTCAATCAATTGTTGAAAGCGATTGGGAGAAACGTCAAAAGGATAAGTGGAAAACCGAGATTCCTCACGACATAACTGTGCTTGTGAAAGAACTTTTAATACCAAATACGAAGATAATAAAAGAACATTTTCTTGAGTTTGAAAATTTAATTAAGTCTGAAATGTTTGATGATTTGAAATATGTTGAGTCTCTTGAAAAAGAAATTGATGACCTTCAAAATGACAAATTAGAATTTTCAGACGAATATGATCTACTCTTAGAAGAATGTCTCTCCAAAGATATTTTATGTGTTACTCTTCAATCTTGTGCTGATATCGATGAGTATTCTGATGTTGCATGCAAATATCTTGATAAAATCAAAGAGTGTGAGCGTCTTGAACTTGAGCTTTCGAAACATAAAGAAAATGTTGATAAAAAGGCTTTTGAGTTACTTCAACACAAAACTGATTTCCTTAAAAAACATTGTCATTCTCTTGAACGTGCTTTGCAAAAAGACGTTGGTAGTTTTCCACATGATAATAAATTGCAAGAAAAACTTTCCCAAACGTTTCAAGAAATGAACGAACAGAATTTGGAAATTAAAGGGTTGAAAGCTCAGTTACAAGACAAGGACAGAGCGATAGCAGAGTTGCAGAAACTCGTTGCTAAGATGGGTGGGAAGATTGTGGAACCTAGTGTTAAGAAACCTGTTGTAAGACAACCCAATGCTCAAAAAGTGACTAGACCCTCTGTCTTGGGAAAACCATCTGTTTTCTCTAATTCTGCATTTGCAAAACCTGCGTTTGCCCCCAAGACGGATGGGAAGGATAGGTTACCACAAAACACTCTCAAAACACATATTCGATCACAAAGCATTAAGAACACAAATGTGGTTAAACCAGGGATGTATAGATTGGCCACTAAACCCACACAAAACAAAGAAAGTCAATCACCTCAGACTTCTAGAAACACTAATAGACGTGTGTCTTTTACTACAGGAGTAGTCCCCACTGCTAATGTTAGACGGCCCCTGCTTAAGAGCACTCGCATGAATGAAAAGGTCTGGCAAAAAAAAGTCAAGGGAAGATGAAGGAAGTAGAAGACCACCCTAGGATTTTCAATGTTTCTAAGAATAAAATGTCTGTAATCGCGTGTAATGACGATTTGAATGATTTGACTTTGAATGCTATGAAAGTTAAGTTTGTTTGTGTGAAATGTGGAAAGTATGCTAATGCTAATCATGCTATGTGTGTTTCAAATAATGTCAAAGGCATAGAAACTAGAACTAAGAAGCAAACTGTGATGCCTATTAGTGCTAGAAAACCCAAACGCAAAGTGAACCATTCTGGTGCAACCCCCCCTAAGAAAAGTAGTGCATCAGACTCCACCACTAAGAACCCTAGAAGCAGAATTAGGGAATTATATGAGTCTGCTAGCAAGCCTTGGAAATGGTGGTTTCCTAATCAATGTCCTCCAGGATATAAATGGATGCCTAAGGTTAGGACAGAAAATGTGACTACGAGCGTTAGTGTGCCTCTAAGTGATGAAACTAGGGAAACTAATGAATCGGAAATCACAACTAACATGGAATCCAATTTAGCAAATGCTCCATCGTGTTCTAATTCTTCTGCAGGTGATCGAAATAATTCTCTTCATAATGGACTCCGGATGCACGAAGCACATGACGGGGAATCTCAAGCTTCTAATTAACTTCGTGGAGAAGTTCCTGGGTACGGTCCGATTCGGAAATGATCAATTTGCACCGATCCTAGGATATGGAGACTTGGTTCAGGGGAATATCACTATCTAAAGGGTTTACTACGTCGAAGGGCTCAATCACAATCTTTTCTCGGTTGGTCAATTATGTGATGCGGATTTGGAGGTTGCTTTTAGAAAGAAGACATGTTTTGTTCGTGATTATGATGGGAATGACTTACTTACCGGTACACGGGGTACTGATCTCTACACTATTTCACTACAAGACTCCACATCTTCAACTCCAATCTGTTTCATGGCTAAAGCTTCAACGACTCAAGCTTGGTTATGGCATCAACGTTTATCTCATCTTAACTTTGACACCATCAACTTGCTTTCCAAGAAAGATATTGTGCGAGGCCTTCCTAACTTGAAATTCATCAAAGATCATCTTTGTTCTTCTTGTGAGCTTTGTAAAGCTAAACGGAGTAGTTTCAAGACTAAGACTACACCGAGCTCTAAAGGACGGTTAGATCTTCTTCATATAGATTTGTGTGGTCCCATGCGTAGTATCAATGGGAAGAAATACGTTATGGTAATTGTCGATGACTACTCAAGGTACACCTGGACTCACTTCTTGAGGTCCAAGGATGAAACACCCGATGTTCTCATCAGCTTCCTTAAAGTGATACAACGTGGTCTTCAAGCTCAAGTTAAAGTGGTTCGTACTGACAGAGGTACAAAATTTTTGAATTCAAAACTGAGAAATTATTTTGAAGCCGAAGAAATTGAACATGAAACATCTATTGCTCGAACACCCGAACAAAACGGCGTTGTTGAAAGACGAAACCGTACTTTAGTTGAGGCTGCTCGAACATTATTATCCGCTTCAAAACTTCCACTATACTTTTGGGCCGAAGCCGTGTCAACCGCATGCTACACACAAAACCGCTCCTTAGTTATCCCAAGACACAAAAAGACACCATATCACATAATTAATGATCGGAAACCTTCACTCAAACACCTTCATGTTTTTGGATGTACGTGTTACATTATTCGAGATGGTGAAAATCTGGACAAGATGAAAGAGAATGGTGATGCATGCATTTTAGTGGGATATGCAACTCAGTCTAAGGGATACAGAGTGTACAACAAGAGAACAAAATTGATAGTCGAGACTATTCATATCAGAGTTGATAAATTGCAAGAGATGGCACTTGAACAAAGCAGTTTAAGTCCTGATCCACAACGACATACGACTTCCGTTCACAACTGCACGGAACTCGGAACTCAAGACCACAGCAATGAACCGTCAAGTTCAAAGCTGGTTCCTGAACATGTTCCTAGAGCAGATATGACAGTGAACACGACACTTGAAGAGTTGGAAATGTTATATGGACCAATGTATGATGAATATTTCACGGGGGAAAAACAAGTTACATCGAAGTCTTCTGCTGTCACTCATGATACGAATAATGATACCGATCATCATCAACAAAAAGATACAACTTCATCTACTTCAACACGGGTTGTTGCAGATTTACCTCCTCAGAATATAACTTCAACAATCGATCCTGCAACACCCACAACTACTTTCATTGCTCCAGAGAATATAAATCAAGCAGACGGTGCATTATCTAATGATGACGATTTTCACAACCCATTCAGTACAACGGTACACGAAACTGGAGAGTCTTCTACTCGCCATGTTGATCCGTCAAATATGCATACGTTCTATCAACGACATCCTTCAACACATCATTGGACCCGAGATCATCATTTGGTTCACGTCATTGGAAACCCCTCACAGCCTGTTCGTACAAGACGACAACTAGCCACCGATGGTGATGTTTGTATGTTCGCACTCGCCGTGAGTACGGCTGAACCGAAAAACATCAAAGAAGCCATGGCTGATCATGCTTGGATTGAATCGATGACGGATGAACTTCAACAATTTGAAAGACTTAAAGTCTGGGAACTTGTTGACAGACCATACGATGCGACTCCATTAAATCTTCGTTGGATCTGGAAAAACAAGATGGATGAAGAGAATACGATCATCAAAAATAAAGCTAGGCTAGTGGCTAAGGGGTATGGCCAGAAAGAGGGAATTGATTTTGATGAATCATTTGCACCAGTTGCTCGCATGGAAGCGGTCAGGATTTTCCTTGCTTATGCTGCACATAAGGGATTCACTGTCTATCAAATGGACGTAAAGACGGCGTTTCTTAACGGTCCTTTGAAGGAAGAAGTCTATGTCACGCAGCCGGAAGGATTCGTCAATCCTCATTATCCTGACAAGGTGTATCGTTTCCACAAGGCACTATATGGACTCAAGCAAGCTCCAAGGGCGTGGTACGACGAGCTCTCAAAATTTCTGGTATCCAAAGGTTTCTCAAAAGGTTCCATTGATCTAACTTTGTTCACTTATAAATATGGGGATGACATTTTGCTTGTGCAAATTTATGTTGATGACATTATTTTCGGGTCTACAAACCCAAAACTTTCAAAATGGTTTGAAAAAGTAATGCACAACAAATTTGAAATGTCAATGATGGGCGAACTAAAATTCTTTCTAGGAATTCAAGTTCACCAATCCCCAAGTGGTATCTTTATAAACCAAGCTAAGTATTGTCAAGAGATAATCAAAAAGCATGGTATGACTTCATGTGACCCTGTTGGGACACCATTATCAACCACATCCCTAGATGCTGACTTGGAGGGATTATCCATAGATCAAACGAGATATCGTTCCATGATCGGGTCCCTCATGTACTTGACAGCAAGCAGACCAGATATTCATCATGCTACATGCTATTGTACACGATATCAAGCACGACCCACTAAAAAGCACCTCAAGGAGGTTAAACGGATCTTTCGGTACCTTAAGAATACCATTCATTTGGGACTCTGGTATCCGAGGGAAACCGGTTTCTTTCTAACGGCCTATTCAGATTCTGATCATGCAGGGTGTCTTGATACACGTAAAAGTACTTCTGGTGGTGCACAATTTCTAGGACAAGATAAGCTTGTGGGATGGTCTTCCAAGAAGCAGGATTGCACGTCACTTTCATCAGCCGAAGCGGAGTATGTGTCTCTATCTGCGTGTTGTGCTCAAGTTCTTTGGATGAGAACACAACTCACGGATTATGGTTTCCACTTTGATAAAGTACCTATGTACTGTGACTCAAAGTCTACCATAGCCATCTCATGCAACCTGGTACAGCATTCCCGCACGAAACACATCGATGTCAGATACCACTTCATAAAGGAACAAGTTGAAAGAGGTATCGTTGAATTATACTTTGTTGGAACGGATTACCAATTAGCCAACTTGTTTACGAAAGCTCTGTCGAAAGATAGGTTTGAGTACCTCGTTAGGCAAATTGGTATGAGATGTTTGACTCCAGCAGACCTGGAGATTCTGGCAAAGGTGCCTGCTTGATTTATCTATCAAACATCAACTTGTAAATATCTTTGAAAAATCAAAATACAAAAATATAAAACACATAAAAGCAAAACACAATATTAAAAATCTTTCAAAATCCAAAAATATTCTTCTCGACATGTCTTTCAGTATCGATAATATGGACGTGCCTAGAAATGTCGCTCAATAACGACACGGGTGTGTACATACAGCTCGAATGAAAGTTGTAAATATTTTTCAAAACATGTCATTTATTCTTTTGATAAAGGAAATTGTCTATTTTGGACAATATTTCCAAACAACGGGTAGAGCAATCTATCACGGGTTGAGCTTGTCATAAAACATTCAACGTTTTGAGCTCAACACAATGGCTTGTAATCACTTTCAGATTGTAACCCGGATTGCTATTCACGGGGGAGTGTACGATTTAGTACCCTTACCCTCAGCAAAAGAAGAGAAATCTTCTTACACTTGAGTGGATTCGTCAAGACATTCAATGTCTATGAACTCAAATTTATGCTTTAGAAAAACCTTTCGACAAAAAGAATTTGTTTTTTCAAAAAGCGTTGAACACAATTTTTTCAAGAATTTTTCAATGATATTCAAAATCTTTCAAAAATTGTGTGTTCAACAACTCCCATCCTCAAAAAGCGAAATGTGGATCATATCCTCACAATGACAATTCAATTGGACCAATTTTTGAGGGGGAGCATTTTAACTTCATGCAAAAGATCAACACATCTTTCTCCTAGAGATTTCAAAACTATTTTTTCAAAATATATTTTAATCAAATTTGGTATCTCTAATATCAAAAGATTTTATATATTAGAGATAGGGGGAGAAAATGTGATTAAAATGTGATCTAATATAAGATTAAAGCACTTTAACTCTTACCCACATGTGCAAAATGTCTACTAAATTCTTTCGCATTTTAATGCACATGTGAAGGGGGAGCTTTTCTAAAACGACAAAACTAGCAAGGTGTTAAATATTTTTCAAACACTTAGTTAGAATTTAAAGTGGTTTTCATGGTTACGATCAAATACCCACAACATCTTTAATTCACGACGTTATTGGTGTCAAAAGGGTGGTTAGGTTTAAGTCCTATGATCCAACCAGAACCGGAGGGATCTTCCAGGGACAATCCAATAGATTATTAGAAGTCCTTAGGAAAGATGGAGTAGAATGTGAACGTAGCTGAATGCCGACTAAGTACTGATGCTAGCACTGGAACAATCACAACAAGGTGCTAGTAATGATGTCTTGGTAAGCATTGAAGGGGTTGAAGAATGAAAAAGAAATGTAAGGATAAAGGGTCTAAAGAAAGAAGCCCTCCAAACAACTTAGGCTGAAACCGGGTCAACTCATCATGAAGACAAACTCATCATGGACCCAGTGATGTGAAGCACAACCCTTTCCTAGCTACTCAGGCTTCTCTCAAAAGAAGTTTGTTTTATTGTCACGAAGATCAACACGACTTCTATTGACTTTCTCACTTCGAGATAGTTGATATTGAATAGGTGGCATCTGCTCCAGCCTCCGACCACTAAAAGTGCACAAATCGAGTCTAGAGCCAAGAGATCAATCAAATCTCTTAGGACATACGGATGAAGATCAACAGAGTCCTACGCTATATCCTTGCGATATTGCTAGAACACTCAGAGTGATACTACTTAGTATTCACAATGATGAGTGGAAATCCTTCCAGTGTTAACATCAAACAGCACTACGGTAGGTCATATGCAAGATTCTTTATGAATTGAACATATGTAAAACTGAAAAGCAACAGTGGTTTGATTCTGAATTGATTCAAACTCGTTTCAGGTTTCTACGCAATATCTTTATGGTCTTGCCAGAACATTCAGAGTGATATTCATTAATATTCACAGTGATAAATGGATATCCTTCTAGCGTCAACCTCAAACAGCGCTACGGTAGGTGACTTGTGAGATTCTTATGAATCAAACTTGTGTCAACTGGAAAGCAACAATGGTAAGATTCGTTAAGAATCAAACTTGTTCCAGGAATTTGAATTGACGACTTTAATCAAGCGGATATCTATCCAATTGATTCACTCTTTATGTTCGCAGTCTTGCTTTGAGACGGTCGAGTAAAGAGAACGGCTAGTACAGCCGCGAAACCCTGTCAAGGAGATTCTTAATTGAATCTACCTGATCACAGGTACGATATTTAATATCGTATAACGGTCTTCACCGACCGGAGGTAAAACGATACCGATTTAGGACGAATGTCAAAGCCATTCAGTCCGTGTCTATGTTTTGTCTCGAGAAGGTGGCGTCACGGTGTACACAACAAAGTCAATGATTCAGAAACCACATACTCATGCCTAAAGACATATTCAACAATTAATAGTGTGAGCATGTGGATGAAGACACAAGATCGCAAGATGCCAAAGACAAGTCAAGGATGATTTGAAGATCTCAAGCTTAAAGACAAAGTCGAAAGACAACGACAAAGGCTCAAAGATCACAACATGAAGGAACAAGGCTACGATTACACGTTCAAGACTCATTTATGGCGAGATTAGTAATCTCTACAAATGTCCTAAATGACCAAGGTTTATGACCTCTCATTGGGGGAGATTGTTAGCCTCAAAATATTGAGCCAAACAAGAATGCTCGGTCATATGTTTATTATGTATCGTATTTTTAGAACGTTGTAATAGGTAGTATATTAGTCATGTTATACGGGCTTAACTTTAGGCTAAAGTTCATTAATAAGTAACTAAAGCCCAAAAGGAAAGCCCGGCCCAAACCATATAGTCCATTAAGAAGCCCGCATGTGGGTGGACTATAAATACTACCGTCCTAGCATGTTAGGAGGGTTGGTGATTCATTTTCTTCTTAATCTAATAGTTCACAAATTCACACACTTCTCTCTCTTTTATCTCTCTAGTTTCTCTCTCTAAATTCATCTCATTTCTACTTTTCTTTCTTCATTAATCGTATAGAATCATCAAAGAAAGGGACAACAAGCTGTTTTGGAAATAGACAAAGTAGTCGTTTTCTAGTCAAAAGCTAAAACCAAAAGCTGTAAACTTCAAAACTGACTTATAAGCTGAAAATATTAAGTTATATCACAAAAAATAAGTTGTTGCACAATAGAATAAGCTAGAATGACTTATAAATAAGTTGTTGACCAAATAACACTATCAGTGGGAACTTTTATTGGGAAAGAGTTCCCACTGCTTTGACTATTTGACTTGTTGTTTTAGAGAGATTCAGTTGGTTTCTTTGGACAAAAAGGGCACCCCTAAAACCAGTGAGTTGTAGGGAGTCACAATAAAGCAAGAAAACACAAAATGATCCAGCCAACTGATACAGTTTAATCAAACAGTCAATAGATATGAAACAGACATGGAAAATAAGCAGATCTGATGAAATAAGCAAATTAAGCAAGATTAAGCCAACCAAAGTTCACCAGAGGCATACAACAGCTTAAATAAATATAAGTGAACACAAAAAAAACTTGTTTCATGCACTGGCTTAAAGATTTGAGCTAGTATGAACCCTATGTGACTTTACTGATGAACATAAACTCCTTTTGCTGATAAACTTGACCAAATCTTGATTTTTAAAGCCTCAGATCTATCAGTCAGGTTATACAAACTTTGTTTAATAACTTGTTACCCCTAGATTAGCTTATAATCTAAGTGTGCACAAGATTTCAGGTCAAAATACCCTAAAACAAGCTAGATAGACCAAGATTAAGATTTTGGAGTTTGAAAGTACAAGTTATGCAGATATAAGCATACAAACAACTTAAATATCAGTTACAAACAAAAACAAACCTTAAACCCCTACCCCATATCATGCAGACTTGAAACAAGTAGTAATCCCAAACATCCTTTAAGCTTTTAAAATCTAAGTTTAACAAAGTAAATGTGTTTTTCAGGTTTAACCAAACTCAATCAAGCATAATAACAACATTCTTATGATGTAAAAATAAGATTACATGCATCAAATAGCACCAAATGACAACAGATACCAAAAACACTTAGCACTAAGATTTTAACAGATTTTTGGGAGAAAAAGTTCAAACCTCGTGAATGTACATCCACACTCACGAATTTGAGAGCTTATGTATCTAGCTAAACAAGACACAAGCTTCCAATAAACTACTAAGATCAACAGTGTTAGTAACAAACAGATTAATAAAATAAAATGGAAAATGGAACAGATTTGTTCCAACATTTACCCCACTCCTTGAATATTCCCAAACTAAGATCTCACTTCACCTTGATAATCTTCTTATCAGGGTGAGATGATCAATCTTAAGCCCAAAATCTTCAATTGTTTGTACACAAACTTGGAAAACAAATTAGATTTTGAAAACTTTTGAAACACTTGCATAAAACTTTCCAATCTTTGAAACCTCAAACACAAACTCAAAACATGTAAATAAGAACAAGTAAAAGTAAATTAGTGCTTAGAATTCGTCACAAGTTTAAACTTTTTTTATTAGCAGAAACAAAGATTTACATACTTTGACCAAAGGAAAACCAAGAACAACTATAATGCTAAGAGCTAAACCCTTTATATAGAGGGTGTACAATGAGCTAGTAAGCTGAAAATCTAAAAACCCTAAGTAATGAACTTCCAGAATTCCCCTTGAGAAATTTGAATTCTTTGACTGAACATGTGAAGAATTTTGGACGTTCGTTGATGCTAGTAGTTGTACATTGATCCAAGGTGTCCAAATGAGGCTTAGGATGTAAGCTAGATTGTGGTTCGTTGATTCTTTGCATGCTTTTGTCTTCTTCTAAAAAGTAGCAGCAGGGGTGGTTTCATGTGACCATTTGGGTGAGGTGGCAAGGTGTTTATGAGTTGGGTTATGATTAGTGTGACCTTAATCAAGATTCTAGAGAAGATTAACCTTTAATTTTTACTAATTAACGAATACCCAATTCGTGTTCATCATGTGAATAGTTGGGTTTGATCTATTTTAGTGTTTGAAAACATGTTAGGCGCCCAATTAGTATAACTAATTAATAATTAGTTATAATCGGTGTGAGTGGGATAGTGAGGTGGTAGTTTGGTGAATTGTGATTGGATGAAAGGGGTGAGTAGGGCACGTGTCAAGCCATGGTTGGTTAAGGTAAGTATTGTTGTCGTCCAAGTTTAACCCCTCACCTCTTCTTTTTATGTCACTTGAAGTTTAAACATGCATAAACATATTTCCCTTTGTATTTGAAGTTTCATTTTTCACACATTGGCCACAAAAACTTTCCAAAAGTTTATCAAGGACTTGTTTTAACATTTGATGATATTTGAAGGGCTGTTTTTGGCATGTCTTCATACTTTGAGGTCTTCACTTGTATTCTTGTCTTCTAGGAGGACTAAAGTGACAAGTCTTCAACTTTGAGGGACCATTTTGTAAATTTGACAAAATTTAGGGACCAAACTTGTAATTTTGAATATAAAAGGGTTTAAAGTGTCAGTTCTTCAATAATGAAGGACCCTTCTTGTTGGGAATAAATTAAGGCCAGATCACTTGAGCGCTGACAAGAACAATTCAAGCGTTGACAAGAACAAAGAAAGCGCTGATAGCTCAAGCGTTAACAAGTTAAAATCAAGCGTTGACACATTGAAGACAAGCACTAATGGAAGATATAATCTACACGTTTATTATATTCTAGAATACTTCTAGTAAGGATAGAAACGACAATGTATTTTCTATATTTATCTTTACCTAGAATAGTTGATACGTAGCTTATTGTACAAGGCTTCTTGTCTCTATAAAAGAAGGCCTTTAGGTTAATGTATATTATCAAGTTTTCATATAAGTTTTTGTTCGTAAACATCTTTCATTGTAAGCAAGTTCGACATTCATAATCAAAGTGAAAGTTTTGTTTATATCTTGTGTTCTTGTTTAAGTGTTAAATTCCGCATAACACTTAGATTCATAAAGCATATACAAAGGTTTCTCTACGTGTATCACTTGATCTAATCTCGTATACACAAAGCTAATCGATCTAAGTTTGGGATCAACAAGTGGTATCAGAGCTTGTTGAGGAACTTTTGATCTTTGAAGAACACCAGAACCATACACGAACACCAAAACCCTAATTTTCTCAGAAACCCTAAAAACACCAAAACCCTAACAACATCATGTCTGAAGCAATAACCTCCTCCTCCTCAGCCTTACCAAACATCAAGATTCCCATGCTTGATGCAACCAACTTTGACTTATGGAAGTTCAACTTTGAACAATATCTAGGGATCTATGACTACACACTCTGGGAGATTATTGAATATGGAAACTCATTCAATAAAGCTCAAAAGATTCTTGATGCCATTAGTCAAAGAACAGCTGTTGAAGGATGCCCTGAAGAAGATAAGAAAGAAAAACCTTGAGATGGTAGAGTTGTAGGTGCTGAAGATATTGCAAAGAAAAGGGTTGACATGAAAGCCCTAAATATTCTGAAAGTCTCTTTGGGACAAGAAAACCAGCACAAATATAGAGGCTATGAATCTGCTAAGGATCTTTGGGAAGCACTTGAATTTGCATATGGTGGCAATGCAGACACTAAGGAAGAAAAGAAAAAGCAACTTCCGCATGATTATGCTGTCTTCAAAGCTCAACCCAATGAGAAACTGAGTAGTGTAAGAAGCAGATTGCTTGACATCACAAGCAAGTTGTCCTTCATGGGGACACAAGTTGGTGATGTTGACACCAATGCTACCTTTCTTAAAAGTCTTGGTGAGGCATGGAAGATTGAGGCAAGATCTATTCTTGCCACGTTTGATGACATCTACAAGAAACTAAGACTGTTGGAAGATGAAACTCTTTCAGAGCATGGAAGCAAATCTTCCACCAGCAACATGCCCTTCTTCTCTTATAGTGATGGTCAATTCAATCAGAAGGACTCTTATATGCATCCAGTTACTGGATCATCATATGTCAGCGCTGGAACAAGTCCTGTCAACGTCTCTTTTTCAGACGCTGACACATTCAAGAATGACTCCCCAAGAGTTAAACCTGCTGGTTTGGATTTGGATACTGTTTGTGCTTACATTGCTTCTTTGCCCAATGGTTCAGTGATTACATATGAGGACCTTGAGCAGATAAGTGATGAGCACTTGGAAGAGATGGACATCAAGTGGAACATGGCTCTTGCCAGTATAAGAGCAAATAGGTGGAACAGAAGGTTTAAAAAGAAGATGACCTTCAATGCTAAAGACACAGCTGGATTTGATAAATCCAAAGTTGAATGCTACAACTGTCATCGTATGGGGCACTTCATGAGGGAATGCAGATCTCCTAGAAGATCTGATGCTGGTAAACCCTCAAGTCAGGTTGTTAAAGCTCAGGATTCCAAAGCCATGGTTGCAGTTCAAGGAATTGATGGTACAGGATGGGATTGGAGCTATCTGGCTAAGAATGCTGAAGAGGATAAGGCTTTGGTTGCTGATATTGAAGAAGAAGAGCATGTTGAATATGCTCTCATGGCACACTCCTCCTCTTCATCTGATAATGAGGTATATGATGATGCTTTTTGTAGCAAAGGTTGTAGGTTAAACACTGAAAGACTTAACAAAGAGGTGTTAAAACTAAAAGATGATATGAGTACCGAAAGGTGTAAATTGTCTAATTACCAACTAGCTCTTACTGAAACTGAGAAAACCGTTTCTGAATACAAGAAAATGGAATTTGACTTAAAAGATAAGATCAATATCTTAAAACATGAGCTAGAGGGTAGTATGGATGTTAGGAACATCATGACAAAGGTTAATAGAGACCTACATGCTAAGTTAGATGAGGCCATTAAGAATAAAGATACTGTTGACCTCAAAATTCAAAGATTTGATAGAGCCACCTAAACCCTAGGAGACTGTGTAGCTAAACAAAGGGATCCTAAGGACATGACTGGGATTGGGATGAATGATTACTCTCTGGTTCCACCACCAGCTGGTGACTTCTATGGTGTCCTTAGAAAGGACTTGTCTTGGACTGGTATACCAGAATGCCAAGAAGAGGAATTCATTCCTTCACCAAGAGTTGTCACTCCAGTGGAAGAGTATCAACAATAATTAACTGACCTAAATGAGTGGAAGAAAGCTAACCCTACTTTATTTGTTAAGGGAGGTTTGCTATGTGAAAGTCCCAATGAATCACCACCCATTAAGGTCACTCACCCAATCACTGGTAAAGCTGTTGACCTAGGCTCAAACACTGTTAGAAGACCTACAATTAAATATGCAGAGATGTATAGGAATAATAGGTCACCCAAGAGCCAAGTTAGCAATCATGGAACAGGTTTCTTCTCTTCTAGACCTAAGGTTGTGTCTAAGAAAGCCTGTTACACTTGTGGTAGCTTTTCACATTTGGCATACAAGTGTGTCAACGCTCCCAAAGCCAGCGCTGACAGGAACAATTTCAGCGCTGACAGGAAGAAAGTCAACGTTGTTAGAAAGTCAAACATTGTCAGACCCAAACCTTGTGTGCAGCAAAGTCCACAAGTGATTAGACCTGCCCCATTCTTTTCTAGAAGGTATAACACTCATGGACAAAGACCTTTTCAAAAGACAAACATCTGGTCAAATAGGCAATGGGTTCCTGTAGCAAACCCTAGGTTCAACGTTGACAAGGGTAATTTCAGCGTTGACAGGACAAATTCTAACGCTGACAGAAACGTGACCAGACCTAAATATTTGCAGCCACAAGGTAAGGGGTCTAAAGCTTCTTCAAGCTTAACATGGAGACCCAAGAAAGATCAAAACCCTAATGATAATGGGATTTCAATGACTTGCAATAGATTTAATTACATTTCAAAGGTCATTACAAAACCTATTGGGGTTACCTGGGTATTTCATCCTAAAAAAGATAAGAATGGGGTTGTTGTGAGAACTAAGTCTGTTCTTATTGAACAACCAAATGAATCCAAGTCTTGTAAGACTTGGGTTCCCAAAGAAAACTAATTTGTTTTCTTTATGTGCAGGGCATTCAAAGACAGATCAATGATTATGGATATTGGGATAGTGGATGCTCAAGGCACATGACAGGGAAGGAAGACTATCTGACGAATTTCATCCCTATTAAAGATGGTGACAAGGTATACTTCGGAGGTGGTTATGGTACCATTACAGGCAAATGAACCCTTCTCACCAATAATCTGCGTTTTGAGAACGTCTTCCTGGTAAAAGAACTTGATTATAATCTGTTTAGTGTATCACAAGTTTGTGATAACAAAAATAAAGTTCTTTTTACTGATACTGAGTGTTTGGTGTTAAGCAAGGATTTTAAGATCCCTGATGAGAAATATATTGAGTATAGAACACCTAGGCATAAGGACATATATAATGTGAATTTAAATGGGATTAAAATGAATACAAATATGTCTTGTTTTTATGCTAAGGCCTCAGTAGATGAGAGTAATTTGTGGCACAGGAGACTAGGGCACATAAATTTTAAAAATATAAATAGACTTGTGAGGCTTGGTTTAGTTGATGGTTTGCCTGAGAAGGCCTTCCACAATGACCACTCTTGTGTTGCATGTCTTAAAGGCAAGCAGCACAAGGTCTCATTCAAGTCCAAACAGGTGCATACTAGTTCCAGACCTCTTCATATGCTTCACATGGACCTTTTTGGTCCAACAAATATAGAAAGTTTGAATGATAAGTCGTATTGCTTTGTTGTCACGGATGACTTCTCTAGGTTTACTTGGACATTCTTTCTAGCTATGAAAAGTGACACAGCTGATGTTCTTATTGATTTTATCACTCAGATTGAGAAAAGGTCTGGAATTGAGGTTAAAATGCTTAGGAGTGATAATGGTGGAGAATTTAGGAACAAGAAGCTAGATGATTTTTGTGCCAGGAAAAGAATTACTAGGCAATTTAGTATTGCTAGAACCCCACAACAAAATGGGGTTGCTGAGAGGAAAAATAGAACCCTAATTGAAGCAGCCAGAACAATGTTGGCTGATGCTCACTTTCCAATAGCCTTTTGGGCTGAGGCTGTTAATACAGCATGCTATGTGCAAAATAGAGCATTGGTTAACAAAATTCAGAACAAAACATCTTATGAGTTACTTTGGGGAAGAAAACCTAATATTGGTTTTCTCAGACCTTTTGGTTGTCATGTAGTAGTTTTGGATACTAGTGATGCCTTAGGGAAATTTAGTGCAAAAGGTGATGAGGGTTACTTCATGGGGTATTCAGTGCAGAGCAAGGGTTATAGGGTTTATCTTAAAGAGGACAAACGTATAGTTGAGAGAGTACATGTTAGGTTCTTAGAGAATAAACCTAGTGATCCTGAAAGTGGTCCTAATTGGTTGTTTGATTTGGAACCCTTATCTAGAACTTTAAATTATATGCCTGTCACTAATCCAGACATTGTGAAGGTAACTTCAAATGTTGTGGAGGAACAAGTTGTTAATGTTTCAGGTACACAGGTTCATGAGAAGGTTGGATCACAAGCAGAAAATGCATCTCCTACATTTGAATATGTCACAATTCCCATTTGGACAGATGCTTTTGCTGCTGCTGGACAAGATAATGGTGGTTTCCAAATACCACCAAACATAAACATGCATGGTTCTTCAGGCGCTGACAAAGGCAAATCTAGCGCTGACAAGACAAATTCAGACGTTGATGGCTCAGACGTTGACAACAACATTTCAAGCGCTGTTAGCCCAGACGCTGAGAACCAAGATTCAGACGTTGACAACACCTATGGGCATCTTTTATCTTCCAGTTTTCAACAAGGTGGGACCTTCCAATGTTCATGAAGAGGTTCATGTTGATCAAAATGAGTCTGATGAAGAAGATATTGGCAACATGGAGCGTGAAGTTGAGGACACCAGACTTTTTGAAGGAGGGGTTCTCACTTCCACAATGAAGAATCACCCCACATCTCAGATCATTGGTGATATTATGACTCCAGTTCAGACCAGAAGATCTCATCAAGGTCTTGGTGGGTTTATTGCCAATATACACAAGAAGGTTGATACCCCTCTTGTGCAAGCATGTTTGTTTGCATGTTTTCTGTCACAAGAAGAACCCAAGAAGATATTTGATGCTCTGAAAGAACCAAGTTGGGTGGAAGCAATGCAGGATGAGCTTCACCAATTTGCAATTCAGGATGTTTGGGAGCTGGTTGATTGTCCTAGATATGTCACACCTATAGGGACAAGATGGGTTCTAAGGAACAAAAGAGATGAAAGAGGAATTATGGTCAGAAACAAGGCAAGGTTAGTGGCTCAAGGTTATACACAAGAGGAGGGGATAGACTATGAGGAAGTCTTTGCACCAGTTGCAAGGATTGAAGCTATTAGGATTTTTCTAGCCTATGCCTCCTGCATGGGCTTCACAGTCTATCAAATGGATGTCAAGAGTGCTTTCTTGTATGGCACCATTGTTGAGGAAGTATATGTAATGCAAGCTCCTGGTTTTGAGGATCCAGAGCATCCAGATAAAGTGTATAGAGTCAAAAAGGCTATGTATGGCCTTCATCAAGCCCTAGAGCATGGTATGGTACTCTGTCTACCTATTTGGTGGACAATGGATTCAAGAGGGGCACCATAGATCAGACACTATTTACAAAGAAGAAAGGCAAAGATGTGTTGCTTGTGCAGGTCTATGTTGATGATATCATTTTTGGGTCTACTGATCCAAAGATGAGTGAGGATTTCTCCAAGATTATGACAGACAAATTCAAGATGAGTGCTATGGGGGAGATGAACTTCTTTCTTGGTTTACAAGTTCAGCAGAAAGCGGATGGTATCTTCATCTCCCAGGACAAATATGTTGCTGAGATCTTGAAGAAGTTTGGCTTTTCTCCACATGAAAAGAGGGCTACTACTCCTATGGATAGAGAACACCCTTGGGGAAACATTGGAGATGGGAAAGATGTTGATGTCAGGCACTATAGATCCATGATTGGATCCTTGATGTATCTTACTGCCTCCAGACCTGACATTATGTTTGCTGTGTATGCTTGTGCACGCCATCAAGTGACTCCTAAAGAATGTCACCTTTATGCTGTGAAGAGGATCTTTAGGTACCTAAGATGCTATCCTAATCTTGGTTTGTGGTACCCAAAGGATTCACCATTGGAGCTGATTGCATATTCAGATAGTGATTATGGAGGTGATAAGTTTGATAGGAAATCCACAACTGGTGGATGTCAGTTTCTTGGGAGTAGGTTAGTATCTTGGCAATGCAAGAAACAAACAGTGGTAGCTAATTCTACAACTGAAGTAGAGTATGTGGCTGCAGTAGCATGTTGTGGTCAAGTGTTGTGGATTCAGAACCAGCTGTTGGACTATGGGTATAATTTCATGCATACTAAGATATTTGTTGACAATAATAGTACTTTATGCATCATTAAGAATCCTGTACATCATTCTAAAACTAAACACATAGAAATTAGACACCATTTTATAAGAGATTGCTTTGAAAAAGGTTTAATACAACCAGATAGGGTTGACACTGAGGAAAATGTGTCAGATTTTTTAACTAAACCTTTTGATGCTGGGAGATTTCAATACTTGGTAACAAGTATTGGAATGGTTAATCTCACATAATATGTGTTTTGGATTCTTTTTGTAAAAGTATGTACAGGATGATGCATTATTATTATTGGTCTTAGTGATGATTTAGATTTTCCACTATATTTTTCTAACACTAACAAAGGTTGCTTGAACGCTGATAAGTGTTTTTGCAACGTTGTCAGCAATATAATTGTCTAACGCTGACAAAGCTTCCCTCAACGCTGTCATGTGTTATCGGGGCGTTGTCAGCAACAATGTTAGTTTTGTGGTTTTCAATCTAAATGTGCAGATGGTGTTAGCAGTATACCATTGGATACAGAGTTGCTTATGGATCAATTGAGAAGCATTTGGACAAGTTTTTATTTATGGATGATGGTTGGAATGTTTCATTCCTATCTTGACATAATATTTTTATGTTCATGCATAATTTTAGCAAACTTTTTGTATCATAGTTTAAGGGGAGGTTTTAGGAACCTTTAGGATGTTTGGGTATCCATATGATACTCTTATCACAATTCTAGATTGTGTCCACAGGTGAGTATGAGTTAGTTTTACTAAATCATGAGGCACTGTAGCATGCATAGTATATCAACTTTGCATGCTGCCAAGACATTTTTGGCCTATAATTGGGTGTGGTCTGTTGGGAGACTTGGGAATGATTTTGATATGGGATTTACCTGGGAGTAACAAGGATTTTATAAGGTCACTTTGTTGTTAAGAATTTTGGTTAGCAAGGGACACTAGAGGACTGTTATGTCTATCTTGCTTATGCAAGTGTGCATAACTGGACAGTGCTTGCCGCCCTATGATAATTATCAGCTTTTGGTTATCTTCTCTAGGATAAATTACTTGTTAAGGTCATTTTTCACTTTTTAAAATAATTTTATTTTGGACGCTGACAAGATTTTTCCAAGCGTTGTTGAGACCAAATTGGACGCTGACATGGCTTTTGGCAAACGTTGACAAGATTATAGCCGTTGGCCGTTGATGGGTTATTTTTGACCGTTGACACTCAATGGGACCTACCCAGTTGTTACTTTTTGACATATTTTCAAGCCGTAATTTTAGGAGTTGTTACTTTCATTTAATGCATGAGATAACTTATAACTTTTTCAATATTTTCATGATTAGTTTTTGAAAATCTTTGCCTATTTTTGGGCCAATCACATGCATTCTTTCTCTCCTATAAATTTGGCTCCTATTTTAAACAGGGTATCTATAATTCTTGTCTAACACTTTTCTCTTATCAACTTCATCTTCTTCACTTAATATTAACAGCTTTCATCAATGGCACCAAAGTTTAACTCAGCAGAATTGGCATTGGGGTCCAGATCACAACACAACATGATTGCTTATCTTAACGCTGATAATGATCTGTTTCCTCAATACACACAAATGGTGGCGTATTTGAATGCATCCCCATTAAGGTATGCTCTTTCTCATGCACCACTCATTCCAGTCACACACATTAAGCAGTTTTGGAACACTGTCAGTTCCTCAACAGTTAATGGGGTGACCACATTGACTTCTATTGTTCATGGGAGGTCTTGGGTGGTTACTGAGGCCTTGGTACCCCAAGCCTTGCATCTTGATGATGCTGATGGTATAGCCACTCTTCCCATAAATGAAATAGAACAAGGGCTTAGGGCTTTAGGATATCCTTTTCCTGATGAAGGTACTCTTAACAAGTATCATAAGCAGGAATTTCCCCCAGCCTGGAAGTACCTCATACACGTCCTCCTTCAATGTTTGAGTCCCAAATGTACTGCACACAATGAGATCAATAGATCCATTGCTAGTGCTATTGTGTGCATTGCAACAGGGAAAAAATATAACTATTCTAAAATGATTTTTGAGGGGATGTGTAAAAACAAGGGGACAAAAATGACTTTAGCTTATCCCCGTTTTCTGCAAATGGTTTTTGATGATCAAGGTTACTGCTCAAGGGATCATAATGATTTTTATAAGATCCCTGAGCAAAAGAAAGCTATTTTTATGAAGATGGATTCCCATAGAGACTTACCTTTAACCCCAGCCATGCTTGCTGTTATTGCAGCAGCACAACCCCAACCAAACCCCAACCTCAAATTGACCCTCAACCACAAATTGAACCAATTCCTGAACCTTTACCCTCACCTGAACAAATGCAAATTGACCAAGAACCCTTTGACGCTGATACATCAAATGTTGGCGTTGATGTGCCTATTTCCAACGCTGACACACAACCTTCACAATCCCAAACACCCCTTAACCAACCCACATCTACACATTCTTCCACACCATCTTCCACACCCCCTGAATATAGGTTGATGAAACGCCAAAGGACTACTGGAGTGTTCTCCTCTGGTGGTCCTAGCCATGAAGCAGAGAGAACCACCACCACAAGTGTGGCTGGTGACCTGGATGAGGCTGGGACTATTGGTTCTGGCTTAGATGCTGGCCAAGGCAGTCCCACCATCATTAAGTCCTCATCCTTGCCCAATGAATCTGACTTGGGAGGTCACATTCCCATTTTAGAAGAGGGCAGACTGGAACCAATGACTCTTTTGGAATTGACGGCAGTCTACATTAGCTTGTAAAAGCAAAATGCAGACTTAGTACAAATTGTCAGCTCACAAGGTCTTGAACTCAAGCAATTGAGGGAGAGGATTGTTGTTTTGGAAAGTGATCATGCTAGGAGGGGTATGGAGGAGTCTTCCAAAGGGGAGGAAGATCAAATAAATCTGAGTGATAAGGGCAGCCAAGATGGTCAATCAATGGATGTTGCTGAAGCCCTTACAACTTTGAAGAAACAAACAGGTTTTGATACGTCCTTAGTCTCTCCAACCAATTTAAATTTATCATTTACAGCTATGTTGAGAGAGGTTACACAAGGCGCTGAGGGAAAATATTTGAGCGTTGACAAGGCAAATTTGGACGCTGATAGAAGTATTTTGGGCGCTGATAGAATAAATTTGGGCGTTGACAGACCTGCACATGAAGGTGATGTATCCCAGTCATCATCTATCATCAAGGAAGTTTCTACTCAGGTATTACCATCTACCTTACCAACCATTGGACCATCAGATAAGGGTAAGGGTAAATTGGTAGAAGAGATTGTTCCAAAGGATGCAGCCCAGGTTGAATTTGATAGAAGACTAGCTGCACAAATCATGGAACAAGATGAAAAGGAAAAGTTACCATTTGTTGTGACTTCAGAAGAAGAAAGTGATAGCTCAGACTCAAGTGTAATGATTATAGAACCTGAAAGGCTTGAGTATGGAGATGAGTTGGCCAAAGAGAAGCTGAGAGAGTTGAAGTTGCAGGTTGACTTTGACATGCAAGAGGTGGTTCAAATGTACAATTCTTGGGAAGAAAGCTGCATGGATAATACAGACTTGACCATTTCAGATCAAATATGGGGTTTGGAGCTTCTTCTTAGAGTTCAGCAAGATTGTAAGGTAATTTTGAAGCACAAGGCAAGCAATATTCTCTCAGAGTTGAAAAGGGATAGAAAGGAGCTCTACTTTATGTTGCTCAGATGTCATGGAGTTGGATGGACATATCAGAAGTTGAAGGCTTTGACATTTGATGAGTTGGAAAACATGGCTTATCCCATTTGGGTGAGAGTGCAGGAAGCAAACACTCTCAGACTTCTTTCAGATGAAAGAAAGGAGCAACTTGCAGAAGAAATGGAAATCAAGAAAGCTATGATGATTCCCAGGCCAGTAAAGAAGGGAATTAAATTTGAGTTTCCAAAAGATATGGATCCACTATATCCAAGTGAAGCAGTTATAAGAAAGAGCCTCAAGCTCTCCCCATTAGAAGCTTCAGATATGGTGCAAGTGTTACCATTAGATTCCAGGAATCCAATTGTGAGTTATGATGAGGATGAATGTAGATTCTGGAAGATTGGCAGATTTGGCAAGGAGGTACACACTTTTACCAGTCTCATATCTTTGTTTGCAAGTTGTGATAGAGAAGACTTGGTGGACCTTTGGAGGTTACTGGAAATCAAGTATGAGGCTGAAGCACCAACTTCAGCTAATGGAATAAAACTTTGGACCACATTCAAAAGAATGTGTGGGCCAAAAGATGAAGATCCTGCAATATGGAAGGATCTTGAAGATGACCTCAGTGGTCTTCAATGGAGGTTATATTCAGCTGCTGGTGTATACCATTTGAGTTCTACAAAGTTTGCTGAGTATCTACTTGTGGATGCTTAGTATTTCATATCCAAGGCTTTTTTGGAAAAGATGAAGGACACTCAGCTGGAGATAGATTATTCAAGTGACGTGGCAAACGATTTGATCAGATTTATTCATTACCAATATGAGAAGATTTGTCAGACTCCTCCTAGTCCTTAATGCTTATTCAGAAACTTGATCATAAGAGTGGATATCAAGTTTAGGGGAGGATTGTTGGGAATAAATTAAGGCCAGATCACTTGAGCACTGACAAGAACAATTCAAGCGTTGACAAGAACAAAGCAAGCGCTGACAGCTCAAGCGTTGACAAGTTAAAATCAAGCGTTGACACATTGAAGACAAGCACTGATGGAAGATATAATCTACACGTTTATTATATTCTAGAATACTTCTAGTAAGGATAGAAACGACAATGTATTTTCTATATTTATCTTTACCTAGAATAGTTGATACGTAGCTTATTGTACAAGGCTTCTTGTGTCTATAAAAGAAGGCCTTTAGGTTAATGTTTATTATCAAGTTTTCATATAAGTTTCTGTTCGTAAACATCTTTCATTGTAAGCAAGTTCGACATTCATAATCAAAGTGAAAGTTTTGTTTATATCTTGTGTTCTTGTTTAAGTGTTAAATTCCGCATAACACTTAGATTCATAAAGCATATACAAAGGTTTCTCTACGTGTATCACTTGATCTAATCTCGTATACACAAAGCTAATCGATCTAAGTTTGGGATCAACACTTCTTGTACAATCTTCAATTCTTCAGGGTCTTTTTTTGAAAAATCAACTCTAGAGCCCGGTTCATTGTGCGGCTTCATTTCCGTGTTCGTTTTTGCTTGTTTCGTCTGATCTTTTGTCATTTTCTCAATATCCGTACCTAAAATACACATTGAACAAACACAAGCATATATTTGGCACTTTTTATGATATTTTAACCATTTTAAGCCTGTTTTGGACGATGAGACTATGTATAAAAGCAGTCTCATCAATCTCCTACATAGTTGTGGTAGGGATTTGGGTGCTTTGGATTGGTTAAAATCACGGATTTTTAAGCAAAAATCTCATTTTTTACTCATTTTTCTCGAATCAGTCGACACATTGCGATACATGTGCTTTCATTTCCATCGCAATGTGGTAGGGTTTATATATTGCGATACTTATTGCGACAGGTGTTGGTATTGCGACAGGTGTTGGTATTGCGACATGTGTTGGCATTGCGACATGTATTGCGAAGCTACATTGCGACAGGTATTGCGAAGCTACATTGCGACAGGTATTGCGACGCTACATTGCGACATGTATTGCGAAGCTACATTGCGACAGGTATCGCGAAGCTACATTGCGACAGGTATTGCGAAGATTGCTTGTTCAACATTGCAAAATCACAAATTTTTGATCGAAGCATTTTTAGACTTAGCCAGTATCTAAACTAATTTCGGGAATATCGTTTACCAAAAAAAAAGGTTAAAATTTTCCCGTCAAGTAAATTAAAATTTTTTTATCCTAGTTTTAGGCTATTTCTAGCTCGATTTTAAATTTTGGCGATTACAAAATTGTTTCGGTCTACCGTTGTATCGGACTGGGGAATTTATGGTCGGACTGAAGAAAAATCGCAATTTTCGGAATTTCAACCACAACCCAATCACACCATATCTACTTAAGATCCGAAGTCACTTCATCAACTGAGATACCATCATCATGGAAAAGAGCAATGCGTGTTCAGACGTAACTGATGTAGAGATGGAACAACTACAACAACGGAAATGTATCTTGAGAAAGAACTCCATGGAAGGTTTTAGAGTAATTCAAGAGTCTTTTAAGGACCTTTCAAAAGTCTTGATTGAATTAGGTGAATCCACTGGCAATTTCAGAAAAAATTTCAGAAATGTCATGGATAAAATTGAAGCACAACTTGTCAACGAAAGAATCATTGCTAGTGAATGCAAGACCACTTTCATTGATCTCAAGACGACACTTGAAAAGACATTTACTTCTGAATTCATCAAATCTTCGCGTACAAAGGACTGCTTTATGAGAAATAATGGAATGGATGATTTATCATATAAAGATATGATAACCCGTAACATTGACTTCATTGTAACATATGTGAACCTCACCACCCAGATGCAACAAAAGATTGATGAAAGGCTCAATGCAAGTTGTGGAATAGCATTAGATATTGAGAACACAAGCTGTAGATTTGAGACTCCAACGCACAGTTCAGAGAATGATAATAATAGCTCTGGCAAACAAGGCACAGACTTTGAGAATGTCATCAGCAATACACCTTCTTACGACAATGGTCCTATTTTTTATTCTGATCCATTGGACGAGGTACACAATGATGAATACAATGTGTTTAGCAATGCCAATACACATGAGCATTATAATCAAACAACAACTCTTATTGACACATGTATGACGGAAAAGGTTGATAGCAATACCACACCCGATTCATCAGACATGTGCAATAATGAGTTTGAGGATGATCAACATGCAAATGAGTATGATGATGAGGAGCGTGTCGCGCTTGCTAATTTAATTGCTAGTTTACAAAAAGATTTCAATGAAACTAGAAAGAGTCAAAAGCAATTAAAGAAGGCAAACACAGCACTCACTCAAAACTTTGAAGAAAACAAAGCCGCTCTTAAAAAATCTAGTGAGACCATTGATAGTTATAGGGCTCAGCTTCTTCAAAGAGACAAAGAGCTTGAGGAGTACAAAAGTCGTGTTATTAACGTTAAAAAGAAAGAATTTGAAAATAAATACAATGAAGCTATTGCTTTGTTAATAATAAGTGTGTAAACATTTATCCTTTTACCACTTAAAACAATGAAAAACGAGACCAAAACGTGTAATTAATATCATAAATGTCAGAATTATGCGTGGTTTGTGTTTTTGTTGTGAAATAGGTACAAAAGATCAAAAGGAAAGAAAACACGGGATTTCACGGTCATTTATCAAAGAAAAAGTCAAAGGACCAAAAAGTGTCAAAAGAATGAAGTTTGGAGGGCTAAAGATGAAGATTTGATAAAGATTTTACAACAAGGACCATATTTGCCAATCTCCAAAGTCATCCACTAATAAACCACATTGAAGATCACAAAATAACAAAGCCAACGGTTCTGACCTCGCGTCGGAACTCCTTACGTTTTGTTTTCTATGAATTTTTAAAGTTTATTAAGTTTTTAAATTAAATAAATAATTTTTAATAACTAAATAAAATAAATAATAAATATAATTATATTTTCGAAAATTAATAAATATAAAAATAAAAATAAAGTTTTTATAAAAATATAAATAATTTTTCGTATATTATTATTATTATTATTATTATTATTATTAATTTTTTTATAACCATCACTTTATTATTATTATTTTTATTATTATTATTATTATTATTTATTTGACCATCACTTCATTAGAAACAAAAAGGGATTTACAACAAATTGGATGGGAGTCGAGATACTATCTGCGCTCCCACCCCTTTAGCAATAGTAAAACCTATTCTATGGAAAATATGTACAACAACGCTCGCTCCAATGTCTTGAGCCTTAGAAAATCTCTGGATCCGCTTTAGCAACGCAACTGCATCTTCTTGTAACTCACCTAGAGAAGAGAAAGAGAAAGGAAGAAACCCATAACCGAGAGCTGCACACTTAGCCATATACTTGCATCGTTTACGTTGTGCAGCATCAATCACAGCTCGGCCGGGTACAAAGTCATTCATCCCCGTTCGAGTCAAAGGAGAAGAACCAGTCAGATCAACACACACATATTTACCTCCATCCCAAGAATAAAACAAAATATCTGCCGGACGTAAGGCATTATCAAGTCCTCCATCTAATACGATATTAACTTCCTTTCCGACAGATATTCTTGAACGATAGCATATATCAACAAGAGTATCACGTACCAAATTGTGAAGATGCTTAATCCCAACGATACCAGCACACGATACCGCATGATCCCCAAATATATTATTATTATTATTATTAATAAAAAAACAAAGTCAACCTGGTCAAACAATGGGGTCAACTCGCCAGTCAACCAAGCCATGAAGGGTCATGTAATAGATTGAGCATATATGAAGTTAAAGGTCTGTCAGTCCCACTGGCTAGCACCTTTGACCCTGAACCTAAAGACCCGAGTTTGATTTTGGGTAAGGTATAGGCTGGGGATTATATCTCCTATGCCACGTGGCACCACCTCAGTGGTCCACGTGGCGACCCGACCCGACCCGCTGACCCGAACCGACCCGTTGACCTGACTCGACCCGTTGACCCGACCCGGTTCAGACCAGCCGGTCCAGACACGATCCATACCCGAACCAGACCCGGTTCAAACCGGTCCAGACCAGGTGACGTCAGCATGACGTTAGCAACATGTAGTGGCGGCTGGCCAATGCCAACGCGCCACATGTCATTAATTAGACCAGGTGACGTCAGCATGACGTTAGCAACATGGTTGTTTGTTTAGAGTGATTATCTTTGGACTATGGGTACTAGTTTTTCCCTTTTTTTAATTTCTAGCTTAATCGCTTTAGTTTTATTAATTAGATCGTTATAGTTTAAATTGTTTCATAAAATTTATTTTTCATAAAAATCGGTTTAATTAGTTTAGATCTTATTATTTTTTTTAAAAATAGATTAAAAGTTTTAAAAATTAGATTTCATTTAGATAAGCTTATTATTAGTAAAAAGTTTACACCTTTTTGTGATTATTAATCTTATTAGTATATAAAGCTTGTAGCTTTATTATCTAAAAAGATTAATAAGCTTAAAACGTTGAAGCTTTACGCTTTATTTTTAAGTTTATCTTTGTGATTTCATTTTTTCATCACTTTTATTTGTTATTACGTGCTTGCATTTAGATTAATTTCACATTTAGATTTATTTTTAGTTATAGTTTATTTTTGTTGCATCTAGATCTAAATTCGTTGTTTAATTTTATATTGCATTTTAGAAAAAATTTATGTGAATTAATTGCGCTTTTATTTTTTAAATATTCCTTAGCCTACATATTTTTCTCATTTTGAGTTTAATTAGACAGTAGTTACCAAACAGTTATTATTAACCAAAAACAAATAAATCTTGTGTTAAGTTGTGAACCAATTCGAGTCGAGTAGAGGAAAACGATATACTAAAAAATTGCTACATTAAAATGGCGCCGCTGCCGCATCGATCTCGTTACGATTGATGATTTTTCGTGAGAAGCTTTGGATTTTGGGATCCGTTCACTTTTGAACGTTATTTTTCTTGTTAAAAAATCAAAAACATAAAAAAAATTAAAAATATTAAAATACAAAAATATTAAAAAATCACAAAAGCGAATTCTTTCCTAAGATTTGCACTAAAAAATTAAAAAAATCCAAATGTAATACTTTTCCTAAAGTATTACACCAAAAAAATTAAGTACTATTGTTATTTTTCTTATTTCGATTTCTTTCCTTTTTTGTAAATATATATTTTTCTTAAAAAATACAAAAAGATTTTTGTTTTATTATAGATATTACGTGTAAGAACCCCAATATACAATATTTCCATAAGTATTTCTTGCAATACCCCATATTTGAAGGTGTTCCGGTTCCTTATACGTGTATCGATCAAACAAAAATAAAGGCAAAAATAGATAAATACTTTCGTTAAGCAATAATTCGAAAAATACGAACTTTAAGGTGAATAGAAAGGCGACGTGCTATGAAAGGTCGTCTAACGGAAGCTAGGTACTTAAGTGTTTCGCGCCACCTCATTTCCCCCGTTCACTTGTAAGTATTTTGAGAAGGAAGGCTCATCGAGGGTTTTGCCGCCCAAGTAGTATTACATATATAAGATTTGAAGCTTTTAAATATTAAACCTCGAGAGGGATAATCCTTTTCCTCTCAAAGTCACCGAGGTCTCCTACCTCATTCTTCGAGTTTAGTTGTATGCGCACTCGCGCGCGTGCACACATACCGAGTGGTGTACCAAATACTTCTAATTCTTCCAAAAAGAAGAAGAAGAACAAAAAGACCGTCAATCAAGCCGATCCCGAGAATCAAGCTTTGAACAATACGATGGCAACGGATAATCGACCAATGATTGAGATTTTCCAATCTCACGTTGAGGGAAATGATGACGCGATTGTGGTGCCGGATATTGGAGCGAATAATTTTGAACTAAAAACGGGTTTTATTCAAATGGTTCTCGCTACACCATTTTAGGCCGTACTCATGATGACCCACACGCTCATATAAAACGTTTCATACAATTGGAAAACGCCATCAAATACAATGGGGTTCCACAAGAGACCATTCGTTTACTCCTCTTTCCTTTTTCCCTCAAGGGACAAGCCCGGATTTGGCTTGATAAGGAACCACCCCAAAGTATCAACACATAGGTGGATTTAGAGACCAAGTTCATTAACTACTTTTTCCCACCATCACGGACCACCGCTTTAAGGAATGACTTCATTACGTTTGAACAAAAATATGGGGAAACGTTTAGTGAGTCTTGGGACCGTTTTAAGGAGCTTTTACAAAAATGTCCACAACATGGTTTTACAAAAGTGCATCAAATCAATATGTTTTACAATGGTTTAACTCTAAATGACCAAGACTCACTCAATAGTGTCGCAGGGGGTAATATTCTTATGAAATCCATGAACGAGGCTTGGGCAATCATTGAAAACAAGGCAAAAGTTCAAACCAAGAGTTTAAGGGCTACAATAGATAGTGCTAGTGATAGTGAGACTAACAATCAAATTCAAGCACTTACTTCAATTGTGACAAAAATTGTCTTAAATGTTCAAAACACACCCGTTACACACGTGAATGCCCTAAAAGAGTCTTGTGAAACGTGTGAGACTTGTGGTGGACCACATTCGTACTATAACTGTGATAAGGTTTTACAATCAACAACAAGAAGTTTATGCTTATAACAACAATGAAAATGAGAGGGTTCATTTCAAACCAAATGTTGATGTTTACCATTTGTCTTATAAGTCTAATAACTATTTGGATCACCCGGGTTTTGTAGCTCCACAAAGACCACCTCCACCCGCCTAAAATAGGAACCAAGGTCCTCAACGGGGTAATTTTCAAGGGAAATCAAATACAAGGGGTTTTAACCAAAATCAAGGGAATTTTCAAGGGCAAAACCAAGGGATTAATAATCAAAATCAAGGCTTTAATAACCAAGGTTTTCAAAACCAGGGTTTTAATCAAGGTTTTCAAAATTATAATCCAAACCAAGGTTTTCCTAATCAAGGGTATAATCAAATGAAAATGCATAATCCTCAAATGGACTTGGTACTACAAAAATTAACCAAACATGGGTGTCACACCCCACCATGGCAGAATATGGGGCACGGCGTATGGATATCATCACAACAATAGCGTGTCTATAGAGATAACTAAATGAAATAGAAATATCATAAATGGTGACACAATGTCATGAAGATATCTCAAACAATGCAGGCGTCTAGGTAAGTAGGTAACATGTCTACCTCTTACCAAAGACATACCATTAACAAATAACAAACATATAGGTGTCTACAAAGTATCACTTATTCAAACATAAATAAAGACTAAGAGGAAAGGGGGTTCCTCCAAATGCAATCCTAATCCTTCCAGCTAGCCACTCCTATTCTCACGCTTAACCACATTCTCGCCTGAAAGAGACACTAAAACACGTCAACATAAAGTTGGTGAGAGTCATAGGTTTAGACTCCAACTCCAAATCAATTATAAGCTGTGAATAACAACCATTAACAAAAGAACATATGGACAATGTGCTACAGTTATGTATTAACAACTACCATTCAAGATTAACCAATCACCACAAATCCAAGGCTTCAAGCCTTACCAATAACCATAATTCCAAGGCTCTAGGCCTTACCAATAACCATGGTCCCATAGGCGCCCATACACCTATGAACCAATCCTAAGGCCCCGCTTTGTCAACATCTCCTTGGTACCAAGTCAAACCACAGTAACTGAGACGGTACGTGTCCCCCAATCCAAATCATAAACACAATCAAGAATCACATAGCAGTTAATCACATAAGTGCACACACAAGTCCATCACAAACCATAAAAATATTCACAGCATTCTTTACAAAACCTTAGAGTGTCTCTTCCATCCCATCTGGAAATCAAATCATAAAAAGACATGGGACTATGAAACTCACCTGAACAAGCTTCTCCAAGTATCTGCGCTCTAGCAAAAATCTAAACACACAAACGTATACAATCAAGACATGAACCACATACCAAAATGGATCACCAATCTATGATGGATATATAACCTTATACTACCACTTAACCCCATTTATATGCCATATGCATCTCATTACATCCCTGTATAAAGCCCTTAACTTAGTTTAGTTCATAACTCGCCACGTTAACATTTAACCCAAAACAGTCCCGTTTTTCATACTTCAAACTATGGGTCGAACACCCCCTTAACCAAAATAACATGCCCTGTAAAAGTAACCCTATGCCCTTACATGTGTTAGATAAATCTCAGATTTGGCCTCAATCTCAAAGCTACTGTTAAGGCGTTCATATATATATATATATATATATATATATATATATATATATATATATATATATATATATATATATATATATATATATATATATATACTTTTACCTATCCAAAATTTACTAATTTTAAACATATGAAAAGTTTGTTCTGATCAGAGGGTCTTACCCTATCTCATTTGTTTAGCCCTCCTCCAGATCTTTTATTTAACATATAATCTAACTCTCATGTTCGTTTGAAGGTCCAATTATACTCCTAAGTACCCTAAACAGCTTAAAACATTAATTTAAACCCGACTGATTTCAAAACTACTTTGACATCCGACTGTTGTAACCTATTTTTGACCCACTTCTCTACCTCCAATTTAGTTCGTTTCTTGCATTTGAAAGCCAACTCAAATATCTTTCCAGGAATACTTGGATCTCATCATGAAATTATGTAGAACTCTAGATATGATCAAAACAACTTACCTAAAATTCTGCCCAGTTTTTAAAAACGAATTTAACACAATTAACCTAATTAATTACCATCACCATATATATTTATTAACACTAATTATTCTTCTCATGTTCATATCATTAAATTACAGATTTTATAATTAATCTAACCCTAGATCCATCATGTATTGATTACAAAAGAATTAAAAAAAATTAATTAAAAAGGGTATTGAATATTTTACCTTAGAATTTTTGAAAGAAGAAAAATTAATGAAGAACCCTAAAACCACCATTGATGCCGACTTGAAGGTAATCTCCATGGGTTTTATGAAGTGTTTTGATTAATAAAAATTCTTTATATAGTTTCCTAACAAGTCCTTGGCCCATTACAAAAGCCCGGTTCTCCTTTTTCCTTTTTTCCCTTTTCTTTTTCTTTCTTGCGTCCCAATACCGACTATTATATATATTTTTACATTTTTTTCTTTTTATTACTTATTAATATATTATTAATAATACCTTAATTTACCTTAATTTACTTCAGCTCCTAAAGCCTCCGAAACCTCAAAACCGTAAAACTAGTCAAATTTACGCGTATACCGTAAAAGACGTAAAATATACAGTTTTATAACAACTCTTGAAATATGAAATAAATTAATTAACCAAGTCCAAAATGACTTAAAATCATCCCAAAAATACTCCCGTGACTAATTACCTCATCCGAGACCTCTAAATGATAAACCTTAAATCGTAAAAAATACGATTTTCTATAATACATATACGTATACGTAAAACCACTAAATAACACCATCTTATTTCATAGTCACTACTATGTGAGCTCATGAACATAAAAACGTCACACATCATTTCACTCACAAGGTACCCCGTACCCAAAAACGATGTCCAAACCACACTCTATTCACACCAAATAACACATAAACACATAAAGACACATAATTTCACGAAATATGCCTAAAATAAAACTAAGTGACGAACCTCAAAACCATGTTTGTCACAATGAGCGAACCATGAAAGAGATGCAAGAATCGACCGATAGGAAATTTATGCAAATACTTCAAACCCTTCGTCCCCAAGGTGCCCCCTCCTTCTAACACCGTGACCAATCCTAGGGCTAACATTAATGCCATCACTACTAGGAGCAGCAAGACCACCAAAGAACCTTCTTATTCCCCACCCAAACAAGGACCCGAGATTCCTTCTACTTCTAACCACCCTTCTTCACCTTCTACTTGTGAAATACCTCCCTTAAAGTCTTCATCTACACCTTATGTTCCTCCTTTACCTCAATCTTATACCACACCTTCGGTTCCCAAACCGATTCCTTCACCTTCCATTTCTACCCCTCATCCACCCAAGGATGTGAGTGAGCAATCCACTCTAAAGCCTTCATCTCAACCCAATATACCTTATCCCTCAAGGTTGAGGAAAGAGAAATTGAAGAATAAGGATGATATTCAAGTTTTAAACTTCCTAAAATGTTCAAACAATTCAATTTTAATATCACCTTTGCCGAGGCTCTCGCTCACATGCCTAAGTATGCTAAGATGTTTAAGGACCTTTTAAGTGATTAGGAAAAGTTGCTTGATATTGCCAATATCCAATTGAATTAGAATTGTTCCGCGGTTCTTTTGAGAAAATTACCGGCTAAGTTAGGAGATCCCGGTCGATTCCTTATTCCTTGCAATTTTCCGGGTGTAGAGAATTGTATGGCTTTGGTGGATATCAGAGCGAGTATCAATCTTATGCCATTATCCGTGTGCAAACAATTATCTCTACCCAAGCTAGTCCCCACTTATATGACTTTAGAATTAGCTAACCGTTCGGTTGCTTATCCGGTGGGGATAGCCGAGGATGTTTTTGTAGGAGTCGACAAATTTACTTTCCCCGCCGATTTCGTTGTTGTCGACTATGAGATGGATCCCCGTGTTCCCTTAATTGTGGGACGACCCTTCTTGAGGACCGGGCGTACATTGATTGATGTAGCCGCGTGTAAGCTTATCATGAGGGTAGGGGATGACAAAATCGTCTTTAACATGGGTATACTTTCCAAACTTCTCGATGAGCCCAAATCCGTGAATTTCATTGATGTGCTCGACGAAGCATGTGAAGAACATTTTCACGAGGCTTTTAAGAGCGGGATTTCTCATTTACCTCATGTTGAGACCGTAGCTTCTATTGCTCCATCACTAACTCCATTTGGAGAAAGTGACTTTATTTTACAAGAATTTGAAGCAAGTTTAGGGGACATGGACTTAATATATGACGATTCTCACACCGATTGGGAAGAAGAAATTCGTACCATTGAGAAACTTCTCAATGAGGACCATATTTCTCCACCTACTCCTAAGGAAGTTACAAACAATGATCCAAATTTGACTAAGCCTTGCACCGACAATCCACCGGATTCAGAGCTTAAGGATTTATCGTCTCATTTAGAATACGTTTTCCTAGAAGACGATGATAAGTTACCCGTCATAATTGCTAAGGACTAAAAAGAGGATGAAAAATCTCGACTTATCGAAGTGCTTAAGAATCACAAGAAAGCAATTGCTTGGAAAATCTCCGACATGCGCAGAATTGATCCTAACTTTTGCACTCATACAATTCTCATGGAAGATGACTTTAAACCCGCAATCCAAAGTCAAAGAAGGGTGATACTCGGTTTTTGCTAGGTTCAATTATGTCTCTCGATATCCTCTCGAATTGATCTTGGTTCTAAGTGGAATGATTTGTTTTTGGTGACAAATAGGGGGTTTGGATTTTTAATCTACTAAAAGTTTAAAATGAAGTAAAATGTAAACTTAAATTTAAAGGCAATTATATTAATAACAGTTAATAAAATCTAGAATGAAAATATGTAATAAAAATGAAGAAACAGTAAAACTTAAGAAACAGTAACACTTAAAAAATTAATCAAAGAAAATTGATTCGGAAGTACCTTGATCCGGAACTTTGTACTCATTCGGAAGTTTATCCAGAAGTTTATCCCGAACTTTTCACTCGGAACCCTTGATCCGGAACTCTGTTCGGAAGTTCACTCGGAACCCTTGATCCGGAACTTTGTTCGGAAGTTCACCCGGAACTTCGTTCGGAAGTTGTTGATCCGGAAATTCGTTCGGAACTTTTGGTTCGGAAGTTTATTCGGAACTATCAACTGATTCAGAACTTTTTGAAAGAACATTCATTCGGAACTTTTAAACTGACTCGGAACTTTTGAAAAGAAAACTCATTCGGAAGATTCTGTTCATCCGGTGTTGATCCCAAACTTAGATCGATTAGCTTTGTGTATACGAGATTAGATCAAGTATAACACGTAGAGAAACCTTTGTTGTATGCTTTGTGAATCTAAGTATTATGCGGAATTTAATACTTAAACAAGAACACAAGATGTAAACAATACTTTCACTTTGATTATCAATGTCGAACTTGCTTACAATGAAAGATGTTTACGAATGAAAAACTTAATGAAAACTTGATATTAAACATTAACCTAAAGGCCTTCTTTTATAGACTAAGAAGCCTTGTACAATAAGCTACGTATCAACTATTCTAGGTAAAGATAAACATAGAAAATACATTGTCGTTTCTATCCTTACTAGAAGTATTCTAGAATATAATAAACGTGTAGCTCACATCTTCCATCAGTGCTTGTCTTCAATCTGTCAACGCTTGACTTTAACTTGTCAACGCTTATGCTGTCAGCGCTCACTTTGCTCTTGTCAACGCTTGAGTTGTTCTTGTCAGCGTTCAAGTGATCTGGCCTTAATTTATTCCCAACAATCCTCCCCTAAACTTGATATCCACTCTTATGATCAAGTTTCTGAATAAACATTAAGAACTTGGAGGAGTCTGACAAACCTTATCATATTGGTAATAAATAAATCTGATCAAATTCTTTGCCACATCACTTGTATAGTCTATCTCCAACTGGGTGTCCTTCATCTTTTCCAAAACAGCCTTGGATATGAAATACTGAGCATCTACAAGTAAATACTCAGCAAACTTTGTAGAACTCAAATGGTATACACCAGCAGCTGAATATAACCTCCATTGAAGACCACTGAGGTCATCTTCAAGATCCTTCCATATTTCAGGATCTTCCTCTTTTGTCCCACACATTCTTTTGAATGTGGTCCAAAGTTTTATTCCATTGGCTGAAGTTGGTGCTTCAGCCTCATACTTGGTCTCTAGCAACCTCCAAAGGTCCACCAAGTCTTCTCTATCACAACTTGCAAATAAAGATATGAGAGTGGTAAAAGTGTGTACCTCCTTGCCAAATCTTCCAATCTTCCAGAATCCACATTCATCTTCATCATAACTCACAATTGGATTCCTGGAATCTAGTGGTAACACATGCACCATATCTGAAGCTTCTAATGGGGAGAGCTTGAGGCTCTTTCTAATAACTGCTTCACTTGGATATAGTTGATTCATATCTTTTGGAAACTCAAGAATAAATCCCTTCTTTACTGGTCTAGGAACTATTATAGCTTTCTTGATTGCCATCTCTTCTGCAAGTTGCTCCTTTCTTTCATCTGAAAGAAGTCTGAAAGTGTTTTCTTCTTGCACTTTCACCCAAATAGGATAAGCCCTATGTTCCAGCTCATCAAATGTCAATGCCTTCAGCTTCTGATGTGTCCATCCAACTCCATGACATTTGAGCAACATAAAGTAGAGCTTCCTTCTATCTCTTTTCAACTCAGAGAGAATGTTGCTTGCCTTGTGCTTCAAAATCACCTTACAATCCTTCTGAACTCTAAGAAGAATATCCAAACCCCATATCTGATCTGAAATGGTCAAGTCTGGATTATCCATACAGCTTTCTTCCCAAGAATTGTACATCTGAACCACCTCTGGCATATCAAAATCAATCTGCAACTTTAAATCTCTCAGCTTTTCCCTAGCAAGCTCATCACCATACTCAAGTCTTTCTGGTTCAATAATCATCACACTTGAATCTGAGCTTGCTCCATCACTTTCCTCTTCAGAAGTCACAACAAACGGTGACTTTTCCTTTTCACCTTGTTCCATCATTTGCTCAGCCAATCTTCTATCAAATTCAACCTGAGCTACATTCTTTGGAACAATTTCTTCTACCAACTTACTCTTACCCTTATCTGATGGTGCAATTGTTGGTAAGGTAGATGGTAATACCTGAGTAGAAACATCCTTGATGATAGATGATGACTGGAATACATCACCTCCATATGCAGATCTGTCAACGCCCAAATTTCCTCTATCAGTGCCCAAAATACTTCTATCAGCGTCCAAACTTGTCTTGTCAACGCTCAAATATTTTCCCTCAGCGCCTTGTGTAACCTCTCTCAACATATCTGTAAATGATAAATTTAAATTGGTTGGAGAGATCAAGGACGTATCAAAACCTGTTTGTTCCTTCAAAGTAGTAAGAGCTTCAGCAACATCCAATGATTGACCATCTTGACTGCTCTTATCACTCAGATTTCTTTGATCTTCCTCCCCTTTGGAAGACTCCTCCATACCTCCCTTTGCATGAGCACTCTCCAAAACAACAATCCTCTCCCTCAATTCCTTGAGTTCAAGGCCTTGGTTATTGACAATTTGTACTAAGTCTGCATTCTGCTTTTGCAAGCTAATGCAGACAGCCGTCAATTCCAAAAGCGTCATTGGTTCCAGTCTGCCCTCTTCCAAAATGGGGATTTGACCTCCCAAGTCAGGTTCATTGGGCATGGATGAGGACTTAATTATGGTGGGACTGCCTTGGCCAGCTGCTAAGCCAGAACCAGTAGTCCCAGCCTCATCCAGGTCACCAGCCACACTTGTGGTGGTGGTTCTCTCTGCTTCATGGCTAGGACCACCAGAGGAGAACTCTCCAGCAGACCTTTGGCGTTTAAACAACCTATATTCAGGTGGTGTGGAAGATGGTGTAGAAGAAGGTGTAGATGTGGGTTGGTTAAGGGGTGTTTGGGATTGTGATGGTTGGGTGTCAGCGGTGGAAATAGGCACATCAACGCCCACATTAGATGTGTCAGCGTCAAAGGGATTTTGGTCTATTTGCATTTGGTCAGGTGAGGGTAAAGGTTCAGGAATAGGTTCAAGTTGTGGGTGAGGGTCAATATGAGGTTGGGGGTCTGGTTGGGGTTGTGCTGCTGCAATAACAGCAAGCATGGCTGGGGTTAAAGGTAGGTCTCTATGAGGTGGTGAATTCATCTTAGTAAAAATAGCTTTCTTTTGTTCAGGGATTTTATAAAAATCATTGTGATCCCTTGAACAATATCTTTGAGCATCAAAAATCATTTGCAGAAAACGGGGATAAGCTAAAGTCATTTTTGTCCCCTTGTTTTTACACATTCCTTCAAAAATCATTTTAGACCAGTTATATTTTTGCCCTGTTGCAATACACACAATAGCAGTTGCAATGGATCTATTGATCTCATTGTGTGCAGTACATTTGGGACTCAAACATTGAAGGAGAATGTGAATGAGGTACTTCTAGACTGGGGGAAATTCCTGCTTATGGTACTTGTTAAGAGTACCTTCATCAGGAATAGGGTATCCCAAAGCCCTAAGCCCTTGTTCTATTTCAGTTATGGGAAGAATGGTTATACCATCAGCATCATCAAGATGCAAGGCCTGGCGTACCAAGGCCTCAGTAACCACCCAAGATCTCCCATGAACAATAGAAGTTAATGTGGTCACTCCATTAACTGTTGAGGAACTGACAGTGTTCCAAAACTGTTTAATGTGTGTGACTGGAATGAGTGGTGCATGAGAAGAGCATACCTTAATGGGGATGCGTTCAAATACGCCACCATTTGTGTGTATTGAGGGAACAAAGTATTATCAGCAACAAGATAAGCAATCATGTTGTGTTGAGACTTGAACCCCAAATCCAATTCTGCTGAGTTAAATCTTGGTGCCATTGATGAAAGCTGTTAATTTGAAGTATAGAAGATGAAGGTTGATAAGAGAAAAATGTTAGACAAGAATTATAGATACCCTGTTTAAAAATAGGAGCCAAATTTATAGGAGTGGATGAATGCATGTGATTGGCCCAAAAATAGGCAAAGATTTTCAAAAACTAATCATGAAAATATTGAAAAGGTTATAAGTTATCTCATGCATTTAATGAAAGTAACAACTCCTAAAATTACGGCTTGAAAATATGTCAAAAAGTAACAACTGGGTAGGTCCCATTGACTGTCAACGGTCAAAAATAACCCATCAACGCCCAACGGCTATAATCTTGTCAACGTTCGCCTAAAGCCATGTCAGCGTCCAATTTGGTCACAACAACGCTTGGAAAAATCTTGTCAGCGTCCAAAAATAAAATTGTTTTTTAAAAAAATGAAAAATGACCTTAACAAGTAATTTATCCTAGAGAAGATAACCAAAAGCTGATAATTATCATAGGGCGGCAAGCACTGTCCAGTTATGCACACTTGCATAAGCAAGATAGACATAACAGTCCTCTAGTGTCCCTTGCTAACCAAAATTCTTAACAACCAAGTTACCTTATAAAATCCTTGTTACTCCCAGGTAAAACCCATAACAAAGTAATTCCCAAGTCTCCCAACAGACCACAACCAATTCTAGGCCAAAAATGTCTTGGCAGCATGCAAAGTTGATATACTATGCATGCTACAGTGCCTCATAGTTTAGTAAAACTAACCCATACTCACCTGTGGACACAATCTAGAATTGCGATAAGAGTATCATATGGATACCCAAAAATCCTAAAGGTTCCTAAAACCTCCCCTTAAACAAAGATACAAAGAGTTTGCCAAAAATATGCATGAACATAAAAAATTTATGTCAAGATAGGAATGAAACATTCCAACCATCATCCATAAATAAAAACATGTCCAAATGCTTCTCCTTTGATCCATAAGCAACTCTGTATCCAATGGTATACTGCTAACACCATCTGCAAATTTAGATTGAAAACCACAAAACTAACATTGTTGCTGACAACGCCCCGATAACACTTATCAGCGTTGAAGGAAGCTTTGTCAGCGTTAGACAATTATATTGCTGACAACGTTGCAAAAACACTTATCAGTGTTCAAACAACCTTTGTCAGTGTTAAAAAAATATAGTGGAAAATCTAAATTATCAACAAGACCAATAATAATAATGCATCATCCTGTACATACTTTTACAAAAAGAATCCAAAACACATACTTAAGTGAGATTAACCATTCCAATACTTGTTACCAAGTATTGAAATCCTCCAGTATCAAAAGGTTTAGTTAATAAATCTGACACATTTTCCTCTGTGTCAACCCTATCTGGTTGTATTAAACCTTTCTCAAAGCAATCTCTTATAAAATGGTGTCTAATTTCTATGTGTTTAGTTTTAGAATGATGCACAGGATTCTTAATGATGCATAAAGTACTATTATTGTCAACAAATATCTTAGTGTGCATGAAGTTATACCCATAATCCAACAGCTGGTTCTGAATCCACAACACTTGACCACAACATGCTGCTGCAACCACATATTCTGCTTCAGTTGTAGAGTTAGCCACCACTGTTTGTTTCTTGCATTGCCAAGATATTAATCTGCTCCCAAGAAATTGACATCCACCAGTTGTGGATTTCCTATCAAACTTGTCACCACCATAATCACTATCTGAATATGCAATCAGCTCCAATGGTGAATCTTTTGGGTACCACAAACCAAGATCTGGATAACATCTTAGATACCTAAAGATTCTCTTCACAGCATAAAGGTGACATTCTTTGGGAGTCACTTGATGGCGTGCACATGCACACACAGCAAACATGATATCAGGTCTGGAAGCAGTAAGATACATCAAGGATCCAATCATGGATCTATAATGCCTGACATCAACATCTTTCCCATCTCCAATCTTTCCCCAAGGGTGTTCTCTATCCATAGGAGTAGAAGCCCTCTTTTCATGTGGAGAAAAGCCAAACTTCTTCAAGATTTCAGCAACATATTTGTCTTGGGAGATGAAGATACCATCTTCTTTCTGCTGAACTTGTAAACCAAGAAAGAAGTTCATCTCCCCCATAGCACTCATCTTGAATTTGTCTGTCATGAGCTTGGAGAAATCCTCACTCATCTTTGGATCAGTAGACCCAAAAATGATATCATCAACATAGACCTGCACAAGCAACACATCTTTGCCTTTCTTCTTTGTAAATAGTGTCTGATCTATGGTGCCCCTCTTAAATCCATTGTCCACCAAATAGGTAGACAAAGTACCATACCATGCTCTAGGGGCTTGATGAAGGCCATACATAGCCTTTTTGACTCTATACACTTTGTCTGGATGCTCAGGATCCTCAAAACCAGGAGGTTGCATGACATAAACTTCTTCAACAATGGTTCCATACAAGAATGCACTCTTTACATCCATTTGATAGACTGTAAAGCCCATGCAAGATGCATAGGCTAGAAAAATCCTAATAGCTTCAATCCTTGCAACTGGTTGAAAGACTTCTTCATAGTCTATCCCCTCCTCTTGTGTATAACCTTGAGCCACTAACCTTGCCTTGTTTCTGACCACAATACCTCTTTCATCTCTTTTGTTCCTGAGAACCCATCTTGTCCCAATTGGTCTGACATATCTAGGACAATCAACCAGCTCCCAAACATCCTGAATAGCAAATTGATGAAGCTCATCCTGCATTGCTTCCACCCAACTTGGTTCTTTGAGAGCATCAAATATCTTCTTGGGTTCTTCTTGTGACAGAAAACAAGCAAACAAACATCCTTGAACAAGAGGGGTATCTACCTTCTTGTGTATATTGGCAATAAATCCACCAAGACTTTGATGGGATCTTCTTGTCTGAACTGGAGTCATAACATCACCAATGATCTGAGATGGGGGGTGATTCTTCATTGTGGAAGTGAGAACTCCTCCTTCAAAAAGTCTGGTGTCCTCAACTTCACGCTCCATGTTGCCAATATCTTCTTCATCAGACTCTCTTTGATCAACTGGGATCTCTCCATGGACATTGGAAGGTCCACCTTGTTCAAAATTTGAAGAGAAAAGATGTGCAAAGGTGTTGTCAACGTCTGAACCTTGTTTGTCAGTGCTTGGGCTAACAACGCTTGAACTGTTGTTGTCAACGTCTGATTCATCAACGTCTGAATTGGTCTTGTCAGCGCTTGATTTCCCTTTGTCAGCGCCTGAAGAACCATGCATGTTTGTATCTGGTGGTATTTGGAAACCACCATTATCTTGTCCAGCAGCAGCAGCAGCAAAAGCATCAGTCCAAATGGGAATTATGACATATTCAAATGTAGGAGATGCTTTTTCTGCTTGTCATCCAACCCTTTCATCAACCTGTGTACCTGAAACATGAACAACTTGTTCCTCCACAACATTTGAAGTTACCTTCATAATGTCTGGATTAGTGACAGGCATATAATTTAAAGTTCTAGATAAGGGTTCCAAATCAAACAACCAATTAGGACCACTTTCAGGATCACTAGGTTTATTCTCTAAGAACCTAACATGTACTCTTTCAACAATACGTTTGTCTTCCTTGAGATAAACCCTATAACCCTTGCTCTGCACTGAATACCCCATGAAGTAACCTTCATCACCTTTTGCACTAAACTTCCCTAAGGCATCACTAGTGTCTAACACTACTACATGACATCCAAAAGGTCTGAGAAAACCAATATTAGGTTTTCTTCCCCAAAGGAACTCATAAGGTGTCTTGTTCTGAATTTTGTTAACCAATGCTCTATTTTTCACATAACATGTTGTATTAACAGCCTCAGCCCAAAAGGCTATGGGAAAGTGAGCATCAGCCAACATTGTTCTGGCTGCTTCAATTAGGGTTCTATTCTTCCTTTCAGCAACCCCATTTTGTTGTGGGGTTCTAGCAATACTAAACTGTCTAGTAATTCCCTTCCTGGCACAAAAATCATCTAGCTTCTTGTTCCTAAATTCTCCACCATTATCACTCCTAAGCATCTTAACCTCATTGCCAGACCTTTTCTCAATTTGAGTGATAAATTCAATAAGAACATCAGCTGTGTCACTCTTCATAGCTAGAAAGAATGTCCAAGTAAACCTAGAAAAGTCATCAGTGACAACAAAACAATATGACTTGCCATTCAAACTTTCTATATTAGTTGGACCAAAGAGGTCCATGTGAAGCATATGAAGAGGTCTGGAACTAGTATGCACCTGCTTGGACTTAAATGAGACCTTGTGCTGCTTGCCTTTAAGACATGCAACACAAGAGTGGTCATTGTGGAAGGCCTTCTCAGGCAAACCATCAACTAAACCAAGCCTCACAAGTCTATTTATATTTTTAAAGTTTATGTGCCCTAGTCTCCTGTGCCACAAATTACTTTCATCTACTAAGGCCTTAGCATAAAAACAATACATATTAGCATTCACTTTAATCCTATTTAAATTCACATTGTATATGTGCTTATGCCTAGGTGTTCTATACTCAATATACTTCTCATCAGGGATCTTAAAATCCTTGCTTAACACCAAACACTCAGTATCAGTGAAAAGAACCTTATTTTTGTTATCACACACTTGTGATACACTAAACAGATTATAGTCCAGTTCTTTTACCAGGAAGACATTCTCAAAACGTAGATTATTGGTGAGAAGGGTTCCTTTGCCTGTGATGGTGCCGTAGCCCCCTCCAAAGTATACCTTATCACCATCTTGAATAGGAGTGAAGTTTGTCAGATAGTCTTCCTTTCCTGTCATGTGCCTTGAGCATCTACTATCCTAATATCCATAGTCATTGATCTGCTTTTGAATGCCCTACACATAAAGAAAACAAATTAGTTTTCTTTGGGAACCCAAGTCTCAGAAGACTTGGATTCATCTGGTTGTTCAATAAGAACAGACTTAGTTCTCACAATAACCCCATTCTCATCCCTTTTAGGATGAAATACCCAGTTAACCCCAATTGGTTTTTTAATGACTTTTGAAATATAGTTAAACCTGTTGCAAGTCATTGAAATTCCATCATTATTAGGGTTTTGATCTTTCTTGGGTCTCCATGTTAAGCTTGAAGAAGCTTTAGACCCCTTACCTTGTGGCTGCAAATACTTAGGTCTGGTTACGTTTCTGTCAGCGTTGGATTTTGTCCTGTCAACGCTGAATTTACCCTTATCAGCGTTGAACCTAGGGTTTGCTACAGGAACCCATTGCCTATTTGACCAGGTATTTGTCTTTTGAAAAGGTCTTTGTCCATGAGTGTTAGACCTTCTAGTAAAGAATGGGGCTGGTCTAATCACTTGTGGACTTTGCTGCACACCAGGTCTGGGTCTGACAACGTTTAACTTCCTAACAACGTTGACTTTCTTCCTATCAGCGCTGAAATTGTTCCTATCAGCGCTGACTTTGGGAGCGTTGACACATTTGTATGCCAAATGTGAAAAGCTACCACAAGTATAACAGGCTTTCTTAGACACATTCTTAGGTCTAGAAGCAAAGAAACCTGTTCCATGATTGTTAACTTGGCTCTTGGGTGACCTATTATTTCTATACATCTCTGCATATTTAATGGTAGGTCTTCTAACAGTGTTGGAGCCTAGGTCAACAGCTTTACCAGTAACTGGGTGAGTAACCTTAATGGGTGGGGATTCATGGCTCGTGATTGGTGTGGGCTCATTTGGACTTTCACACAGCAAACCTCCCTTAACAAATAAAGTAGGGTTAGCTTTCTTCCACTCATTTAGGCCAGTCAGTTTTTGTTGATACTCTTCTACTGGGGTGACAATTCTTGGTGGAGGAATAAATTCCTCTTCTTGGCATTCTGGAATACCAGTCCAAGATAAATCCTTTCTAAGGACACCATAGAAGTCACCAGCTGGTGGTGGAACCAGAGAGTAATCATTCTCATTCATCCCAAGCCCAGTCGTATCCTTAGGATCTCTTTGTTTAGCTACACAGTCTCCTAGGGCTTGGGTGGCTCTATCAAATCTTTGAATCTTGAGGTCAACATTATCTTTATTCTTCATGGCCTCATCTAACTTAGCCTGTAGGTCTTTATTGACTTTTGACATGATATTTCTAACATCCATACTACCCTCTAGCTCATGTTTTAAGATATTTATCTTATCTTTTAAATCAAATTCCATTTTCTTGTATTCAGAAACGGTTTTCTCAGTTTCAGTAAGAGCTAGTTGGTAATTGGATAATTTACACCTTTCAGTGCTCATATCCTCTTTTAGTTTTAACACTTCTTTGTTAAGTCTGTCAGTGTTTAACCTACAACCTTTGCTACTAAAAGCATCATCATATACCTCATTATTAGATGAAGAGGAGGAGTGTGCCATGAGAGCATATTCAACATGCTCTTCTTCTTCAATGTCAGCAATCAAAGCTTTGTCCTCTTCAGCATCCTTGGCCAGATAGCTCCAATCCCATCCAGTACCATCAATTCCTTGAACTGCAACCATGGCTTTGGAGTTTTGAGCTTTAACAACCTGACTTGAGGGTTTACCAGCATCAGATCTTCTAGGAGATCTGCATTCCCTCATGAAGTGCCCCATGCGATGACAGTTTTAGCACTCAACTTTGGATTTATCAAATCCAGCAGTGTCTTTAGCATTGAAGGTCATCTTCTTCTTGGACCTCCTATTCCACCTATTTGCTCTTATACTAGCAATAGCCATGTTCCACTTGATGTCCATCTCTTCCAAGTGTTCATCACTTATCTGCTCAAGGTCCTCATATGTAATCACAGAACCGTTGGGCAAAGAAGCAATGTAAGCACAAACAGTATCCAAATCCAAACCAGCAGGTTTAACTCTTGGTGAGTCATTCATGAATGTGTCAGCGTCTGAAAAGGAGACGTTGACAGGACTTGTTCCAGCGCTGACAAATGGTGATCCAGTAACTGGATGCATAATGGAGTCCTGCTGATTGAATTGACCTTCACTATGAGAAAAGAAGGCCATGTTGCTGGTGCTGGCTTTGCTTGAAAGAGTTTCATCTTCCAACAATCTTAGTTTGTTGTAGATGTCATCAAACGAAGAGCTCTTGTGAGTATTATTGGCAAGAATAGATCTTGCCTCAATCTTCCATGTCTCACCAAGACTTTTCAGAAAGGTAGCATTGATGTCAATATCACCAACTTGTGTCCCCATGAAGGACAATTTGCTTGTGATGTCAAGCAATCTGCTTCTCACACTGCTCAGTTTCTCATTGGGCTGAGCTTTGAAGACAGCATAATCATGCAGAAGTTGCTTTTTCTTTTCTTCCTTAGTTTCTGCATTACCACCATATGCAACTTCAATTGCTTCCCAAAGATCCTTAGCAGATTCATAGCTTCTATATTTGTGCTGATTTTCTTGTCCCAGAGACACTTTCAGAATATTTAGGGCTTTCATGTCATCCCTTTTCTTTGCAATATCTTCAGCACTTACAGCTCTACCATCTCCAGGTTTTTCTTTCTTATCTTCTTCAGGACATCCTTCAACAGGTTTTCTTGTCGCAATGGCATTCAGAATCTTTTGAGATTTATTGAATGAATTTCCATATTCAATAATGTCCCAGAGTGTGTAGTCAAAGATCCCCAGATATTGTTCAAAGTTGAACCTCCATAAGTCAAAGTTGGTTGCATCAAGCATGGGAATCTTGATGTTTGGTAAGGATGAAGAGGAGGACATGATGTTTGCTTCAGACATGATGTTTTTAGGGTTTTGAGAAAATTAGGGTTTTGGTGTTCGTATATCGTTCTGGTGTTCTTCAAAGATCAAAAGTTCCTCAACAAGCTCTGATACCACTTGTTGATCCCAAACTTAGATCGATTAGCTTTGTGTATACGAGATTAGATCAAGTATAACACGTAGAGAAACCTTTGTTGTATGCTTTGTGAATCTAAGTATTATGCGGAATTTAATACTTAAACAAGAACACAAGATGTAAACAATACTTTCACTTTGATTATCAATGTCGAACTTGCTTACAATGAAAGATGTTTACGAATGAAAAACTTAATGAAAACTTGATATTAAACATTAACCTAAAGGCCTTCTTTTATAGACTAAGAAGCCTTGTACAATAAGCTACGTATCAACTATTCTAGGTAAAGATAAACATAGAAAATACATTGTCGTTTCTATCCTTACTAGAAGTATTCTAAAATATAATAAACGTGTAGCTCACATCTTCCATCAGTGCTTGTCTTCAATCTGTCAACGCTTGACTTTAACTTGTCAACGCTTATGCTGTCAGCGCTCACTTTGCTCTTGTCAACGCTTGAGTTGTTCTTGTCAGCGTTCAAGTGATCTGGCCTTAATTTATTCCCAACATCCGGTACTTTTAGTTCATTCGGAAGATTGTGTTCATCCGGAACTTTTAGTTCATCCGGAAGTTTTGGTTCATCCGGAAGTTTTGGTTCATCCGGAACCTGGGAAACTCAAGAACAGTAACCTTAACCGAAGAACAGGGAAATCGATTTTAAGCCAAAAATCAAGCAAAATAAGAAAAAGGTTTTACCAAATTAACCACAAATCATATACCAACTACAAGGATCAAATCCCAATCACAAAAACATAAATTCAACAACTTTTTAAAATCAAAACTCAACCAAATAAGAATTTAAGAACTTGAAATAGAAGATGATGATGAACAAGATGAAATGGAAAGATTGATGTATTGAATGATTAAGGTTTTAACAATCACAAAATAAGGATTAAAATTACAAGATTGAAAAAACAAAGATCAAAATCACCAAACACCCTAGTGGTGTTGGTGATGCTACGAACAGAAAGGGAGAAAAAGAAGGAGGAAAAGAAAAAAAAACTAAAAACTAACTGGATGAAAAGTGTGAGGGGAACCCTTTATATAGGTGTTCCCTTTGGTTGGTGAGTGGGCTTTCTCCTGTTCTTCTTGTCTTCTCGTCTTTTCAGAAAAGTTGACGTTTTCGATTCTGATTCGGGATTTGTCGTCGATTAAATTCAACTCGTCTTTTAATTTCTTCGTTTAATAGACTTGAGTTTCTTCGACTTGTGTAGATCTTCCATCTTTGGTCCTTTTCTTCAATAAATCTTTGAATAGGCCCAGTGACTTCAAATCTTTTGCATCTCTTAAACAATAGACTTCATCTTGAGTCTTTTTCTTCGATAAATCCCGTGCAATCCCATGCTTTCTCCAATATTCATCCGGTTGGCTCTGAAAACACAATAAACACAAAAACCACGCATAATTCCAAACAAATGATATTAAATACGCGTTTTGGTCTTGTTTTAGCCAGAATTAAGTGGTAAAAGGATGGGTGTTTACACACCTATCAAATCCCCTACACTTAACCATTGCCATGCCCTCATGCAATGCTTAGTGATAAAGCAATTTTACACTTTTCTCATAATTAATCAACCTTGGCCTTATTAAAATACTACTTAAACAAAAATTAAGGTACTAAAAGAAATTAAAACTTAAAAGGAAACAAAAGGATAGAAAACCATTTTCACTTGAAAATAGCTACATGGAAATAACTTGCAAAGAGATCAATGACTTACATTAGGGCTTTGGTGCTGCGAAGATTTATCACCCTCAAGTTTCACGTTCCCCAAACTAAGCTTAAAAACGAGATCATTGTTATTATAAGTTAGTAAATCAAACACTTACACACATGGCTTAATTATATGCTTAAACTCCCTTATTCCTAGGTATATCTCTTATAATTTATTTTTGTCTTAGAATGATCATGGAGATGCATTTTTGGACTTATTTCGATAGTTTATTTAGGATGAAAGCAAAGTAGGACGATTTGATCAATAGTTAGCTAAAGGACAAAATCTCTTAAAATTGCTTCTCGGGATATCAAAAAGTTCATATCTTGGCATAACTCGGTTCACGATTTGAGACCTTTCTCGGGCCGATATTTGGCATGTACTTCATACTTCATATCTTGAGAGACGTTCTTGAGAGACGTTCTTGAGATAATGGTCTTCTCATCGTTAATAGAGTTTCTTCACTTGGAGACTTTTGAGGGGTACTCCAACTTTGTTGACCAGGACTTCATGATTATTTCTTCAATCACTATTTGGGATTTTGAGATACAACGATCCGCCTCCTTTTCGGACTTGGATCTATTTATCCTCATACCTTGTTAGGGTCTTTTCGGATAGACTTCTCCATCATCTTTATGGGAGTTGATTGCTTTTCGTCGTGAGTCTTAATCCTTCATATTGACTTTGGGAATAATGCTTTTCACATCACTTTGGATCTTTAGCAATAAAATGGAATCCTCATGCCTTGTTACGGCCTTTTCGTACTCGCCAATCTTCGCGCCCCGCTTCATACGTTATGCCTTGGCTATGAACTCTTATCATTACCGAGCAACTTTTAAACGATCTTGGGCTAGAAGCTAAGTAACTTTTCAAATCGTACGACCTTACTTATTGCAGATAATTTATTAGCAAGTGATGGGAGTATAGGCAAATAACTACACCAAGTGAGCTTGTGCAAGAATACCGACTTATAATTGACTCTATCATTTCTCGTCCTCCACAATTTAAAATCTCAAGTAATGAGACTCGTGGAAACTTAGCCTAATAAACCAATTAAGGTCTACATGGTTAAGGATACTAGCTAGAATAAACTTAGATAAGTCTATTCGGGTTGAGTCAAAATAATCGCAACGGGCCTAATATGTCAAAGACTTCTAAACTAGCTACACCACTTTATTAATATTTTTGACTTTATTGCTGGGTATATACATACGAAAGCAACGATAAAAATTTTAAAAATTACGACTAAATGGCCTAAGTTAATAAAAAATTTGAAAAATGTTGAAAAATATGATTTCCTGGTTAAATGAAGGCATTTTCATGGAAAAGTCCACTTAAAACTTCGATAGAAGTCCCCCCTACACTTAAGATAAACATTGTCCTCAATGTTTAAGCATGTGGGAAAAGTCTCCCCTACACTTATGACATTGTGCACGTTGGTTAACTCAAGTTAAGGAAGAGACGACTAACGTGATCAATTTCAAATGTGAGTACGAAGAAAATTGAATCACGATAGTTGAGAGATAGAACTGTATTTCGGATAACACGGGAGCACGGTTCTTCAGAGATTCCAAGAGTGCACTTATCCCTGTAATCACATCACCACACAAATACAAACACCTATAGAGGTCCCCCCTACACTTAGGAGGTTAAACGGAAGAGGATAGATACTCGGGCTGCCTCCCGAGGAGCGCTTGTTTTTGATAACCGAGTCACGAGCCTGACTCGACCCAAAATTAGTTCATGGGGAACGTGGTGAGGGATGGAATAATCTCCTGAGAGGTGTCCTCACCAAAGTACAACTTCACTCGTTGGCCATTCACCTTAAAATTAGGTCCATTAGGTTGAGCGAGCTCGAGAGTACCGTATGGAAAAATATGGGCAATGGTGAATGGGCCGGACCAACGAGATTTCAGCTTGCCCGAAAAGATTTTCAACCGAGAGTTAAAAAGTAAGACTTTGTCTCCAACATGGAACTCTCGGTTCTTAATCTTAGAATCGTGAATGAGCTTAGTCCTTTCCTTATAGATCAAAGAATTTTCATAAGCCTCGTTCCAGAGTTCATTGAGCTCATTGAGTTAGATCTTGCGTAGGTCACCGGCTTTGTTGATATCAAAATTAGCCCACTTCAAGGCCCAGTAAGCCTTGTGCTCCAACTCAATGGAGAGGTGGCACGCTTTCTCGTACACGAGACGATATGGTGTGCAACCAATCGGAGTCTTGTATGCAGTACGAAAAGCCCACAAAGCATCATCAAGTTTATCAGCCCATGAGGCACGATGCTCTCCCACGGTTCTTTCTAGAATTCGCTTTAATCCTCGGTTGGATATTTCAGCCTGGCCATTAGTTTGTGGGTGGTAAGCTGTGGAAAGACGATGATTTACACCATACTTAGCCATGACTCTAGCAAATTGGTCATTGCAAAAATGAGTCCCACGATCACTAATAACGGCACGAGGCACACCGAATCTAGCGAATAGAGATTTCAAAAAGTTACAAACCACCCTTGCGTCATTAGTGGGTAAAGCTTTGGCTTCAACCCATTTGGAGACGTAGTCAACGGCAACAAGGATGTATTTGTTTCCTTTAGAAGAAGGGAATGGCCCCATAAAGTCGATACCCCAAACATCAAAGATTTCACATTCTTGTATGAAATTCTGAGGCATCTCGTCTTTATGTGTGATCGTGCCTTGTTTTTGGCAAGCCTCACAACGTTTAACCATATTGTGAGCGTCACGATATATGGTGGGCCAATAAAATCCCGAATCAAACACTTTTTTGGCGGTGTAGTTGGGACCAAAGTGACCACCGGTGGGTCCTTTGTGGCAAGCATCAAGGATTTCCAAAGCTGCCAGTCCATCAACACATCGGCGAATAATCAAGTCGCCACATTGTTTGAATAGATACGGGTCATCCCAAAAGTAAGTCTTAATGTCTTTGAAAAACTTTTTCTTTTGCTGGGATGTTAACCCGTCAACGAGAATTCCACCCGCCAAGTAGTTTGCAATGTCCGCAAACCACGGGGTTTCATCAGCATTCGAGTTGATAGACATTAAGGTCTCCAAGGGAAAAGAATCATTGATTTCTTTGTTCGGATGATCCCCTTGGTAAGGATCCTTAAGTCTGCTGAGATGATCCGCGGCTAGGTTTTCAGCTCCTTTTTTATCGCGAATTTCGATTTTAAATTCTTGGAGTAGCAAAACCCAGCGAAGAAGTCTTGGTTTGGAATCTTGCTTTGTCAACAAGTACTTCAACGCGGAATGATCGGTGTAAACGATTGTGGTGGAAAGGACAATTTAGGGGCGGAATTTTTCAAAGGCATAGACAACAGCTAAAAGTTCTTTTTCGGTTGTCGTATAATGCAATTGTGCCCCCGTCATTGTCTTGCTAGCGTAATGGATTGGTTGGAAGTGTTTGTTCACTCTTTGTCCCAGAACCGCACCAATAGCAAAATCACTAGCATCGCACATCAACTCGAAGGGAAGCTCCCAATTAGGGGTAACCAAGACGGGTGCCTTAGTTAGCTTATCCTTAAGCGAGTTGAAGGCTTCAAGACACTCTTTGGAAAAGATAAAAGGAGTATCTTTTTCCAAGAGGTGGGTCATCGGGCGAGCGATTTGAGAAAAATATTTGATGAATCGACGGTAGAAACCCGCATGACCCAGGAAACTTCTCACACCCTTCACGATTGAAGGTGGAGGCAACTTAGCGATAACATCGACTTTAGCACGGTCTACTTCAAGACCGGCTTTGGAGATCTTGTGTCCTAGCACGATGCCTTCTTTTACCGTAAAATGGCATTTTTCCCAATTCAGAACAAGGCGCGTGTCTTCGCACCGCTTAAGCATACGTTCCAAATTGGCAAGGCAAGAAGAGAAGGAATCCCCGAAGACCGAGAAATCATCCATGAAGACTTCCATGGTTTGTTCAACCATGTCATGGAAGATAGCTAACATGCACCTTTGGAAAGTCCCGGGGGCATTGCATAAGCCAAAAGGCATTCTTTTGTAAGCAAATGTGCCATAGGGACAAGTGAATGTAGTCTTCTCTTGATCTTGGGGATCGATGGGTATTTGGAAATAACCCGAGAAACCATCAAGAAAGCAGTAATATTCATTACCCGCTAAACGTTCAAGCATTTGGTCCATAAAAGGCAGAGGGAAATGATCCTTTCTCGTGGCATCATTGAGTTTGCGGTAGTCTATACAAACTCTCCACCCAGTAACGAGGAGAGTGGAAATCAACTCGTTGTGTTCATTGGGAACAACGGTTATTCCGCCCTTCTTGGGCACACAATGGATTGGACTAACCCATGGTGAATCCGAAATAGGGTAAATCATACCCGCATCAAGAAGTTTGATAACCTCTGTTTTGATGACTTCATGTATTTTTGGATTCACCCTTCGTTGGCTTTGAATTGTGGGCTTAAAGTCGTCCTCCATGAGAATTTTGTGTGTGCAGAAGTGAGGATCAATTCCGCGAATATCAGAGATTTTCCAAGCAATAGTGTTCTTATGATCTTTAAGCACGGCGATGAGGCGAGTTTTCTCTTCATCTTTCAAATCCTTTGCAATGATGACAGGCGACTTCTTCTCTTCTTCAAGGAACACATACTCGAGATGGGGCGGCAACTCCTTAAGTTCTAAATCCAGAGGATTTTCGACGGGAGGCGTATTCAAAGTCGGAGTATCGATAGCAATAACCGTGGGAGATGGTGGAGAAAGGTTGTCTTCGTTGAGAAGGTTATCTAAGAAATGCATGTCTTCATCCCCATCGGTGGGAGAATCATCATTAGCTAAGTTCACATCTCCCATGGTGGTTTCAAGATTGTTCCAAAACAAATCACTATCTCCAAATAGAGACAGTGATGAATCAATAGAGGAAACGGTTGCAACATTGGGAAGAGAGGTAGGAATACTTTTACAAGCATCATTAAAGTGTTCTTCACAAGCCACATCCAGAACGTCAATACAATTAACACTCTCGTATGAATAAGGTTGTTTAGACAACTTTCCCATGTTGAAGACGATTTTATCGTCACCCACTCTCATGATAAGCTCATCGGCTTCAACATCGATGAGAGTGCGACCGGTCCTCAGGAATGGACGACCCACGATCAAGGGAACACGAGGGTCCATTTCGTAGTCGACGACGACGAAATCGGCAGGAAAAGTGAATTTGTCGACTCCTACAAAGACGTCTTCGGCTATCCCCACTGGATAAGCAACCGTACGGTTAGCTAATTCCAAAGTCATTTTGGTGGGGACTAGCTCAGGGAGAGATAATTGCTTCCAAACGCTTAGAGGCATTAGATTAATAATGGCACCTAGATCGGCTAGGGCCATGCAATTCTCTACTCCCGGGAAATTGCAAGGGATTAAGAAACGACCCGGATCACCAAGCTTGGTTGGTAATTTCCTTAAGACCACTGCAGAGCAATTCTCATTAAGTTGGGTGTTGGCAATATCGAGAAGCTTTTCCTTGTCACTCAGAAGATCTTTAAACATTTTCGCGTACTTAGGCATGTGAGCGAGAGCCTCAGCGAAGGAGATATTGAAATTCAGTTGTTTAAACATTTTAAGAAAGTTCGAAACCTGAATATCATCCTTGCTTTTGAGCTTCTCTTTCCTCAACCTAGATGGATAAGGTATATTGGAAGAAGAGGAAGGCTTTGGGAGAATAGGATCACTCACATCCATGGGTGGAGGAGGGGTAGAAGGAAGAGGTGGAGAAATTGGGGAAGGAGAAGGATGAGGAATAGGAGCAGGTGACTCGTTCTCCTTAGTCACAACCACCGGTGGAGGTATAGGAAGCTCGGATTCCTTGTACCTTTGCCACTGCGAGTGGTGATTGCTTTCATCTCCCCTCTTGGATTCGCAACGGTGTTACTCGGAAGAGTACCCGAAGAAGAGGGTTGATTACCTTGGAAGAAACTAGCCATCATGTTCTTCAAGTCATTCGTTTGACTATCCAACGTGTTTCTCATGTCAGCTCTCAGATCGTTCCCTTGTTTGACCAGGTCTGCTTTCAGGTTGAGCACTTCCCGCTGAAGATTTCCCACGATCACATCGTTAGTCCTCATGTATGTTTCCACTTCTTGGTGTAAAGCGGTGGGTTGGTTGGGAGGAGCATTGTATGCGGGTGGTTGATAAGCAGGTTGCTGGTAAACTTGGTTGTTTCGTTGAGGTGGTTGTTGCTGTTTGTGAGGTGGAATGTATGGTGTACGAGGTTGTTGTTGTTGTTGGGGAGGGCGATTGAGGTTTTGTTGTTGGTTTGGGTTGCTAGGAGGAAAACCGGGTGGTGAGAGGTAGTTGTTAGAGCGGTAGCTAAGCAAATTACGGTCACCTTGAGGTCTAGCTTGATAAGAAGGTTGAGGATAGGTGCCATATGCTGCATTCACATTTTCAGAAGGGTAGTCTTGGGTGGCGGTACAAGTGGTGTATGAGTGAGGACCCCCGCATATCTCGCATGGTTGGCTAACAGCATTGACTTAAGCGTCTTTAGCGTTTCTAACGTTGATGTTGTTGGTGTTGCTGGCGGTTTAGGTAGCAAGCGATTCTAGAAGCACAGTGATTTTGTCCAGTCGCTTATCGCTGTCACTAGTGCTAGCACTAGCGACATTGGTCCGAACACTCTTGGTTTGCACACGAGACTTATTCTCAATGATATCCCAAGCAGCATTGGAAGTCTTAGCCAAAAGATTACCCCCCGAGGCACTGTTTAGTGAATCTTGGTCACTCATGCTTAAACCATTGTAAAAAGTATTAATTTGATGCACTTTGGTAAACCCATGTTGTGGGCATTTTCTTAAAAGATCTTTAAAACGATCCCAAGATTCACTGAACGACTCATCGTACTTTTGTTCAAAATTTATGATTTCATTCCGCAAAGCGGTAGTACGAGAGGGTGGGAAAAAGTAATTGATAAACTTGGTTTCCAAATCCGTCCACGAAAGAATAATCTGTGGCGGTTCCTTAGCAAGCCAATGCCGGGCTTATCCCTCTAAAGAAAAGGGAAGAAGTTGTAACCGGATTACCTCTTGTGGAACACAATTGAATTTGACCGTGTTGGTGAGTTGCAAGAATCTCTTGATGTGGTCATGTGGATCATCAATGGTACGCCCCAAGAATGGTTGAGCAGAGACCATCTGGATAAAGCCGGATTTGAGCTCAAAATTGTTGGCTGCAATCGCTGGTATAACAATTGGATCAGTGTTGCCATCTACATGAGCTTGCAGCAGTTCAATCATCGGGCGATTATCCGGTAGAGGCTCATTGTTGTTGTTATTATTCATGTTGTTGAAAGGTGGGTTGTTGTTGTTATTATTGTTGTTTGGAGTTTGATACTAGCTTTTTAGTATGGGGTTTAATTTTATTCTCTCGATATCCTCTCGAATTGATCTTGGTTCTAAGTGGAATGATTGTTCTTGGTTACTAAAAAGGAGATTGGTTTTCTAATCTACTAAAAGTGTTAAATGCATTAAAATGTAAATTTAAATTTAAAAGCAATTAAATTAACGGCAATTAATAAGACTGGAATTAAAATTGAAATTGAAATATACAAAATGTAGAAACAGTAAGTATAACTAAAAAAATGCTCAAAAAGAAAATGATTCGGAAATTTGACCTTGATTCGGAACTTTTCACCCGGAAGTTGGTTCGAAAGCCTTGATCCGGAACTTCGTTCGGAAGTTAACTCGGAACCTTCACTCGGAACTTGATTCGGAAGTTTGGTGATTCGGAAGTTCGTCCGGAACTTTTGATCCAGAAGTTTATTCGGAAGATTTGTAAAGTACATTCATTAGGAACTTTTTGAAAGAAAAACTCATTCGGAACTTTTTAAGCTAACATTCATTCGGAACTTTTGGAAATAACATTCATCCGGAACTTTTTTTCATTCGGAAGATTTAGTTCATCCGGAACTTTAGTTCATTCGGAACTTTCTAACTGACTCGGAACTTTTAAAAAGAAAACTCATTCGGAAGATTTGAAAACTCATTCGGAAGTTTGGTTCATTCGGAACTTTATGTTCATCCGGAACTTTATGTTCATCCGGAACTATTTGCTCATCCGGAACTTTTGGTTGATTTGGAAGTTATGGTTCATTCGGAAGTTTGTGTTCATCCGGAACCTGGGAATCTCAAGAACAATACCTTAATCCGAAGAACAGGGAAATCAATTTTAAGCCAAAAATCACCAAGTTTTTCACCAAAACTTAAATAAAACTAAACACAAATGATATACTAACCAATAACTACAAATCCCATCAATAAAAACATAAAACCCAACAACTTTTAAAGATTAAATCAAACAAATAAGAACTTGAACTTTTAACTAAATAGATGAAGATGAACAAGATGAAAAATGGAAAGATTGTATTTATTCAACAAGGTTTTAACAATCACAAAACAAGGATGAAATTACAAGATTGAAAAACAAAGATCAAAATCACCAAACACCCTAGTGGTGTTGGTGATGCTACGAACAGAAAGGAGAAAAAGAAGGAGGAAGAAAAAACTAAAAAAACTGGATGCAAAGTGTGAGGGGATCCCTTTATATAGGTGTCCCCTTTGGTTGGTGAGTGGGCTTTCTCCCGTTCTTCTTGTCTTCTCGTCTTTTCAGAAAAGTTGACGTTTTCGATTCTGATTCGGGATTTGTCGTCGATTAAATCCAACTCGTCTTTTAATTTCTTCGTTTAATAGACTTGAGTTTCTTCGACTTATGTAAATCTTCCATCTTTGGCCCTTTTCTTCGATGAAAATAAAACTTTAAAGTAAACAAAAGGATGAAAATAACTTGCAAAGAAATCAAGGACTTACATTAGGGCTTTGGTGCTGCGAAGATTTATCACCCTCAAGTTTCACGTTCCCCAAACTAAGCTTAAAAACGAGATCATTGTTATTATAAGTTAGTAAATCAAACACTTACACACATGGCTTAATTAAATGCTTAAACTCCCTTATTCCTAGGTGTATCTCTTATATTTTATTTTTGTCTTAGAATGATCATGAAGATACATTTTTGGACTTATTTTGATAGTTTATTTAAGCTGAAAGCAAAGTAGGACGATTTGATCAATAGTTAGCTAAAGGACAAAATCTCTTAAAACTGCTTCTCGGGATATCAAAAAGTTCATATCTTGGCATAACTCGGTTCACGATTTGAGACCTTTCTCGGGCCGATATTTGGCATGTACTTCATACTTCATATCTTGAGAGACGTGCTTGAGATAATGGTCTTCTCATCGTTCATAGAGTTTCTTCACTTGGAGACTTTTGAGAGGTACTCCAACTTTGTTGACCACGACTTCATGATTATTTCTTCAATCTTTATTTGGGATTTGAGATACAACGATCCGCCTCCTTTTTGGACTTGGATCTATTTATCCTCATACCTTGTTAGGATCTTTTCGGATAGACTTCTCCATCATCTTTATGGGAGTTGATTGCTTTTCGTCGTGAGTCTTGATCCTTCATATCGATTTTGGGAATAATGCTTTTCACATCACCTTGGATCTTTAGCAATAAAATGGAATCCTCATGCCTTGTTAGGGCCTTTTCGGACTCGCCAATCTTCGCGCCCCGCTTCATAAGTTATGCCTTGGCTATGAACTCTTATCATTACCGAGCAACTTTTAAACGATCTTGGGCTAGAAGCTAAGTAACTTTTCAAATCGTACGACCTTACTTATTGCAGATAAATTATTAGCAAGTGATGGGAGAATAGGCAAATAATTACACCAAGTGAGCTTGTGCAAGAATACCGACTTATAATTGACTCTATCATTTCTCGTCCTCCACAATTTAAAATCTCAAGTAATGAGACTCGTGGATGCTTAGCCTAATAAACCAATTAAGGTCTACATGGTTAAGGATACTAGCTAGAATAAACTTGGATAAGTCTATTCGGGTTGAGTCAAAATAAATGCAACGGGCCTAATATGTCAAAGATTTCTCAACTAGCTACACCACTTTATTAATATTTTTGACTTTATTGCGGGATATATACATATGAAAGCAACGATAAAAATTTAAAAATTACGACAAAATGGCCAAAGTTAATAAAAAATTTGAAAAATGTTGAAAAAGATGATTTTCCGGTTAAATGAAGGCATTTTCATGGAAAAGTCCACTTAAAACTTCGATAGAAGTCCCCCCTACACTTAAGATAAACATTATCCTCAATGTTTAAGCATGTGGGAAAAGTCTCCCCTACACTTATGACATTGTGCACGTTGGTTAAATCAAATTAAGGAAGAGACGACTAATGTGATCAATTTCAAATGTGAGTATGAAGAAAATTGAATCACGATAGTTGAGAGATAGAACCGGATTTCGGATAACACGGGAGCACGGTTCTTCAGAGATTCCAAGTGTGCACTTATCCCTGTAATCACATCACCACACAAAAACAAACACCCTATAGAGGCCCCCCTACACTTAGGAGGTTAAATGGAAAAGGATAGATACTCGGGCTGCCTCCCGAGGAGCGCTTGTTTTTGATAACCAAGTCACGAGCCTGACTCGACCCAAAATTAGTTCATGGGGAACGTGGTGAGGGATGGAATCATCTCTTGAGAGATGTCCTCACCAAAGTACAATTTCAAACGTTGGCCATTCACCTTGAAGTTGGACCCATTTGGCTGAGAAAGCTCAATGGTGCCATAGGGAAAAACATTGGCGATGGTGAATGGACCAGACCAGCGGCTCTTCAACTTGCCTGAGAAGATCTTCAACCGAGAGTTAAAGAGTAAGACTTGATCACCAACGTGGAACTCTCGGTTCTTGATTTTAGCATCGTGGATCATCTTCGTCTTCTCCTTGTAGATCAATGAGTTCTCGTAAGCTTGATTCCTCAATTCTTGTAGCTCGTTGAGTTGAATCTTGCGAAAATCAACGGCTTTGTTGATGTCGAAGTTAGCCCACTTCAAGGCCCAGTATGCCTTATGTTCCAGCTCGATAGGGAGGTGGCAAGCTTTCCCGTACACAAGACGATAGGGCGTACAGCCGATCGGGGTCTTGTAAGCAGTACGGAAAGCCCACAGAGCATCATCTAACTTATCGGCCCACGCGGCGCGATGCTCTCCCACAGTATGCTCCAAAATTCTTTTCAATCCACGGTTGGATATTTCGGCTTGACCGTTGGTTTGAGGATGATAAGCGGTGGAAAGACGGTGATTGACACCATACTTCGCCATGACTCTTGCAAATTGATCGTTGCAAAAATGAGTCCCGCGGTCACTGATAATAGCACGAGAAACGCCGAATCGAGCAAACAGTTGTTTCAAGAATTTACAAACCATTTGGAAACATAGTCAACAGCGACAAGGATGTATTTGTTGCCTTTAGAAGAAGGGAATGGCCCCATAAAGTCGATGCCCCATACATCAAAGATTTCACATTCTTGTATGAAATTTTGAGGCATCTCATCTTTATGTGTGATCTTGCCTTGTTTTTGGCAAGAATCACAATGTTTAACCATCTCGTGAGCATCACGGTAAATGGTGGGCCAATAGAATCCCGAATCAAACACTTTTTTGGCAGTGTAGTTGGGACCAAAGTGACCACCGGTGGGTCCTTTGTAGCAAGCCTGGAGAATGTCCAAAGCGGCCGGTCCGTCAACACATCAGCGAATAATCAAGTCAGCGCATTGTTTGAATAGAAAAGGGTCATCCCAAAAGTAAGTCTTAACATCGTTCAAGAACTTCTTTTTTGTTGGGATGTTAACCCTTGGATGAGAACACCACCCGCTAAGTAGTTTGCAATATCCGCAAACCACGGGGTGCCATCGAGATTGAGATCTATAGACATTAAGGTCTCAAGGGGGAAAGAGTCATTGATCTCTTTGTTCGGATGATCCCCTTGATATGGATCATCAAGTCTGCTCAGATGATCCGCGGCCAGGTTTTCGGCTCCCTTCTTGTCACGAATTTCAATGTTGAATTCTTGAAGGAGTAAAACCCGGCGAAGAAGTCTTGGCTTAGAATCATGCTTTGTCATCAAGTACTTCAACGCGGAATGGTCCGTGTATACGATAGTGGTGGAAAGGACAAGATAGGGGCAGAACTTTTCAAAAGCATAGACAACAGCTAAAAGCTCTTTTTCGGTTGTCGTATAATGCAATTGTGCCCCCGTCATTGTCTTGCTAGCATAGTGGATTGGTTGGAAGTGTTTATTTTCACTCTTTGGCCCAAAACGGCACCAATAGCAAAGTCGCTAGCATCGCACATCAACTCGAAAGGCAGCTCCCAATTAGGGGTAACTAAGATGGGTGCCTTAGTAAGCTTATCTTTAAGCAAGTTGAAGGCTTCAAGGCACTCTTTGGAAAAGATAAAAGGAGTATCTTTTTCCAAGAGGTGGGTCATCGGGCGAGCGATTTTAGAGAAATCTTGAATGAAACGACGATAGAAGCCCGCATGACCCAGAAAGCTTCTCACACCCTTCACGGTTGAAGGTGGAGGTAATTTGGCTATGACATCTACTTTAGCACGGTTGAATTCAAGACCGGATTTAGAGATTTTGTGTCCTAGCACAATGCCTTCTTTTACCATAAAATAGCATTTTTCCCAATTCAAAACAAGGCGAGTGTCTTCGCACCGCTTAAGCATTCGTTCCAAATTGGCAAGGCAAGAAGAGAAGGAATCCCCAAAGACCGAGAAATCATCCATGAAGACTTCCATGGTTTGTTCAACCATGTCATGGAAGATAGCCAACATGCACCTTTGGAAAGTCCCGGGGCATTACATAAGCCAAAAGGCATTCTTTTGTAAGCAAATGTGCCATAGGGACAAGTGAATGTTGTCTTCTCTTGATCTTGGGGATCGATGGGTATTTGAAAATAACCCAAGAAACCATCAAGAAAGCAGTAATATTCATTACCCGCTAAACGTTCAAGCATTTGGTCCATAAAAGGTAGAGGGAAATGATCCTTTCTCGTGGCATCATTGAGTTTGCGGTAGTCTATACAAACTCTCCACCCAGTAACGAGACGAGTGGAAATCAACTCGTTGTGTTCATTGGGAACAACGGTTATTCCGCCCTTCTTGGGCACACAATGGACTGGACTAACCCATGGTGAATCCGAAATAGGGTAAATCATACCCGCATCAAGAAGTTTGATAACCTCTGTTTTGATGACTTAATGGATTTTTGGATTCACCCTTCGTTGGCTTTGAATTGTGGGCTTAAAGTCGTCCTCCATGAGAATTTTGTGTGTGCAGAAGTGAGGATCAATTCCACGAATGTCGGAGATTTTCCAAGCGATAGCTGTTTTATGCTTCTTCAACACGGCGACAAGTCGGGCTTTTTCTTCTTCTTTTAGGTCCTTTGCGATGATGACGGGCGACTTCTTGTTGTCTTCAAGGAAAACGTACTCAAGATGAGGAGGTAGGTCCTTAAGCTCAAGAGTGGGAGGATCCTCAATAGATGGTGAAACTAACGATGGATCATCATTAGTCACCTCTTTAGGAGAAGGAGGATCAATAGCAGTAACCGTCGGAGATAAAGGAGAAAGATTGTCTTCTTTGAGAAGGTTTTCAATGAGGCGGAGATCTTCATCCCAATTGGTAGTAGAATCATCATTGTCTAAATTCACATCTCCCATGGTGGCTTCCAAATCTTTCCAAAGGAAATCACTTTCTCCAAATAGAGATAGTGATGAGTCGATAGAGGAAACGGTCTCAACATTGGGAAGAGAGGTAGGAATACTTTTACAAGCATCTTTGAAGTGTTCTTCACAAGCCTCATCAAGAACGTCAATACAATTAACACTTTCGTATGAATAAGGCTGTTTAGAAAGCTTTCCCATGTTGAAGACGATCTTATCGTCACCCACTCTCATGATAAGCTCACCGGCTTCAACATCGATTAGAGTGCGACCGGTCCTCAGGAATGGACGACCAACGATCCATGGCACACGAGGGTCCATGTCGTAGTCAACAACGACGAAATCAGCAGGAAAAGTGAATTTGTCGACTCCTACAAAGACGTCTTCGGCTATCCCCACTGGATAAGCAACCGTACGGTTAGCTAATTCCAAAGTCATTTTGGTGGGGACTAGCTCAGGGAGAGATAATTGCTTCCAAACACTTAGAAGCATTAGATTAATACTGGCACCTAGATCGGCTAGGGCCATGCAATTCTCTACTCCTGGGAAGTTGCAAGGGATTAGGAAACGACCCGGATCACCAAGCTTGGTTGGCAATTTCCTTAAGAGCACTGCAGAGCAATTCTCATTAAGTTGGGTGTTAGAAATATCAAGAAGCTTCTCCTTGTCGTTTAGAAGATCTTTAAACATCTTAGCGTATTTGGGCATGTGAGCGAGAGCCTCGGCAAAGGAGATGTTAAAATTCAATTGTTTAAACATTTTGAGAAAGTTTGAAACTTGAATATCATCCTTGCTCTTTTGCTTCTCTTTCCTCAACCTTGAAGGATAAGGTATATTGGATGAAGAAGAAGGCTTTAGGGGAATAGGATCACTCACAACCACGGGTGGTAGGGAAATGGGGGTAGAAGGTGAAGGAGGCGGAGAAATTGGGGAAGTAGAAGGATGAGGAATAGTAGCAGGTGACTCGTTCTCCTTAGTCACAACCATCGGTGGAGGTATAGGAAGCTCGGGTTCCTTGGTACCTTTGCCACTACGAATGGTGATTGCTTTCATCTCCCCTCTTGGATTCGCAACAGTGTTACTCGAAAGAGTACCCGAAGAAGAGGGTTGATTACCTTGGAAGAAACTAGCCATCATGTTCTTCAAGTCATTCGTTTGACTATCCAAAGTATTTCTCATGTCGGCTCTCAAATCGTTCCCTTGTTTGACCAAGTCTGCTTTCAGGTTGAGCACTTCCCGCTGAAGATTTCCCACGATCACATCGTTAGTCCTCATATAAGTTTCCACTTCTTGGTGAAGAGCGGTGGGTTGGTTGAGAGGAGCATTGTATGCGGGTGGTTGATAAGCAGGTTGCTGGTATACTTGGTTGTTTCGTTGAGGTGGTTGTTGCTGCTTGTGAGGAGGGATGTATGGTGTATGAGGCTGTTGTTGTTGTTGAGGAGGGCGGTTGAGGTTTTGTTGTTGGTTTGGGTTGGTAGGAGGAAAACCGGGTGGGGAAAGATAATTGTTAGAGCGGTAGCTAAGCAAGTTCCGGTCACCTTGAGGTCGAGCTTGATAAGCGGGTTGAGGATAGGTGCCATAAGTTGCATTCACATTTTCAGAAGGGTAGTCTTGGGTGGCGGTACAAGTGGTGTAAGAGTGAGGACCCCCGCATATCTCGCATGGTTGGCTAACAGCATTGACTTGAGCGTTTTTAGCGTTGTTAGCGTTGATGCTGTTGGTGTTGCTGACGGTTTGGGTAACAAGCGATTCAAGAAGCGTAGTGATTTTGTCCAGTCGCTTGTCGCTGTCACTAGTGCTAGCACTAGCGACATTGGTCCGAACACTCTTGGTTTGCACACGAGATTTATTCTCAATGATATCCCAAGCAGCATTGGAAGTCTTAGCCAAAAGATTACCCCCCGAGGCACTGTTTAGTGAATCTTGGGTCACTCATGCTTAAACCATTGTAAAAAGTATTAATTTGATGCACTTTGGTTAAAACCATGTTGTGGGCATTTTCTTAAAAGATCTTTAAAACGATCCCAAGATTCACTAAACGACTCATCGTACTTTTGTTCAAAATTTATGATTTCATTCCGCAAAGCGGTAGTACGAGAGGGTGGGAAAAAGTAATTGATAAACTTGGTCTCCAAATCCGTCCACGAAAGAATACTCTGTGGCGGTTCCTTAGCAAGCCAATGCCGGGCTTGTCCCTCTAAAGAAAAGGGAAAAAGTTGTAACCTGATAACCTCTTGTGGAACACCATTGAACTTGACCGTGTTAGTGAGTTGCAAGAATCTCTTGATGTGGTCGTGTGGATCATCAATGGTACGCCCCAAGAATGGTTGAGCGGAGACCATCTGGATAAAGCCTGATTTGAGCTCAAAGTTGTTGGCGGCAATTGGAGGTATGACAATTGGATCATTGTTGCCGTCTACATGAGATTGCAGCAGTTCAATCATCGGCCGATTATCCGGTTGAGGATCATTGTTGTTATTATTATTCATGTTGTTGAAATGTGGGTTGTTGTTGTTATTATTGTTGTTTTGAGGTGGTATGTTGTTGTTGTTTTGTACACCGGCCATGTCTAAGTGATCGAGAGGCTCGGGCTCTTGATAAGACGTGGATCGAGTGCGCACACACCTGCAAAAGAACGAACAAAGAAAAACAAAGCAAAAATATTTTTGGTTTTTATGTTTTTTAATTTTTTTGTATTTTTGAAAGTTTTATATTTTTTAGGATTTTTTTGAAAATTTTTATGAAAAAGTAACGTTCACGGGGAACGGATCCCAAAATCCAAGTTCTCACAAAAAACTTTTGATCTTAACGAGAAGAGCCGGCAGCGGCGCCATTTGATACTAGCTTTTTAGTATGGGGTTCAATTTTATTCTCTCGATATCCTCTCGAATTGATCTTGGTTCTAAGTGGAATGATTGTTCTTGGTTACTAAAAAGGGGATTGGTTTTCTAATCTACTGAAAGTGTTAAATGCATTAAAATGTAAATTTAAATTTAAAAGCAATTAAATTAACGGCAATTAATAAGACTGGAATTAAAATTGAAATTGAAATATACAAAATGTAGAAACAGTAAGTATAACTAAAAAAATGCTCAAAAAGAAAATGATTCGGAAGTTTGACCTTGATTCGGAACTTTTCACCCGGAAGTTGGTTCGGAAGCCTTGGTCCGGAACTTCGTTCGGAAGTTAACTCGGAACCTTCACTCGGAACTTGATTCGGAAGTTTTGTGATTCGGAAGTTCGTCCGGAACTTTTGATCCGGAAGTTTATTCGGAAGATTTGTAAAGTACATTCATTCGGAACTTTTTGAAAGAAAAACTCATTCGGAACTTTTTAAGCTAACATTCATTCGGAACTTTTGGAAATAACATTCATCCGGAACTTTTGTTCATTCGGAAGATTTAGTTCATCCGGAACTTTAGTTCATTCGGAACTTTCTAACTGACTCGGAACTTTTAAAAAGAAAACTCATTCGGAAGATTTGAAAACTCATTCGGAAGTTTGGTTCATTCGGAACTTTATCTTCATCCGGAACTATTTGCTCATCCGGAACTTTTGGTTGATTCGGAAGTTATGGTTCATTCGGAAGTTTGTGTTCATCCGGAACCTGGGAATCTCAAGAACAGTACCTTAAGCCGAAGAACAGGGAAATCAATTTTAAGCCAAAAATCACCAAGTTTTTCACCAAAATTTAAACAAAACTAAACACAAATGATATACTAACCAATAACTACAAATCCCATCAATAAAAACATAAAACCCAACAACTTTTAAAGATTAAATCAAACAAATAAGAACTTGAACTTTTAACTAAATAGATGAAGATGAACAAGATGAAAAATGGAAAGATTTTATTGATTCAACAAGGTTTTAACAATCACAAAACAAGGATGAAATTACAAGATTGAAAAACAAAGATCAAAATCACCAAACACCCTAGTGGTGTTGGTGATGCTACGAACAGAAAGGAGAAAAAGAAGGAGGAAGAAAAAACTAAAAAAAACTGGATGCAAAGTGTGAGGGGATCCCTTTATATAGGTGTCCCCTTTGGTTGGTGAGTGGGCTTTCTCCCGTTCTTCTTGTCTTCTCGTCTTTTCAGAAAAGTTGACGTTTTCGATTCCGATTCGGGATTTGTCGTTGATTAAATCCAACTCGTCTTTTAATTTCTTCGTTTAATAGACTTTAGTTTCTTCGACTTATGTAAATCTTCCATCTTTGGCCCTTTTCTTCGATAAATCTTCGAATAGGCCCAGTGACTTCAAATCTTTTGCATCTCTTGGACAATAGACTTCATCTTGAGTCTTTTTCTTCGATAAATCTCGTGCAATCCCATGTTTTCTCCATTATCCATCCGGTTGGCTCTGAAAACACAATAAACACAAAAACCACGCATAATTCCAAACAAATGATATTAAATACGTGTTTTGGTCTCGTTTTAGCCAGAATTAAGTGGTAAAAGGATGGGTGTTTACACACCTATCAAGGTGGTATGTTGTTGTTTTTTTGTACACCGGCCATGTCTAAGTGATCGAGAGGCTCAGGCTCTTGATAAGACGTGGATCGAGTGCGCATACACCTGCAAAAGAACTAACAAGAGAAATAAAGCAAAAATATTTTTGGTTTTTTTATGTTTTTTACTTTTTAGGATTTTTTGAAAATTTTAGATTTTTTTTGTGTTTTTTGAAAATTTTTGTGAAAAAGTAACGTTCACGGGGAACGGATCCCAAAATCCAAGTTCTCACAAAAAACTTTTGATCTTAACGAGAAGAGCTGGCAGCGGCGCCATTTGATACTTGGTTTTTTGCACTGGGTTCTATTATTCCTCTCGATATCCTCTCGAATTGATCTTGGTTCTAAGTGGAATGATTTGTTTTTTGGTGACAAATAGGGGGTTTGGATTTTTAATCTACTAAAAGTTTAAAATGAAGTAAAATGTAAACTTAAATTTAAAGGCAATTATATTAATAACAATTAATAAAATCTAGAATTAAAATATGAAATAAAAATGAAGAAACAGTAACACTTAAGAAACAGTAACACTTAAAAAATTAATCAAAGAAAATTGATTCGGAAGTACCTTGATCCGGAACTTTGTACTCATTCGGAAGTTTATCCGGAAGTTTATCCGGAACTTTTCACTCGGAACCCTTGATCCGGAACTCTGTTCGGAAGTTCACTCGGAACCAATGATCCGGAACTTTGTTCGGAAGTTCACCCGGAACTTCGTTCGGGAGTTGTTGATCCGGAAGTTCGTCCGGAACTTTTGGTTCGGAAGTTTATTCGGAACTATCAACTGATTCGGAACTTTTTGAAAGAACATTCATTCGGAACTTTTAAACTGACTCGGAACTTTTGAAAAGAAAACTCATTCGGAAGATTCTGTTCATCCGGAACTTTTAGTTCATTCGGAAGATTTTGTTCATCCGGAACTTTTAGTTCATCCAGAAGTTTTGGTTCATCCGGAAGTTTTGGTTCATCCGGAACCTGGGAAACTCAAGAACAGTAACCTTAACCGAAGAACAGGGAAATCGATTTTAAGCCAAAAATCAAGCTAAATAAGCAAAAAGGTTTTACCAAATTAACCACAAATCATGTACCAACTACAAGGATCAAATCCCAATCACAAAAACACAAATTCAACAACTTTTTAAAATCAAAACTCAACCAAATAAGTACTTAAGAACTTGAAATAGAAGATGATGATGAACAAGATGAAATGGAAAGATTGATGTATTGAATGATTAAGGTTTTAACAATCACAAAACAAGGATTAAAATTACAAGATTGAAAAAACAAAGATCAAAATCACCAAACACCCTAGTGGTGTTGGTGATGCTACGAACAGAAAGGGAGAAAAAGAAGGAGGAAAAGAAAAAAAAACTAAAAACTAACTGGATGAAAAGTGTGAGGGGAACCCTTTATATAGGTGTTCCCTTTGGTTGGTGAGTGGGCTTTCTCCTGTTCTTCTTGTCTTCTCGTCTTTTCAGAAAAGTTGACGTTTTCGATTCTGATTCGGGATTTGTCGTCGATTAAATTCAACTCGTCTTTTAATTTCTTCGTTTAATAGACTTGAGTTTCTTCGACTTATGTAGATCTTCCATCTTTGGTCCTTTTCTTCAATAAATCTTCGAATAGGCCCAGTGACTTCAAATCTTTTGCATCTCTTGGACAATAGACTTCATCTTGAGTCTTTTTCTTCGATAAATCCCGTGCAATCCCATGTTTTCTCCAATATTCATCCGGTTGGCTCTGAAAACACAATAAACACAAAAACCACGCATAATTCCAAACAAATGATATTAAATACGCGTTTTGGTCTTGTTTTAGCCAGAATTAAGTGGTAAAAGGATGGGTGTTTACACACCTATCATAGGGTAAACCCAAAAAATTCATAAAGTCCTTAAGAAAGAAGTTATCAAACTTCTAGATGCCGGCATGATTTACCCTATTTCGGATTTGCCGTGGGTTAGTCCCGTCCATTGTGTGCCTAAGAAAGGCAGAATAACCGTTGTTCCCAATGAAAACAACGAGTTGATTCCTACTTGACTTGTAACGGGTTGGCGAGTTTTCATAGACTATCGTAAGCTCAATGATGCCACTCGTAAGGATCATTTTCCTCTTCCTTTCATTGATCAAATGCTCGAGCGTTTAGCGGGTAATGACTACTATTGCTTCTTAGATGGTTTTTCCGGATATTTTCAAATTCCTATCGATCCTAAAGACCAAGAAAAAACCACATTCACTTGTCCTTATGGAACATATGCTTACAAAAGAATGTCTTTCGGCGTATGCAATGCTCCCGGGACTTTACAAAGGTGTATGATGGCTATATTCCATGACATGGTTGAACAAACTATGGAAGTCTTTATGGACGATTTCTCTATTTATGGTGATTCTTTCTCTTCTTGCCTTGCCAATTTAGAACGTATGATTGAACGGTGTGAAGACACTCGTCTCGTTCTTAATTGGGAAAAATGTCATTTCATGGTAAAAAGAAGGCATCGTCCTTGGTCACAAAATATCTAAATCCGGTATCGAAGTCGACCGTGCTAAAGTTGACGTCATTGCTAAGTTGCCTCCAATTACCACCGTCAAAGGAGTTAGGAGTTTTTTTAGATCATGCGGGATTTTATCGACGTTTCATTCAAGACTTTTCTAAGATAGCTCGACCAATGACTCATCTCTTAGAGAAAGATACTCCTTTCATCTTCTCTCAAGATTGTCTCGACTCTTTCGAACTTCTTAAAGGTAATTAACTAAGGCGCCGGTCTTAGTCTTTCCAAGTTGGGTGTTACATTTCGAGCTCATGTGCGATGCTAGTGATTTCGTGGTAGGAGTGGTTTTAGGTCAACGAGTTAACAAACAATTCCAACCAATCCATTATGCTAGTAAGACAATGACGGGGGCTCAATTGCATTATACCACTACCGAAAAAGAGCTTTTAGCCATAGTGTATGCTTTTGAGAAATTCTACCCCTATCTTGTGCTTTCCACCACCATCGTTTACACTGAGCATTCCGCCTTGAAATACTTGTTGACCAAGCAAGATGCTAAACCGAGACTCCTTCGTTGGGTTTTTCTTCTACAAGAATTTAAAATTGAAATTCGTGATAAAAAGGGAGCAGAAAACCTAGCCGCAGATCATCTTAGTAGACTCGAGGATCCTTATCAAGGGGAACTTCCAAATCAAGAGATTAGTGTATCTTTTCCCCTTGAGACCTTCATGTCTTTTAATTCCAATCTTTATGATACCCCATGGTTTGTGGACATTGCAAATTATTTGGCGGGTGGTGTTCTTATCGAAGGGTTAACGTCCCAACCAAAGAAAAAAATTCTTTAAGGATATTAAGAACTATTATTGGTACGACCCTTATATTTTTAAGGAATGTGCGGATCTTATCAATCGTAGGTGCGTTGATGGTTCAGTGGCTTTACAAATCCTTGAAGCTTGCCACAAAGGACCAGCTGGTAGTCACTTTGGTCCTAATTACACCGTGAAGAAAGTTTTTAACTTTGGATTCTATTGGCCCACCATTTATCATGACGCTCATGAAATTGTTAAGCATAGTGATTCTTGCCAAAGACAAGGCAAGATCACACATAAAGATGAGATGCCTCAAAATTTCATCCAAGAGTGTGAAATCTTTGACGTATGGGGCATCGAATTTATGGGGCCATTTCCATCATCCAAAGGGAACAAGTACATCCTCGTAGCCGTTGACTACGTATCCAAATGGGTTGAAGCAAAGGCTTTACCTACTAACAATGCGAGGGTTGTTGTGAACTTTTTGAAAAAAGTGTTTGCTCGATTCGGCGTTCCTCGTGCTATCATTAGTGATCGCAGTACTCATTTTTGCAATGATCAGTTCGCACGAGTCATGGCTAAGTATGGTGTCAATCACCGACTTTCCACCGCGTATCATCCAGAAACTAATGTTCAAGCCGAGGTTTCCAACCGTGGACTTAAGCGAATCTTAAAGCGTAACGTGGGAGAGCATCATGCCTCATGGGCCGATAAATTAGATTGATGCTTTGTGGGCTTTCCGTAACGCTTATAGACACCTATAGGTTGTACTCCTTATCGCCTTGTGTACAGAAAGGCGTGCCACCTCACCATTGAGTTGGAGCATAAGGCTTATTGGGCCTTGAAATGGGCTAATTTTGATATAAACAAAGCCGGTGATCTTAGGAAAATCCAACTCAATCAACTTAATGAACTTAGGAATGAGGCTTATGAGAATTCGTTGATCTATAAGGAGAAGACTAAGCTCATGCATGATTCTAGGATTAAGAGCCGAGAGTTCCACATAGGTGATCAAGTTTTACTCTTTAACTCTCGGTTGAAAATCTTTTCGGGAAAACTTAAGAGCCGTTGGTCTGTACCATTCACCGTGGCCCAAATCTTCCCTTATGACACCATTGAGCTATCTCAACCAAATGGGCCCAACTTTAAGGTGAATGTCCAACGTGTAAAGTTTTACTTTGGAGAGGACATCTCTCATGAGATGATTCCATCCCTCTCCACATTTCCCTTGAATTAAATTTGGGAAATCGAGTCGAGCTAGAGACTCATAATAAATAAATCAAGCATCGTATAACTAGGTTAGATTTTTACCTTTTCCACCCTTTCCACCCTTTTTCACCTTCACCCATTTCCACCAATAAGTGTAATGGGAGCCAAGTAGGTTGTGTTTTGTTATGTTGTGTAGAGACATGTGCTTTAATGATCCACTTTTGGTGCTTTTCACACGACCCGTGATCCCGTGTTCCCATGTACCCGGTTATCTTTGATTTGTTTTTGCTATTGTGATTCAATTTTGTATATAAATAAAGTTGTAAAATTGATCACATTAGTTGTCTCTTTCTTAGCAAGATTTAAACCACGTGCACAATGTCCTAAGTGTAGGTGAGTTTACTTCCACATGCTTAAACATTGAGAACAATGTTTATATTAAGTGTAGCGGAGTCTTCTATCGAAGTTAAGTGGGCTTTTCCATGAATATGTCCTCATTTTAACTGGGAAATTAATATTTTTCACCGTTTTTCAAAATTTTTGATCTATTTTGGCCTAGTAGTATTTTTCATATATTTTCTTTTATTTTGTCATCACCATAATATGTATATATTCCATTTCATGAATAAAGTCAAAAGAAAAAAATGAATAAATAAAATGGTTTTAACAAGTTTAGACGTCTTTGATATATTAGGCCCGTCGTAAATATTTTGACTCAACCCGAGTTTACTTATTTGAGTTTACTCTAGCTAGTATCCTTAACCATATGGACCTTAATTGGTTTATTTGGCTAAGCATCCACGAGTCTCGTTACTTGAGATTTTAAATTGTGGAGAATGAGAGATGATAGAAATGATAATAAGTTTAAAGGTTAATTCTTTCTTATATGGGTTTTTGTGGCTCTTTCTTCCCGCTTGTATATTTAATTTCTTAAAAAATGAGGATTTTTTCGGTTTAGATTTGATATTTTAGCTCTTAACCAACTCTTTTATTTCCTTGTAATTAAAGCATGAACACATTGAGGATGCCAGCGTTATGGACTTCCGACTAAGGTGGCTCATAACCACTAAGTAGGAGGTATTCAGACCATGGGACCACGAAATTTGGCCTACTATATATATCATAAATAAAGAATAATAAGATTAAAACATGATCTCAAGGAGCCTTAGGGTGTGGGAAATGTAGCACAAACCTTGTCATTAGAGCCTTAGGGTGTATGGCATGGTAAGTGTTTAATAAAAATTGATAAATAATCAATTCCCTTGTTTGTGGTTAAAGGAGCCTTAGGGTGTGGATCATAGATAAGGAGCACTTTTAAATCTTAAAGATCCTAATGGTATATGATTGAATTTGCTAAACTTCACTATAAAGTCAACATGACTTTGGAGGAAATAATAATAAGTAGTAGTACTATTGGCCAAATTTTGCATCCGGGAATTTATTCCCTAAATCGTGTTAAATTATCCTTGATGTGGGCTTACTTTAGTGACAACGTTTTGAGGACGAGGGTAGGTTCTAAGTGTCGGGTTTACACCGTTTTGCCTTCATTTTGGACTAATAATTATTTAATAAGTCAAATTAGCCTACGAGTGAATGATAATCTTTAAAATCTAGAGATACAACTTAGGTATAATGGAGAAGGAGTTTCACAATTGTCTTATATAAGTGGTTTTAACGTGAGAACTTATGGTAAACAATGATCTTGTTTTTATACTTGGTATGTGAAACGTGAAACTTGAGGGTGATTAATATTCAAGACACCATCCCTAATTTAAGTCTTATATTTCTTTACAAGTTTCTTCCATCAAACAATTTAAAAGTTAAATAATTGAATGGAAATTGTTATATCTTTTGCTACCTTGAATAAAGCTTTTATCTTTTCATGGTTCTTTAGGTTTTTTCATTTTAGTAGTAATAGTATATCGTAATAAAGGCTGAGATGGGTTAATTATGATGAAAAATTTAAATTTGTGCTTTAAATTATGCATTGCATGGGGACATTGCAATGGTCAAGTGTAGGGGATTTAATAAGTGTGTAAACACTTATCCTTTTACCACTTAAGACAATGAAAAACGAGACCAGAATGTGTAATTAATATCATAAATGTCGGAATTATGCGTGGTGTGTGTTTTTGTTGTGAAATAGGTACAAAAGATCAAAAGGAAAGAAAAGACGGGATTTCACGGTCATTTATCAAAAAAAAGTCAAAGATAAAGTCAAATATAAAGTCAAAGGACCAAAAAGTGCCAAAAAATGAAGTTTGGAGGGCTTAAGTGAAGATTTTACAAGAAGGACCATTTTTTCCAATCTCCAAAGTCACCCACTAATAAACCACATTGAAGAGCACAAAATTACGAATCTAACGATCCCGACCTCGCGTCGTAACTCCTTACGTTTTGTTTTCTATAAATTTTTAAAGTTTATTAAGTTTTTAAATTAAATAAATAAATTTTAATACTTAAATAAAATACATAATAAAAATAAAATTATATTTACGAAAATTAATAAATATAAAAATAAAAATATAGTTTTTATAAAAATATAAATAATTTTCCGTATATTATTATTAATTTTATTATTTTATTATTATTATTATTATTATTTTAATTATTATTATTATTATTATTATTATTTTATTTTTTTATTTTTTTTATTTTTTTATTATTATTATATTATTATTATTATTATAATAAACAGTTAACATGAAGTTTGATGGGAGTCTAGACACAAGTTGTGCTCCACTCCTTTCTGAATACAAAAGCTAAATAAATAAAACAAAGTCAACCTGGTCAAGCAAGGGGGTCAACTCGCCAGTCAACGAAGCCATGAAGGGTCATGTAATAGATTGAGCATATATAAAACTAAAGGTCTGCCAGTACTACTGGCTAGCACCTTTGACCCTGAACCTAAAGACCCGAGTTCGATTCTCGGCAAGGTATAGGCTGGGGATTATATCTCCTATGCCACGTGGCACCACCTCAGTGGTCCACGTGGCGATCTGACCCGACCCGCTTCAGGCCGGTTCAACCTAATTCAGACCAGCTGGTCCAGACCCGGTCCAGACCTAAACCAGACCAAGTTCAGACTCGGTTCAAACCGGTCCAGACAAGGTGACGTCAGCATGACGTCAGTAACACGTGGCGGCGGCTGGCCAATGCCAGCGCGCCACGTGTCACTAATGATTAATAAATGTGAAGGTGGCAGGTCCGAGGTTCAGAACGGCAGCGGCCAATCATAGGCTGACACATGGCAGCGGCGTCGACGTGTCTCCGAGGAGCAGATGTGGCAGGATGGCGCAGAGGTGGTAGAGGAGCAGTGGTGACTGGCCAATGGGGTGATGACACGTGGCGGCGACGCCGCCACGTTAGTCCGAGGTAGCAGTCCTAGGTAGCAGTGGTTGGGCGGCTGGCCAATTAGAAGAGGACATGTGGCAAAGGCGATGATAACTATGAGAAAGGGCGTGTGTCAGCCCAATGATAGGCACATGATCCCATTAGCTTCTACAAGGGACGAAGGAAACAAGAGAAAAGCTACCTGTCCCAATAGTGGCGTAGCTTTCATGCTAAGTTGGAGATAGGGAAATTACTATAATACCCCTATGTTGGCTGATTATATAAAGCCTCCCTCTCCCTTTATTTTTCACTAGTTTTCTTTATAGTTTTTCATATAGTTTTAAGTTGTATTTTTCTTTCAAAAATCTTGTACTAGCTTATTAATTAAGATTTTTATATTAATAAAATTAAAGTTTTAGCTTAATCTCTTAGTTTATTCTCATTCTTCCGTTCTTTTTATTTTCTTTATAATCTAGCTTATTATTTGGGATAAGTTTTTATAACTTTTTCCTAATAAGTTAGATTTATATACAAGCTTATTTCAAGCTTATTGTTGCCTTACTTTCATAGATCTAGCTTATTGTTGGATTATTTATTTAATTAGCTTTTTAGCTTTTTAAATCTCATAAGTTCTAAGCTTAGGCTTACAACTTATTTATAAGCTAGCTTTTTATTTAAAGTACTTTTAGTTTTTATCTATTAGTTTTTAAATCTATTAGTTTTAAGTTTTAAAAATTAAAAATATATTCATAAAACCCAAAAAATAGTTATATCTATTAGTTTTTTATATTAATTAATTTAGATCTATAAGTTTAGAGCTTAAGATTTAAATTAGTTTTATAAATCCTTAAAAATAGTTTAGATCTATTAGGTTCTTAAATAGATTAAGTAGATCTATAATTTTTAACTTTAAAATTTAAAATACTTTTATAAAATATAAAAAATTTCTAGATCTATTAGTTTTATTTGAATCTCTTTATCATATAATAATTATTGCTTATTATCCTAAACATTTATGTTTTCTTTGATCTCGGCGTATCGATCTATCATTACTGAAGAAAAGCTTATGGGTTGAATAGTTTTGATTGATTAGTTCAAATAGTCAGAGCGTTTGGTTGGCGAAAGTTGTGTAATTTTGGGTAATTTGAAAGGCCGTATACTTTACGGGCCAAATTAAGGTTTTGCTTTTGATAATTTTGGTATTGGGAGGCCTTGTATTTTACGGGCCATATTGTGGTTATCATGTTGATGGTTGTTTGTTTAGAACGATTATCTTTGGACTATGGGTACTAGTTTTTCCTTTTTTAATTTCTAGCTTAATCGCTTTAGTTTTATTAATTAGATCGTTATAGTTTAAATTGTTTCATAAAATTCATTTTTCATAAAAATCGGTTTAATTAGTTTAGATCTTATTATTGTTTTAAAAAATAGATTAAAAGTTTTAAAAATTAGATTTCATTTAGATAAGCTTATTATTAGTAAAAAATTTATACCTTTTTGTGATTATTAAGCTTATTAGTATATAAAGTTTATAGCTTTATCATCTAAAAAGTTTTATAAGCTTAAAAGGTTGAAGCTTTACGCTTTATTTTTAAGTTTATCTTTATGATTTCATTTTTTTGTCACTTTTATTTGCTATTACGTGTTTGCATTTAGATTAATTTCACATTTAGATTTATTTTTAATTATTATTTATTTTTGTTGCATCTAGATCTAAATTCGTAGTTTAATTTTATATTGCATTTTAGAATAGTTTTATGTGAATTAATTGCGATTTTATTTTTTATATATTCCTTTACCCTACATATTTTTCATATTTTGAGTTTAATTAGACAATTGTTACCAAACAATTATTATTAACCAAAAACTAATAAATCTTGTGTTAAGTTGTGAATCAATTCGAGTCGAGTCGAGGAAAACGATATACTAAAAAATTGCTACATTAGTTAACCAAAGAAAAACGTCAATTTAATGTTTTATTAAGTGATGAACGTCAAAAAACGTACCTTACCACAACAAAAGTAAACGAACTTGAACAGAGGCTTTCTATGAATACCACCGATTCTGCTAAATTCTTGACGAAAACAAACAAGAGGTTGAAAGATTAAAACAAGATTTCAAAAATAGACAAGGCAAAGATTGTAACACCCCACTTTGATAAGTGGACCGTTACGCGTAATTATGGCGTGTCATCAAAGCATGCAAGGTAATATGTACAAAAACATACATGACCATAGGGAAAACCGGAATCAAACATCGATTCCCAACATAAGCCCAAAACATAAATAAAGCATAAGAAATGAAAAGGACTAAACAAGTGTCCAAATAAGAATAAGTATAAGAAGGCAAAAGGAGAAGAAGTCTAAGGCAACTTCCATCCTATGCACGTCCTCCAAATGCTCAAGTCTGTCCTTGGTACCTGCCGTTTTGGGACATGGAAAGGAAAGTAATGGCTGAGCAAATACGCTCAGTGGACAGATATATGACATAGTATGAATGACTGAAAACCTGGAACATGTTCATAAAACTGGTTTTATAGTTTAAAAAGACTTATGTTTCTATGGAAATCTGTTTTAATTAGCAAACTAGGCCATATAGGTCATGAGGTTCCACCGCGCATGAATACTTGGAAGGGAGACCTCATCATGTAGTTAGAGGGGTTGCCTCTAATTAAATAGTCTGGGTAGGAGGGATCAGCTCCTAGTGAAGGATGCAAGGCACACATCGCATTCACTATGATAATACTGATAAACATGTAACTAGGATGCACCCATACGCCCCACTTGATAATATAATATAATGGCCAAAACTGAAAAGGGACGCCACGAGCAATCACTTCGTCGTGGGGAAGTCATAACACTGGTGCCTCCAGTATTATGGTTATGGTACCTCCATAACTCGGTGACAATGATCATTCATATATATGGCTTAGGCTCTTATTATAACATAAGTATCAAACATATAAAACAATTACTGGGAAAACAATTGGCTGCAAACGGGGAATCCTAATAAGAAAAGAATGTCCATACTGAAAGGACGGGAAATCCGTACCTTATCTCTAGTGAACGGAAAAGACGAACGAAAGAAATTCCTACTCCGATCTCACTAATGCTACATAAATAGTATACATGTATAAGTATTCTATTAACTGAGTACTTAACTGATTATATCATGTCTTAGCTTGTTTTATATGTTCATGTCTTGTTTATTGATTTTAAGGTTATGCTGTGTTTATCATGTATTCTATGTATTCTGATTAAGTATTATTTGTACTTCTTGTATTATTATACTTGTTGTGTAATAATAAGTAACTTTCTAAAAATAGTAGGTTTCCTAAAATAGAAAGTTTCCAAAATATATTAACTTCTTAAAATAGACCAGTTTCTAAAAATAGTAAGTTTCCTAAATTAGAAAGTTTCCATATTTAGAAATAAGCTGAATTAATAAGCTAATAATATAAGCTTAACTTTACAGATTAAATATCATAATTCATGTTATAGTATAGTTTATTAATAATAACATGTTAATTAATAAACTATAGGTTATATGATTTAATTAAAATATAAGTATGATTTAATCAAAATAAAGTGCATAAAATACTAAGGTTAAAACATGTATTAATATTATATTAATTATAACCTAAGTCATGATTATTAATTAATTATATTCCATGTTTTAATAATTAATTAATACTATAGTCTAAATTAAATAAATAAATACTTAGGTTAAAACATGTATTATTTATTAAATAATAATTAACCTAAGTCCATGATTTAATTAAATTAATTACATGTCATGTTTTAATTAGTTTAATATCTTGTTAAAATAAATGCTTGTAAAATAAATTACTTGAACATATTTTAGTCATGAACCGGACCCGTGTATTAAATTTAGACATGTCGCGAAACCGGACCCGGAACCCCTTGAACCGGTCCGAACCAAACACCCCTTAACAGTGGCAAACCGGCTTGGCCGGTTGCCATTGTTTTCGTTAAGCTGTCCCCGGCATAAGTCGGTGGTCTTGTATCGGCTAACCGCTGCCTAACAGCGGGTTCCCACCCGCTGTGTGCCGGTGGTTGCCACTGCTGCGCATTGTCCCCCTGCTTGACCCACTCTAGCCACCGACTTGGGCCGGTGGTGTTTGTTTGTTGCTGTCGAGACCCCCAAACACCACAAGGACACCCCGACTCATGTGGGGGTCCCTTGTACCCTGCTGCCGAACCACAACCAACCACACCGAGACATAAGTCTCGGTTGGTGGTGCGAACCAAAGACGCCGAGAGCCATGGGCTCTTGGTTTGGGTGTCGGTCGAGCAAAACAAAACCCAAAACACCTTTTAATTTCCCCCCACTATGATTTATAACATGTTTTAATCTTGTTTTTAACAATCCATGATCATAGGTTCATAATAAAATTAAAAAAATAATAAAAAGAAAGGTTTTTACGGATTACCTAACGTGTGGAACAAAAGGAGAACGATCACACGAACACAATGCTTGAATAACTTAACCAAAAACTAAAATCAAACACCCTCCTTGGTGTTGTTTTGCCGGCGGCCAAAGAGAAAGAAAAAGGGAACTAGGGTTTTTTTTAATATTTTGTGAAAACTCTGTGAATGAATATTGTGTTTCCCCTTTTCTATTTTGGTAACAAATATTGTGGGCTTGGCCCCTTTCTCCTCTTGATGTCCGCGGCTAAAGGGGCCCACATAGGGAAACCTAAAGTTTTCCCGTGCCTAAAATATTACGTGTTCGTATGCTCGTGTTTACGTGTTACGTTATTATTAATTATTCATGTTATTGCTAAATACTTGTCCGTAACGATATTAATCATATAATATTAATTAAGTACATAATTACGTGTTCGTGATTTTTACGTTCATGATTTCATGTTCGTGTTTATAATTGTTATTGTTAATAATTATCGTGTACTATCACGTACTTAATTATTTTCGGGTAATTATACGTACATAACTTCTGAAATTACTAATCCTGACACGTGTTCATGCTATAAAAGGAATGTTTTAATATGTACGTACGCTTATTAAGTGTACTGTTCATGGTAAAAGCATGCGGGTTTTACAACTCTTCCCCCCTAAAAGAATAATTCGTCCCCGAATTATAGATAAAATAAACTGAAAAGAACATAAACGTGACATGACTGACAAGGACATGGAACGTGACGTGCCTGCAAAGAACAAAATTGATTTATGGAAGGATGAGAGGATAAAATCCGGAGGGACTCCTCCGTTTCCAAGTGGCTTCCCTCTTGGAATGGTTCCTCCACAAGATCTTGACAAAAATGATAAATCTTGGTCGTCTGGACCTTGACTTGAAAATTCGTAAATGTTCATGGTTATCAACGTAAGATAGGTCCCCTGAAGTAAATCGAGGGAATAAGAATTAACGTGCAGGGGTAAATGAAACGTTACAATGCAAAACAACCTTGACTAACTGATAATAGTAACTTCTTAGCAATGATGCGCGAGACACTACTGAAACGTAGTACGTGAACAATTGTGAACGCGATACGTGAACAATTGTGAACGTGATACGTGGAGATATGGTGACTGTAACATGAGAAAACATATGGTGATCAATGATACGTGTAACATATCGTGAACGTGATATAAGAAACGTGGAATGAACATGACATGTGAAACATATTGTGAACATGGAATACGGCGGCGGTAACGCCAAACGCTATATGGTGAGACGTGGAATGTGACGTGAAACGTCTGTCTGAGGATAGCGAGTTATACTAAACTTGAGTCTGGTCTCTCAAGTTCTTGCAAAACTTCCTAGAATGAAAATGAATGTAAAATCGTAAGCCAGGATACGATCATGAACGTGAATAGTGTCATGAACGTGAGTGTGAAAGCAAGTCATAAAATTAGAACAAGGACGTGAATGTAAATAAGGAGCACAAATGCGAACCTTTTTCTGGCCCGATAGCTGAGGGATTACCATGTGATCGGATGAGCCTTGGCTGGAACATGTCCGATCAATATGCTGGCTCTGAAATCCTTGCGGATGTAAGGATTCTGCAGACTTGGTCAAACTGTTGAAAATAACCTAGATAGCAACATGCTTTTTCTGATTTTGCGTTAATCTGGTAACCAAACTCCATGGAGATTTTGTCCCATTTCTGTTCACAATTTTTGATGGTGGAAAAACATCTCAGTCTATTGGTGTTCTATTTTAGCATGTTGGTATGACAGGTACTTAGATATGAACGTAAATGTATCTTGCTTCATAAAAACTTGATATCTAGAAGTTTGCAGAACTATGAGTCTCCTAAATTAGACTTTCTTAGTGTAGGATTTTCTTGGAAAACCTAACGTAGTGTAGGGTCCTCCCCTTTACGCATAAGCTGAGTCATGGTAAGATTAACCGTGAGAATCCATGTGATTCAGCGTGTCACTGTAATCAACCAGAGCTTATATTGGAAAATTTCATGTTGAAATGTCTCCTATCGTAGAATTTGCAACATATTGCAAATATAGTCTTCCTACTCTTCTCTAAACTTAGAGAAAATCATGTTGTCCTCGATGAAAACACTGATGAATTTGTTTATGAGTTCATGGAAACTCCATTTATTAAGTCCATAATGCTGCTAGAACATTTATGAGACTAATACCAAAATCATGAATCTAGCATGACTGAGTCGTGTACGAACAGCAGTCATGGAAATGTCCTGCTCTTTCACTCGTCACTATTGGCAGCATGATCATGAATCTGATCTTGGAAAAGTTCTTAACACCCTAAAGTCGATTGGACATGTTGTCAATACGTGGAGGGGAATAAGCGGTTATGAATGGTGATTTGCTTAAATCGACGGTAGTCGACACATAATCTCATGTCACCGTCATGCTCCTTGAAGGTTCTTCTGGAATGTATGGGAAGATTTTGGAATAATCGGCTGGTTATGCATAAAAGGAACTTCAGTTGTCGTGTCTTAACTGACAGCTAGAAAGTTTTAGCAGCCATGGCTAATAAAGCACGTGCTTGTAAAGCATAGATAATCTGTATAAATTTTCCTGATGGAAAACCATGCTGAATGGATTTAGGAGCCTGAACATTACTGTACATAATCATGAATCGTAGCATGGTGTGTTGTTCGTAGTCCATAATTAGGATTAAATTCAACTTGCATCTGTCCGAGGTAATGCGTTAACAGCTTGGATCTTATCATTAGTCTGAAGGAAAACCTTCGTATACATGGGTGATACGAATGGCGTCCTTTATGGTCATGAATATATTAAATATGTCTGCAAGAAATGAAAGTATCATCAAGAAAACATGACAGATCTCACTGATACGCCGGTGATGGTACTTAAATTCTTGTGTCCTGATTAGTACATGGAACAACGAAATGGACATACCCTTTGGAGGGTACTTTGAATTTCTTAGGGATGTTCCAGAATTGGACATGAGTCATGTGTCTTGACTCGTGTCTTGGGAAAAATATAAACATGACATGTGTCTTGACAGGTGTCTTGACATATGTCTTCTGAAATTATACGTGAGACATGTGTCTTGACTGATGTTTTGACATGTGTCTCAAGGTGTGAAACAAATTGAACTACAAATATTAGGTTACTATGCCATAATTGGCGGATCGGTTGGACTACTGAACCTTCATATTTCTGATCACGTTCGTGGCCAGAGCTTCTGTTACAATTGCTAGGATAGTTGTTGTCACCGTCGTAGTTACTATCGTATTGTCTGTCAGTTCCATAATGGTCATTCTTTTGACGGTGATTCATGTAACTAATCATCTGAGTGGTCGGATGGTGCCGGTTCATACTCATATGACTGAAAAGATAATTGGACGACGTGTGACATGTAACTAAGAATTAGGATCATGGATTGTGATGGAAATCGCCTGATGGTGAAGCATCTCCTTGTCCGATCACTTTGATATAATGCCTTTGTCTTCGTCTGGTAAAATCTCTAGGTTGTGAACAGCATCCACATATCATAGCGTCTCCAAATAGTCAGCAGCATCAACTTTTAGTAACGTCTCCCAGTTATGAGCGGCATCAGCATCTGGTAGCATATCAACAAGTGGAATACGCCTAAGATGATTTAGGATCGACTAGCGAACACTCGTGGAGCATTGCAAGTAAAGTACACCTAGATTAAGGTACGTGTAATACACATGGGATACGTTACATGGAGTACACATGGAATGCACATGAAATGATCGGTATGGGGTCGATCATTTGTCATGATTTAAAGGAAAAAAATTGGTTAAACGGTTAGAAAACCATCATGATAACCTGGCAATGCAAGCATATACATCATTCTGGTTTCAGAGAGAAATGCTAAAGTGTGGTTAAACAAAATTCAATGATGATCCTGAAAGCATGATTAATGAAAACCAACTATGACTATCATGAAAGCAGGATTAAATGAAATCCAACAATGTCTTGCATGCGAGCATAAACAACAAAAGAGACGTAAGACGTAATCAATATGAAGACGAAATCATCATGAAAAAACATGAAACAACTTAACATGAAGGAGTATACAACATAATCAGCATGAAAACGAAGTTAACCATGATAGTATGAAAACATACTTGACATAAAAAGACATAGTAACTTATGCGGGGACATAAAAATTTTTATGATAGTAATGAAATGAATCCGAAGATCGCTGGTGTGGACGACCATGGGTCGGTTCATAAAAATAAAATTTGACATGATTTATTTGATCAGGTTATGATACAAAATCATGAGAAAAAATTTTATGCATGTAAACATGAAATTTATGCATGAAACAGTGTATGGATGCATGATAATGAAAATGACATGACGAGGATGAACGCCTATGGGTCGGTTCATCAAAACAAAATGGTTCGATTAAAAGCACATGCGACTAAATATGTCCAGTCATTTACCAACCATTACTTAGTCAAAATACCTACAACAATAATACATGAAATAAATGAGTGAACTAACCTGTCAAAACTTAACAGAAATTTTTTTATGTGCCCAGTTATGATCTACTTGTTGGAATTTATAAAAACCTTTTACCATATTAACACATTAAAAATCACGAGTACGCAGCAGAATATAGGATCACGTATAGACAAGTAATTAACATGAACGATAAAGAAACGCGTACCTTTTAGCGTTGGATTAAACTATAATAAGTGTGAAAACACTTATCCCTTTACCACTTAATTATAATAAAAACAAGACCAAAACATGTATTTAATGTCGTAAAAGGCAGAATTATGCGTGGTTTGTGTTTTTGTTGTGTTTTAGGACCAAAAGATGAAAAGGGAAGAAAACACGGGCTTTCACGGGCTTTTATCGAAGAAAAAGACAAAAGACGAAGTCAAAAGATCAAGAGTGCAAAAAGAACGGAAGTCAAAGGCCTATTCTGAAGATTTATCGAAGAAAAAGTCTAAAGACGAAAGTTTAACGAAGTCGAAGAACCAAGTCTAATAAAAGAAGAAAATTATAAAACAAGTTCATTTTAAATTGACAAATCCCGAGACAACGTCGAGAAAGACGAAGAAATAAAAAGACGAAGAGACAAAGAGAAAGATAGAAGCAACCAACACCACATCACCTTCTCCTATAAATAGCCTCATTATCCTTCATTAGGAGGTGTTAGATCATTAGTTAGATTATTAGATAGATTAGTTTAGGAGTAGGAGTAGGTTAATTACTTTCTCTCTCTAAACTTTCTTTAATGTTTTCAAGCTTTTCAATTTTAATCTTGTAATTTTGAATCTTTAATCTTCATCTTAATTTCAAGCTTTGTATAATCATTCTCATCCTTCCTTTCTTGATTTAAATCTATTTTTTTTGTTTGATTAATCATGTAGTTTGTTTGATGTTATTGCTTATTTGATTGAGTGCTTATTTCTTTGTTCTTATTGTTTTTCTTGTGTTTGATTGTTTTAGCTTATTGTGCTTCTTGCTTAATGTGTGTTTGTTTTATTTTTAATTAAGTGTTTTGAATAGTTTAGTCTTTTAAAAGTTGATTTTAAATATTTTGTTTATTTAGTGTTTTTAAAGTTTTTGATTTGTGGATTATTAGATTTTTCTTAAAATTAGTATGGTTAAAGTTTTGGTTAAGTGCTTATTTGGTTTTTCTTATTTTCAGTTTTTTCTTATCCGGGTCTTAAAACCCTTTTCCCGAGTTGTAGGCAAAACTTATTCTGGATTACTTGTAGTTCATAGTTATTCCGGATTATACATCGAATCAACATTCTGAATTACATATACATAGTGGATTCTGGATTAGGTCTTGATCTCACATATTCCGGATTGTGCTTTGTATCCTCATTCCGGATTAGGTGCAAATCCCATATTCCGGATTAGTTGATAAGCTAGGGATTCCGGATTGTGTTTTGCTTGTGTATTCCGGATTGCATTGTGCTTGTGGATTCCGGACTGCATTGTGCTTGTGGATTCCGGATTGTGCTTTGTATCCTCATTCCGGATTAGGTGCAAATCCCATATTCCGGATTAGTTGATAAGCTAGGGATTCCGGATTGTGTTTTGCTTGTGTATTCCGGATTGCATTGTTCTTGTGGATTCCATATTGTCTGCAAAATCACAATCCGGATTAGGTTAAGTAGTGTCATTCCGGATAGTTAGAAGAATATAGATTCCGGATTGTGCACATAGTATTTGGTATTCCGACTTACGTTTTAAATGTTATTCTTAATTATGTTTAGTACTTGTTTCCCGAATTGTTTTTGAATTTTATTTTTCCCGCCATTTTTACTTAGCTTTATTTTAAATTGTCTTATTTAGTTTTATTTTCAAATCCACTTTTAATCAAGTTTTAAGTTACTTTAATTTCTTTTATTTTTAGTTTATGGCTTTAAAGTTTTCATTTTTATTTTAATTTTAAATAGTTAATCAACGACATTTTCTTTCTTTTACCAAGAACAACTAAGTCACACTTTTAACCGTGATCAATTCGATTAGACATAATCAAGAACACATTTTTCTATATTAAAATGGCACCGCTGCCGGCTCTTTTCGTAAAGATTAACGGTTTTTTGTGAGAGACGCGTTGGATTTTGGGATTCGTTCACTTTTGAACGTTATTTTTCTTGTCAAATTTTCAAAAATTTTCAAAAATACATAAAAATTTAAAATTTCAAAAAATCCAAAAACATTTAAAAAATCATAAAAAGCATTTTTTTCAAAGTTTTGCACCAAAAATATTCCTCTTACTTCTCTATTGTGTTTAGTTCTTAATGGATTCGTATGTTGATTGTGTAGGGTGTGGAAGACCATCTTTTGGTAGTCAATCCTGTCAACGGTGTTCATGCGAATGGTGCGGAATGGATATCCCTAATTACGAATTTGGACGTTTTCTATCGTGCAATTCGATCAATTCATACTTTAATTCATCCTTCACCTCTAATGACACTATTTAACCTCTTCAATATATGAGGATCCGTATCCGCAAAATGCACCGGGTTTTTCTCAATACCCGTATTATAACAATTGTGGGGGCCCTCACGATACTTCTTATTGTCAACCGATGAATTATTATGAACCAAATCCGTGCTATAATTCCGGTTTTCATAATTTTGAGCCCCCACAATACACCCTCGATCATCAATCTTCTTTGAATCCGAATGAGGTAACACAAGCACTTCTTTTGAAACTTTATGACGGTGTAATTCGACTAAAAGAAACATGGGAGGAGGAAAAGCGACAACGACAAGAACAAGTATCTAATCTTAGTGATTATACCTCTCCGCCTCCTGTGCGTTCCTTTTATTATTATGATGACGCAGATGATATCTTTGATCTCAACCCATCTTCTGAGATTACTACTCCTACTCTTGATATCCCAAATACATCGAAGGATTGTGATACATCCGGTGAGATTAGTGAATTTGGTCTTGACAAATTATTTGATGAGGTTTTTGATGAACCAACTTTTGCGGAGCTTACGGACGAGGTCGCTCTTAATGATGATTTTTTTCCATGCTATGAGAATTTCACTTTTAAAAGTCCTCATTTTTCCCCATTTCCTCCGGGAGATGAGGGCCATGTTGATTTATTCTCTCCGACTTACGAGCAGTTCACCAATGAACTTGGTCTTGTAGATGAGGTGGAAGACGTTATTCTTCGCGACAAATTACTGAAAGTTCATCTTCTTATTGCTGAAATTGAAGCGTTGAATTTTGCTCCTAATATCGAGTCTTTATCCCCGGCTCTTACTCCCGTTGAGAATAATGATACATTTATGGAGGAAATCGACATTCTCTCAATACCTCCGGTTATTGATGATGATGACACGGAGGAGGATATTCTTTTTAATACTTTGATTCATGAAGATATTGTCCCCAGTCCCCCTCCAGAGCACCTTTCATCATATCCTTTAGAGACCATTACTGAGGATGAGTGCTTTGACCCGGGAGGTGACATTGACCATTTTATGTTTGACACCTTTACGGCTTTACCGCTTAGTGACCATCATATGTCTATTAGGGATGAAAATTTGCTTCCTTTACCCGCCCCACCTCCCGCGGATCATGATTTCACATTCTTTTCATATGTTGAGAGGACTTTTCTACCCTTCAAGACTTATCCTCCTGCCTCTCCTTTATTATGTTCCTCCGGGACCGAGGACAAGATTTTTGATCCCGTTATTACATTAGAGGATTCCCCATGGACAACTTAATTCGGGGTTGAGTCAGGCTCGTGACTCGGTTACCAAAAACAAGCACCTCTCGGGAGGCAACCCAGTATCTATCCTTTTTATCCGTTTTCCTAATAAGTGTAGGGGAGCCCTCGTATGTGTTTGTTGTTTTCTTTCTTATGATGTGCAGGGATTGGAGCTTTCAAAGATTCACTTTTGATGACCCGTGATTCCGTATACCCGTCTTACCGGTTCTATCCTAAACTCTTTTGATTCACTATTTTATATTCTTCAATATTAAAATAGGAATCACTTTAGTTGTCTGTTCCTTAGCAAGATTTAAACAACGTGCACAATGTCCTAAGTGTAGGAGAGTTTACTCCCACATGCTCAAACATTTAGGACAATGTTTATATTAAGTGTAGGGGGACTTCTATCGGATTTAAGTGGGCTTTTCCATGAATTTGTCCTCATTTTGACCGGAAAATTGATTTTTCGACATTTTTCAGAATTTTCGATCTATTTTAGCCTAGTTTTATTTTCCTTTGTTATCGTTATTCTCTTTCATTGCTAGAATAAATTTTAATAAAATGGTTTTAATGAGTTTATATATCTTTGATATATTAGGCCCGTCATGAATCTTTTGACTCAACCCGAGTTTACTTATTTGAGTTTATTCTAGCCAGTATCCTTAACGTGTTTAAATCAAGTTTTGCTAGACTTTTATATAGGGAACTTTAAAACGCGAAAGTCTTAACTCATACGGGTTTAAGAACAAGAACTTTTCGCAAGATCCTATAATTGATCCTAGAAAGTCGTTTATTAAGGGAACTTTAAAATGCAAATTCTAAACTTGAAAAAGTCTAAGAAGTTGCAATATCCTATAGATGACTTGAAAACCGAAAACTTTGATTAAATAGGCTAAGCATCCACGAGTCTTATTCCTTGAGAATTTAAATTGTGGAGAACGAGAGATAATAGAGTCAATTATAAGTTTTGTAATCTTTCATGAATTTATGTGAGTTAATTATAAGCTTTTTCTCCCATCGCTTGCTAATAAATAATTGCAATAAATAAGGTCGTACGATTTGAAAAGTTACTTAGCTTCTAGCACAAGATCGTTTAAAAGTTGCTCAAAATTAGTTAGAGTTCATAGCCAAGGCATAACTTATTGAAGCGAGATGCGAAGATTGGCGAATCCAAAAAGGCCCTAACAAGGCACGAGGGCTACATTTTGTTGCTAAAGATCCAAAGTGAGGTGAAGAATCATTTATCAAAAATCAATATGAAGGATCAAGACACACGACGAAAAGAAAATACTCCCCTAAAGATCATGGAGAACTCTATCTGAAAAGACCCTAACAAGGTATAAGGATAAATAGATCCAAGTCCTAAAAGGAGGCGGATCGTTGTATATCAAAATCCCAAATAAAGATTGGAGAAAAATGAAGAAGTCGTGATCCAAGTTTGAAGAATCTCTCAAAAACTTCAAGCGAAGAAATTCCTATTATGAAGAGAAGACCATTATTTCAAGAACGTCTCTTAAGATTCGAAGTATGAAGTCAACGCCAAATATCGATCCGAGAAAGGTCTCAAATCGTGAAATGAGTTATGCCAAGATATGAACTTTATGAGGTTTAAGAAGAAGTTTTAAATGATTTGTCCTTTAGCTAACTATTGATTAAATGTCCTACTTTATTTTCGGCCTAAATAAACTATCGAAATAAGTAAAAAATGCATCCTCGTGATCATTCAAGACAAAAATAAAATATAAGAGACACACCTAGGAATAAGGGAGTCTAAGTGAATAATTGAGCCACATGAGTAAGTGTTAGCTTTACTAACTTATAATAACAATGACCTTATTTTTAAGCTTGGTATGGGGAACGTGAAACTTCAGGGTGATAAAAATTCATGACAGCAAAGCGCTATGTAAGTCATAGATTTCTTTACTTGTTTCTTCCTTCAAACATTTTGTAACTTTCTGACTTTTTAAGTTTCCTTAGTGTCTAGTGTTTAATAAAGGCCAAGGTGGGTTAATTATGATGGAGAATGTAAATCGTGCTTTGAAATTAATGTATCGCATGTGGGCATTGCAATGGTCAAGTGTAGGGGATTTAATAAGTGTGAAAACACTTATCCTTTAACCACTTAATTATAATAAAAACAAGACCAAACGTGTATTTAATGTCGTAAAAGGTGGAATTATGCGTGGTTTATGTTTTTGTTGTGTTTTAGGACCAAAAGATGAAAAAGAAAGAAAACACGGGCTTTCATGGTCTTTTATCGAAGAAAAAGACAAAAGACGAAGTCAAAAGATCAAGAGTGCAAAAAGAACGGAAGTCAAAGGCCTATTCTGAAGATTTATCGAAGAAAAAGTCTAAAGACGAAAGTTTAACGAAGTCGAAGAACCAAGTCTAATAAAATAAGAAAGTTATAAGATAAGTTCATTTTATATCGACAAATCCCGAGATGTTAAACAAGTTTCACTCTAACACGGCTTTATAATCCGGAGGTCGGGGAGGATTGAACAAGTGTTTAGCTATTTTAGTGAGAGAAACAAGAGAGAAATAAAGATGTGTGTTTATTTCTAGAGAGAGAAGTAGAAATTAGAAAATGTTAATCCTCACCCCTCCATGGAAGTATGGAGGGGTTTATATAGCACGGGACTTGGACTATTACATATGACAATATTAGTCCTTGCAAGTCCCGACTATGTAACTAATGTAATTTCGTTAGTCGCACACATTTTAAGGCTAACAATGTTCCCCGAATGTGGAGACATATGAAATTACTTACAATGTTCCTAACAAATGTAAATACAACAAAAATATGACAGTATTAAGTTTGCTTCCAATACTGAGGATGACGTCGTTGTCTTCAAGTCTTCTAGAAAAACTTATACCCTAGTTTGAATCCTCTTTGTCTTTGCTTGTTGAGGAACCATTGTATCATGTATTAACTGGATTAACTTCCCCCCAATTCATACCACATGTCTTGAAATGCTTTCTTCATAGTCTTCTTTTTGACGAAGCTTCTGAATCAGCTTCCCCCCAAACCAATATCCTGTCTTGAGCAGAATCTGTAGCTTGAGCAATCTTCTATCTTTGACATTTAAAGTGGACAGCGGAATTTTGTAGTAGAAGAAGCAAACGACACCAAGTAACTACTACCTTGACATTTTTGGTCTTCATGATTATGTTTTTGGGGGAACTTGTAAGAAATAAACAACAAATCTTCTCACGCTTGTAGAATACTTCCCCCTGGAAGTTGAACTAAGTACACCAAAGTACACGTTCTTCCCCAATGATGGTGATGAACTCTCGAAAGCATCATCTGACGTGTACGGTCAAAATTGCGAGATGTTCTTGTCGAAAGTATGATGGTGACGAACACTCAGAAGCATCATCTGACGTGTACGCTCAGAATCGCGAGATGTTCTTATCAGGAGTAAGATGTTTAAGAACACTCGGAAGCATCATCTGACGTGTACGCTCAGAATTGTGAGATGTTCTTGTCAAGAGTATGGTGGTTAAGAACACTCGGGAGCATCATCTGAAAAGTAGAATCAGAATCGCGAGATGTTCGTGTCTCAAGCAGAAATCTTTGTTGACATTTTGTAGCTCAAGTTGCTCGTGGGAATTGTTTGTTGATCACATCTCTACTCTTGTACTCTCTGGCTAAACTTACCAACCTCGTATTCTTTCGGCTATTTGTAGTGACCACTGATGAAGTAAACCTGATATTCTAAACTTGAAACTGAAGTACAATCTCAAATTTGTTACTTACGCTTTACACTTGAGATGATTGACGAACGGTGCAGAGAAAACGTCTCTTAGTACCTTATACATAGAAGAAGAGAGAAGTATAAGATGTAGAACACCTCTTGAAATACCCACAACTACAGGTGAGTGTGATACTGAGCACTACAACGTAACTCCTTAAGTGATAGTTGTCAATGCCGTCGACCATCCACCCCTTGATAGTGGAAACTAGATAAATCAAGTCTCAATCATTAATGCTAAAACGAATCATCAATCGATAGAATGGGGTAAAAGAGGCTCGATGATGAATTGAGTAGACGCCTTCGTGATATTCCCTTTAATTTCAAATAATAAATACCAAATCAACTTTGTAATCACTTGACATTACTTTGCCCGAATACTAGTCGTTTTTTGACAATTTTAGTGAATCTTAAAGGATCGTTTTGGTGTTTGTTTGTTTTTGTCTTCGTGTTTGTTGTGTTTTGTTGTGTTTGAGTGAGTGTCATTAACTAGGGAACCAACGATGACAAGAGAATGAGAAGTGTCAACGTCTTCTATTTAACTTTACTTGAAGCCCAAAATCAGTTATATACCTAACTGATGCGCGGATCGACCTGAATCTGAAATAACCAAATACCCATAATCCGACACTTTGACAAATTCAACCCCGTATACCATCAAAATCCAAATTGGCCAAATACCATACCATCTGATTCGAGCTTCACTCGAATCATAATTCAAACAGTGGCAATCACTTTTGAAATATTATGACAAGTAAAATTGTTTCAGCTCAGGTCATGGCATACCTTGAATAACAACGCAACTGGCCCATGTACAGAACCCAACAACAATTTGCATTAAGCCGGTCCAAGTGGCCACTTATAAGATAAAGGTTCCATAAATCAGATACATAAACATTGTTATATCCCCCCTCATTATCTATATGGCCACGTGTGGAACTGGTCAACATTTATGTAAGAGATAACCTCATAACTCACGCAGTTACTTAATAAACTCATCCATCTCAAACTTTTTTTTGTAGAATCCGCCCCATCTCGAAAACTCAGATCCTATCATCACATAATCAATCTCACCATCTATCACAGTACACCCAAAGCTCTTTATTATCTCAACAAATCCATTAAAAACGTTCATCTCATATTGCATAAACACGGGCAAACAATATTAGAGATATTCCATATTTAATGAAAAACCACAAAGTAATCATCTCCACTTGATTCTTTTTAGACGAGAACAAGAACCAACGCATCAGTGCATATACAGCTTCTTATCATCTCGATTATGCATCAAGATCTTACCAAAGATCTCGGGTAGGTTTATGATTTGAATCATTTGTATTATGTTTTTCTAAAAATCGAAACTGAGAATGAGTTAACATCCTTGTTAATCTCAAATCTCTAAAGGTTTCGAATATTAAAAGGGGTTTTAAGCCTTTTCATGATCTGTGATGATGCTTGCATTCGTGTCTTTAAAAGATCTTGGCTTGCATGTTAATATACGAATGTAATCTGAGATCCTTAATGATTTTAAATAAGATTGTGTCTATGTTGATTTGGTTTGAAAGAAATGAGTCGGTTGATATAGATTAGAGACGAGGGGTTTGAGGATCGAGTCGGATTAGATTGGTTTTGAGTGATTGGTCGTTATGTTGGGAATATGACTCGTTCTTTTTAAATTGGCATGATTCCGCAAATCCTATTGGTATATGATTTCGCAACTAACTTGTGTACATGATTCCGCAACCAGCTTGTTTACATGATTCTGCAACCACATTATCAATATGATTTTGCAACCACAAAACCACATGATTCCGCAATAGTAAGAATCCATTGATTCCGCAATAGCAAGAATCAAATGATTCCGCAATAGAAAAAAAATCAAATGATTCCGCAATAGCAAGAATCTTATCTAGAAGAGGTATTTTTCGAAAAATCTGGATCTGGTCTTTTTTTCTGATCAGATCATTTCTAAACCACCAAGAAGAAAGATAAAAACTGCTAATGAATATTTTTCTAGAACAATGCTAGAAAAACATATAACCAACAACAGAAACCGGAATGAAATAAAAAAATGAGACTGATGAGTCAGCAAATATGTTTCGGATAAATGGACACAGTTGGGCAGATAGACAAAACAAAAATTGATAACTGTGTACTACATTTGTGAAGAAATAAATGTATCGGATCATATTAAACCAAATCCACCAATCACGACACACACACGAATCAAAAACACGAAACACCCCCGGTTATCTCTGATAGCAATTGTTAAACAAGATTTACTCTAACACGGGTTTATGATCCGGAGGTCGGGGAGGATTGAAGAAGTGTTTAGCCATTTTAGTCAGAGAAACAAGAGAGAAATAAAAATGTGTGTTTATTTCTAGAGAGAGAAGTAGAAATTAGAAAATGATAATTCTCACCCCTCCATGGAAGTATGGAGGGGTTTATATAGCACGGGACTTGGACTATTACATATGGCAATATTAGTCCTTGCAAGTCCCGGCCATGAAAGTAATGTAATTCCGTTAGTCGCACATATTTTAAGGCTAACACGAGACAACGTCGAGAAAGAAAAAGAAGTTAAAAGACGAAGAGACCAAGAGAAAGAGAGAAGCAACCAACACCACATCACCTTCTCCTATAAATAGCCTCCTAATCCTTCATTATGAGGTGTTAGATCATTATTTAGATTATTAGATAGATTAGTTTAGGAGTAGGAGTACGTTAATTACTTTCTCTCTCTAAACTTTCTTTAATGTTTTCAAACTTTTCAATTTTAATCTTGTAATTTTGAATCTTTAATCTTCATCTTAATATCAAGCTTTTTATAATCATTCTCATCCTTCCTTTCTTGATTTAAATCTATTGTTTTGTTTGATTAATCATGTAGTTTGTTTGATGTTATTGCTTATTTGATTGAGTGCTTATTTCCTTGTTCTTATTGTTTTTCATGTGTTTGATTGTTTTAGCTTATTGTGCTTATTGCTTAATGTGTGTTTGTTTTATTTTTAATTAAGTGTTTCTAATAGTTTAATCTTTTAAAAGTTGATTTTAAATATTTTGTTTATTTAGTGTTTTTAAAGTTTTTGATTCGTGGCTTATTAGCTTTTTCTTAAAATTAGTTTTGTTAATGTTTTGGTTAAGTGCTTATTTGGTTTTGCTTATTTTTAATTTTCTCTTATCCGGGTCTTAAAACCCTTTTCCCGAATTGTATGCAAAACTTATTCCGGATTACTTATAGTTCATAGTTATTCCGGATTATACATCGAATCAACATTCCGAATTACATATACATAATGGATTCCGGATTAGGTCTTGATCTCACATATTCTGGATTGTGCTTTGTATCCTCATTCTGGATTAGGTGCAAATCCCATATTCCGGATTAGGTGATAAGCTAGAGATTCCAGATTGTGTTTTGTTTGTGTATTCCGGATTGCGTTGTGCTTGTGGATTCCGGATTGTCTGCATAATCACAATCCGGATTAGGTTAAGTAGTGTCATTCCGGATTGTTATAAGAATATAGATTCCGGATTGTGCACATAGTATTTGGTATTCCGACTTATGTTTTAAATGTTATTTCGATTTATGTTTAGTACTTGTTTCCCGAATTGTTTTTGAATTTTATTTTTCCCGCCATTTTTACTTAGCTTTATTTTAAATTGTCTTATTTAGTTTTATTTTCAAATCCACTTTTAATCAAGTTTTAAATTACTTTAATTTCTTTTATTTTTAGTTTATGGCTTTAAAGTTTTCATTGTTATTTTAATATTAAATAGTTAATCAACGACAATTGCTTTTTACACCAAGAACAACCGAGTCACACATTAACTTTTTTCAATTCGAATCGAGTCGAGACAATTTTGCCTTTTAATAAAAATTATATATTAAACACCTTTATCGAACCACCAATAAAGATCAAAGTATGATCTCTCTAAGAATACGTACACAATACGTTATAACAAACAATTAAGTATGCTAGTACAAATCGTGATAAAGCTAATCAACAAATAAAACCAAAACCAATATTTGATCGCAATAAAAACCCAACTAAGGAATCGTTGCCTTTTGTTTTTATCGTAGGAATCTTACAATCGCTTTTTGCCGTAGATTATATTATCTATATTCTCAATGACCAAAAGCATTGTATATATACTTGCTAAAGGTCGGTTAGCCCAATCCATATTGGAACAACATACATAATACTAAACAAAAAAAGGTATTCTTCACAATTCCTTTAATTTTTTTATATTATAATTTTTATAGTTAACTTTTAACTATCGTTTATAAAAGCCCGTTAACTAACTAATTAATTAAATTTTGTAATAGCTTATCATTAATTAATATATTATGCATAATATATTTACGTATAATTGTTTTACGTATTAACGCGTGCGTCTCCTTAGACTCGGGACGACTTCCAGACATATATTATTTAGGTGTACATATTCCTTCAGCTCCCACTTGGACATGCACAATAATATAATATAATAACATTGGTTAGCGTCTAGAAACACGCCAATGCTCCCGGAAACTCTCGAGTGTAGTTTTCCATAAAATACAATTAAATGAATTAAATATTTACAATTCCTTTGTTTCTCAAATGCCATGTTAAATGGATACGGATCAAGGTCATTTCATTTTATCTATTCTGTTTCTAGCATTACATAATTAATATAGATTACCAATCTAATCGAGAAAAATCTAGATTATCATTGGGTATGGCCATACAAACATCTAATTAATTAACGAGGGGCCCAGTAGCATTATTCTTCAAACCTAGTTGAATGAACAAGTTCTATGTTGACTACACGTACCTCTTACATGCTTCAAGATATAAATAATTACACTACAACAAAATGAAGCTAATGTAGCTTATATAAGCAACACTTTTAATATGTGTTGGTTTTTAGAGAACTTATAATAATAAGCAACATTTTAGTAATAAGTGTTGCATTTATAGGCCTAGTGCAACATCTTTTGAAAAGTGTTGCAAAGGTTGCATCTTAAAAAGGTTAAACATCCTCTCGCTCGCCCAAAATGAAATTTTCTATTGAAATCTCCCGCTCCTCAAAAATTGTTTCCCCCTAAAATTCCTTTTTTTTAACAAAATTTCCCCCTAATTCCCTCTCACCAAAAGTTAAAAAATTTAGTCAGTTTGCGCAAATTATTTACCCAAATCAAATCCCCAAATAATTTACCAAAATCAAATCCTCAAATCATTTTCCCTAATCACGTCGTCTAGTCCATCTTTTCTTCTTCCTTTCTCGGTTTCTCCAAACATGTTCCTTAATAAATCACTCACAACTCTTTCACCACCACATTATTTATTCACCAACATGTTACTTGGCATTTTTTTCTGTAAGAAACTACCTTTACATTAGTTGTATTATATTAATATATGTATATTATTTATGTTTAATTGTCTTTATTATGTTATTTTATTAAATATTATGAACTAAAAATTGATATGTTTTTTTCTAATTTCAAGAAGCCTAATTTTATTATTGTTATTTGCTTATATATAGAATGATTAAGGTTTGGATCGGTGGAAATGACAATTGTTATATTTCCTTTGGATGTATTATGCTAAAAACTAAGACATAGTGGTTGTCTTATTGTCTTCTAGAGCTCCTTACTATATCGCATTAGACATGTCGCTACCAATACCCTATAATCTAATTGGAAGTAGATGTCAAACACATGAAGGCTATGTGGGTTTAATTAGAGGTGTGCATTCACATTGAGGTTGTACCATTGTTCATTTCTTTTTGTTTATATTTAATTTTGATGTTTGAGGTGGGGGTGGGAGGGTGTTGCAGATATGGTTTTGTTCTTGTGTCAAAGAAAAATATTTTGAGCTTTCTAGATTTCATCAGGTGTAATTATGAATCAGCTATGTTTAACGGAATGAAATACACGTACTTCCATAATTTACTTGTTTATTATAACTGAAATGCAGTTAGAAATCCAAATTTTTTTTGTCAAATATGTTTGATTTTGATATCTAGTTGATGTTTTTAGTTTTGTTTCTCTTTCAGCTATAAGAGATGCTTTTATCATAAATTATTAGAATTATATTTACTCTCAACCACTCAAACCTCGTTCACTCTATTTTAGGCTTTCTTGAATTGGTTTACATCAGGTATGCTCACTGAAGAAGAAACTGATTGTAAGTCTTTTAGAGAGGCTATCTCGTCTTGTTGGTTGTAACAACAATAATATTTTGTTTCTTAAAATATTATGACAACCTAGTCTTTTTCAGGGGACATATATCTTGGGAGCTTTTCAAGTAAAGAAGCTGAACTTTGTGGAACACCTAAAATATCAGCTTCTGAATGTGAAGTAAGTGCACCCACATGCTCAATATCATTTAACTAATAAGGTTAGTTGACTCATTGGACGACAAAATCTTTTGATTCACTTTCAACATGCCTTTAGGATCGCGTGTGACACAAGTGTAACTGAGGTTTAAGAGTGATTACTATTGTATATATCCACTCTATTCTACCAGGCCTAAATCGTAAACAACTATTAAAAAATCACCAACGCGAGGCCATTTAGATAAATGTTGTGTAGTATCTATGCCTCTTAGTTTCGCATAGTGCCAAAAAGGGGTGTTAGTAGGGTTGGCTTGACTCGTGCCGTCCCGAACCCGATAAGTCAAATCGGGTCGGGTCAAATCGGGTTAAAAATATTGGCGGATTGTTTTGACCCGAACCCAATAACCCTTTGATGTTATCGGTTCGGTTTAGGGTTAGATATATTATGTTATCGGGTCAACCCGATAAAACCCGAAAACCATTTTCAAATGTTCAAATACAGTAGTAAGTTTAAAGCATAATACGAGACATTTACATGAATGGTACCTTTGGAATGGTTTATATATGTTTACTCCATGCATGGTATGAATGACCTTTGTTAAATATGGTTTTATAATATTTAATTCACTTAGACTTGCAGCACCAGACCAGTAGGCAGTAGCTTCATATGGAACTACGGTGTAATTCATACATAGTTCCACTAGTAAATCTTGTGTAATTCATATATGGTACCACGTGAATAGACAAAAATACTAATTGGCTTTCAATCGGTTTCTTTTGCTTAATAAATCTTGTGTACTGCACTTACTGAAACTAGGTCATCTCAAAGACTGACCATTTCCAAATGTTTGTATAACTCTTTTATCTTCAGTTACGGAGTGTATTAGTAAATTATCTATTGTATCGTTATTGTACGTACTTATATGCTTTTGTAACCCCTTTCTTCGAAGCATCATTGTTTTATTATGAATTTTTATAGTTGAAAGGCTAATAATTAAGTAAAGTAGTAAAGTGACCCGATAACCCGAATCACCCGACCCAAATACAAACCGAACCCGACAACCTGATTTCTTATTGGGTTGGGTTGTGGATGAGTTTTTTAAAAATTAAAACCTGACTCGACAAGACCGATAACTCGACCCGATAACACCCCTAGTACCAAGTAATAAGTCAATGTCCATGTCAAGATGAAGAGAGAACAGGTTTGTTAGCGTTGATTTGAACTATAGAATTACTTTGAATTCTTCTTAGCTTAACAGGATCTACCGTCTAGTATATCAGCTAGCTTTGTATTCCTTATGTTTTTTCTTGAACTCAGTGGGATTTCTTTGTGTTCAAATCTAATCCAGAAAAAGAAAAATTGAATTAAGTCAATGCTAAAATATAGGCAATCTACAAGGCAGAAGCTTACCTAATTACAAAATATAAATAGGTAATCATAACTTTTTGTTTTGTGAGAATTTATTATATATTCTTGGTTTGGAGTTTAAGCATCATTTTCGTTAAAAAATAATTTCTTTTGTTGAGATAATTCTCATATCTTTCATTTCTATGTCATCAATGGTGTCGTTCTATCACACACCTTTGATTTCGAGTCAAATCTGAAAATCGTCTTTCAAAGCAAACTAGATGTTGTTACATTCTGAGTCCATACAAAGGCTGCATTACTGGTTGGTATTATAGAAAATGATAGTAATTTGTATTGCAAGTATTGTATATTTGTACTTATTTTAGTCATACATTATTTTGACTTTCTTTTTTGGGAGGCATATATTCAAGCCAACTTATGCCGCTAGAAATCTTATCAGACAAGCATCGTGAGTAGGGGTGTCAATAAATCTGATTCGACCCGAACCCGACCCGATTGTATTCGGGTCAGGTTAGCAGGGTTCAATTTTGAATTCGGTTTAATCGGGTCAACCCGACTAACCCGAATTCGAAATCGTTCGGACATCGGGTAAATATATTATACCTAATTCGGGTTCGGGTCAACCCGATTGACCCGAATAAGATTTTTTATTTTCTATAGATAAATTTTATTTAATTTCTATTTAAAAAAGTTAATTATTTTTTATAAATATTTTACCCGTATTCGGGTTGACCCGAATCTGTATAGACCCGGTCCGAGTGACCCGACTAGACCCGCACCCGACTAACCCGCGTTGAACTCGGGTCGGGTTCGGGTAAACTATTTTTACCCTCAACCCGAATTTGACCCGGCCCGAATAATCCGAACACGACTAACCTCACCCGATTCCTACCCATAATCGTGAGTGTGCTCTTGGTCTCGTAAGTTTTATATTACTTTTAGAAACAACATAATAAACTTTTTTTAAAAAAGGAAATACTATTTTTGTAGTAATTCTGATATACTATTTTTGTAGTGGATCTAAGATATGTCACTGTCATCCATATTTATGCGTTTGTTATCTAAATGTGTAGAAGTTGTTGGCTAAGTTTAGCTCTTTGGTTTTAATGTGACCAGGTACTATAGAAATGAGAGTAACATTCATATGTGAGTGAAGTGGATAAATCGTGCGTGATCATTGCCTGCTTGGGTGTTGTTACGGTAGTTGCTAGTTTTATTGCATACTTTGGTATTGTGGGGGCCAAAATGACTAAGTGAGGTAGGAGAATGATTTTATCTGGTTAGTAATTTCTTTTTTAGCAAATCATTGTTCTTTATACTTATCCTTTAATATAAATTATAAGTGACCAAATTGACCCATTTATCTATGGATGGGTCAGTTTGGATTATGTTATTACTCAAACGTGTTAAAAAAAGTAAAACCAATAATATTAGCTTCAAAAATACCAACTTCAAAAGTCTTCTAACGTGTTCTTGTTTACAAAAGTCCCAAACACAATTTTACTAGTAATTCATAAAAAATTTGATAGAAAGTTTTTTCTTCGTCAACGACAAGAAAATGGTTTCCCTTTTTCAACATATTACACCCACTCTCCTTTTCTTGTGTTTTACTTTTACTACCTTCGATGCACAAATGATATCAATCATTGTGTTTTTTTTGTTTTCTATAGCAGCGATGCTCTACAAAAAGTTGGATGGTTTGATGAAGAAGATATTATACACGCGATCAACAAATGATGCAACATTAGTGAAAGTTACTTTTAGCAACCAACTTTCTGATAGATATGATCTTGTAGTGGTGGTTAACACTAACGGAATTGGCCACACTTCTGATTCTTAGTTTTTCTGCCGTTGCTCAGGTATACGTACACTATGAACACATTAGTTATCATGCAACAACTTTTTATTCTATCTTATAATAATTTCTTTTAAACATATCCGTCAAAAATAAAAGTGCAGTTGTATAATTTTTTTCTTCTATCATTTAAAGACTACACATAATAAATTTGCCCATATTACTTATCACGCTACAAGGCAAAGTAGAAAAATTATCGTGCATGAAGAAACTAGTACTTTGATTACCTTACATCACATTGAATTAGAAACAATCGAACGTCAACCTTCAATGAATGACAAGTAGTATTTACATGTGTAAAATTCCTGTGTTAAGATGTACTTTATGGACTTTTGTTGTCTTTATGTTCTAATCCAAGTTTGGTATTTTTATTTACATAAGAGTATTTTGACTCACATATACTTTAGAGTTCATCAAGTATTATTGTGAAGCTATTTAAATATATAGGGTGCCTATTTTACAAATGGTTTATAATTTCAAGATATGTAGAAAAAGACTAATCTGAAATGTTTTCGTGTATGGCAGATTTGCAGGCTACGCTGCTTTGATGGACATCATCAAAAAAGAGATTGTACATGAAGAGCTTTACACAAAAAGATCTCAAGATTTATGGAATTTTTATTAGATGACATTTTTTGTTGTACGTTTGCCAATTTATGTTGAAGAACTTTGTTAATGTACAACATCATATTATCAGTTGTATTCAATTATTTTATTATGGAATGGAAGTTTCGATTTATATATTAGACTTTTTGAAAAAAATTGTCTATCATAAATATTAAAAGTGTTGCATGATATAAAAGTGCGACAAACTAGTAAAAAAAGTTATGCACTCATATGATAAAAAACATCAAAAAGTGTTGCACTTGATATATTAAAGTATTGTATGCTTAGTGGTTTTAAATGAAAAAGTATTGCACATAAACATGTAAAGTGTTGTTATTGAACCAAGAGTGTTGCACTTTTGTGTACAAGTGTTGCATTTTAGAGTAAAATTTGTTGCATTTTTGAGTAAATATTGTTCCATTTTATATAAAAGTGTTGCACATTAAAGTATCACGTTGCTAGACATGGGCAACACTTACAAAAACGCTGCATAATCCAATATAAGTGTTGCATATACCTAAGGCGACGTTGCATAACGCATCACTTGATAAAGTGTTGCCTTATGCGTAATGCAACATTTTAAAGGCATAATACAACACTTTATAGGTGTTGCCTTAACTTTATTTTGTTGTAGTGTTATAGTCTTTATTACTACCTTATTCAGGATAGCGTTAGAACTATAGCAAAAAGTATCATCCACATATATATGACCTGCTTGCATATCAAGTCAAAGGATTTAGTAATGTAAATCATTTACAAGTTTCACTTAAAGACGCCGATCCATAAAGTGATTGACTTGTTAGTAGGAGATGTCCACTATACAACTTTTGGATATTGTATGAGTTGGTGAACCGTTCTTGCATATTCTGAATATTACCATCTCTCATATATTTCTTAATTTAATTATATTCCCATATAATTAATCGACATAGACAATTTAGAATAACATATTATTCAAGAATTTAAACATGCAAAAATAGGACTAATAAATATTAAAGAAAATGAATATATCCAATACTTCAATTCATAAAATAAATATTATTTAACAATATCCTTTATCCAAATACTAAAACAGATTACATGAAACTACTAGCAGGACGAAGTCCCATGCTCCTAGCATGTTGAGTACGCTTTTTACCAGGTAAAGCCTTCGTCAAAGGATATGCTAGATTATTATCTGTATGAACTTTAACTAGATCAATCTCACCCAATTCGATACATTCTCGAACATAGTGCTATCTCCTTTGATAGTGTCTGGCGCTTCTCTGAACTCCGGGTTCGTTAGCTATGATGATTGCACTTGAACTGTCACAGTGCATCTTTATAGGTTATTCATTGGTAGGAACTACGCCAAGTTCACCAATAAACTTCCTCATCCAAACAGCTTCTTTTGCAGCTTCAAAAGCAGCAATGTATTCAGCTTCTGTGGCAGACTGTGCAGTAGTACTTTGTTTGGAGCTCTTCCATACTACCGCGCCTCCGTTCAAAACAAAAACATACCCAGTTTTAGATTTAGTGTCATCTCTATCAGTTTCAGATCCAGCATCACAATAACAATTAACTTGTAGCTCACTAGCTTCCAGATTTCCACCATAAACCAAAAACGTATCCTTAGTATGTCTTAAATACTTAAGAATATTTTTCATAGCAGTCCAGTGACTTTCACTGGATTTTGCTGAAATCAGCGTGTAATATTTTGAGCAAACGCAACATCAGGTTTAGTGCACCTCATAACATACATAATAGATCCTACAGCCGAAGCATAAGGAACATTCTGCATACGCTTCATCTCTGCAGATGTAGTAGCACCTTGTGTTTTATTTAAGTCAGTGTGCACTTGCATAGGAATGAGACCACGCTTGGAATTATCCATTCTATACTTCTTCAAGATTTATCAAGATATGCATTTTGACTTAGTCCAATTAACCGCTTCGATCTATCTCTATAGATTTTGATTCCAAGAATAAATGACGCTTCTCCTAAATCTTTCATAGAAAAACACTTCCCAAGCTAGATCTTTACCTCTTGTAAACTTGGAATATGATTTCCCATAATGATTATGTCATCAACATATAAGATTATAAATGTTAGCCGTATTTAAAGTGATGGTCATATAATATACCGTTGTGAAGCTCGTGCAAAATGCTATTCAATGGTGTCGAGAGTTCTTAGATATTATTGTTCATGTAACGGGAATTAGTCCCGAACACACAAATGAGGAAATCCTCCTAAACATTTACTCTTTAGTATAAAAGGCAAATTCTTCTTATTTGTGTGGTGTGCTTTTCCATTTGATAGTTTTAGTGAGATAAAGTAGTGTTTGTTTCTCTCACTAGGAAAACACCAATCTTTGTATTTCTTTTCTTCATCTTAATCTAATCTTTCTTTTTTGGTTTTATCTTCATCATGTTATTCATGTTTGGTTAGTCGTGTGTATAAGTCGTACAAGTGGTATCATTCGCAAAGGGATTCGTGGATAGCTCTTTGGTGTTGTTTTTGTTGATTTATTTTCGTGGGTTTTAGGTTGATTCAATATTGAAGCTTGAAATCTTTACGTTTTGGTGGTTAAAGTTTGTAACCAAATCGAATACATGGTTGTGGTAGTGATTTGGGTTACTTTGTTTGATCAAAATCGCAATTTTTTGGTTTGTTTTTGGTGATTTTCGGGATATTTTTGAATATCTGGAATTCTGGATCACGAAAAAAATCGGAAACATGTCTCCACTTTGGAATAATTCCCATATTCAGAAGTACCCAAGAGGGTTTTAGTTTTTTCCGAAGTCCTCTAGAAAAAGCATTCCGAAGTGCAAATGTTCCAGATTTCGAAGTGAAAATATAGTGATTATTCCGAAGTGAATAACATCACCAGTTCCGAAGTTCCAAACATCCAATATTCCGAAGTGTACCACATCTGTATTCCGAAGTGCCATTGAAGGCATATTCCGAAGTCATCAACTTCAAAATTATTCCGAAGTAGTCTTTCTTCAGTATTCCGAAGTACTTACTTTGTATTATTCCGAAGTGAGGTTTGGAGGGATTCCGAAGTCCTCAACATTTATATTGCGAAGTAAGGTTTGGAGGGATTCCGAAGTCTTCAAGATTTATATTCCGAAGTGAGGTTTGGAGGGATTCCGAAGTTCTCAAGATTTATATTCTGAAGTGAGGTGTGGAGGAATTCCGAAGTCCTCAAGCAAGATCATTCCGAAGTTCACAGTTTTTCACTTGGAATTTTTTGTTTGTCTTGGAATTTTTTGGCTTAATGATATCACTTTCTTAGGGGATTTAATCAAAATAGTTTTTCTACAACATCACTCTGCTTTCTACAAATTGAGATCCTGTTTATCACACGACTTCTACAATGACGTCTCAACAAGATATTTATGCTGCGGGTACTGAGAATCGTCCACCCATGCTTACCAAGGAGAACTACACTACATGGGCTAGTCGTATCCTTCGTTATGCAAAATGTAAACCTTTGGGCAAGTTGATTGTCAACTCGATTCAAAAAGGTCCGTATGTTAGAAGAACAATTCTTGTGCCTGGGGATCCTACGAATGCTAACCCAATGGCTGACTCTAGTCATGAGCAAACGGATGAAGAATTAACTAAAGCTGAATCCAAACAACTCGATGCCGATGATCAAGCAATTCAATTCATTCTCATGGTACTTCCTGGATATGTTTATGTTGCTGTCGATAGTTGTGAAACCGCACACGAGATGTGGCTTAGGATTCAGAAAATGATGAAGGGCAGTGAAATCGGTTTACAAAAAAGGAAACTAAGTTGCTTCGTGAATGGGAGAAATTTACGTCCACTCAAGGGGAACAAATTGAACCTTATTATCATCGGTTTTCAACCCTCATGAACCATCTTAGAAGAAACAAACATGAACCTGCACAAATTGCTGCCGACATCAAATTCCTTGATAATCTTCCTTCTGAATGGTCACGATATGTCACTCTTGTCAATCAAACCAAGGATCTTCATGTCGTGGACTACACTCAAGTATATGACTATTTGAAGATGAATCAAGATGAAGCTAACGAAGTTAGGGCAGAAAGACGTGCCAAGACACAGGATGTGACAACCCCGGTTTTTGAGGTTCGTCACTTAGTCTTATTTTTGGTGTATTTTGTGTGACTATGTGTTTTATGTGATTTATGTGTTTATATGTGTGATTTGGGGATGAGAATGGACGAAATGAGGTACATGATTTGTAAATCTTGGTACGGGTTGGAAATGAAATAAGTTCAGAAATGAACTGCGGGAAAGTTTGGATATCATTTTTACAAGGCTTCATGTACGTATCGCATGTTGTATGCATGTATTAAGTATAGATTATATGTTTAGGATAAGTTTTAGAGATACTTTCCATAATTAGAAATTTTTTGAAATGACGGTTAGTTCGGAAATCGCGTAGAAAGTCGAAAAAACCAACGTAAGGCTTTCGGGTTATGGTCCGGAAGTAACCCGAACGTGAGCTTTAGTTTAATTATAATATAAGTTATAAAATAAGGTTAAAAACCAGATCCTTAGGTGCTTTAGGCTTGGTTTAGGCAGCCAAAAGAAAAGGAAGAAAGAAAATAACCAAAAAGCCCAAAAATAGGCCCAATGGACTAGTAATGGGATTAGGGGAACTTTAGAACTTAACCAAACCCATCCTATAACCAAAATAATCAGATTTTTCACCCCCATAACATCTCATAGTCGAATTTTAACAATGGTGGCTAATTAGAGTTTCAAAGATAAAGATCTTCTATTATTTTTAAGGTAAAATCTTCAATCCCTTTTTAATTAAATCGTTTTTATGCATTTATGAATCAATACATGATGGATCTATGATTATGTCTATATCTGAGTTTTAATGATATAATAATGATTATATTATTTAGGGTTTATAATTAAACAATTTATTTATAATTAATTAGGTTAATTCATGTAAATTCGAAATTAAAAATTGGGCAGAATTGTAGGTCACTTGTTTTGATAATATCTAGAGTTCTACACACTTTTAATTTTCTAATCTTATGTCCCTGGAAAGGTAATCGAATAAGCTTTCTAATACAAAAAACGAGAACTAAATTGGAGGTCGGGAAGTGGGTCAAAAACATGTTACATCAGTCGGGTGTTAAAGCAGTTTTTGGATCACCCTATTTACATTTTATGTTGGTTAGGGTGCTTAGGGTTATAGATAGACCTTCAAACGAATATGGGAGTTAGTTTTTATATTATAGAAAGGATCTGGAGTGGGGCTAAGTAAATGGAATAGGTTAAGACCCTATGGTAATAACAAACTTTTCATATGGAGGCCTTAAAAATAGCTATAAGATTGCGGCCAAATAGTAGAGTTAGCTAACACATGTAAGGGCACAGGGTTGCTTTTATATGGCATGTTATTTTGGTTAAGGGGGTGTTCGACCCATAGTTTGAAGTATGAAAAACGAGATTGTTTTGGGTAAAATGTTAACGGGACGAGTTATGAACTAAACTAAGTTAAGGGCTTTATAGAGGGGTGTAATGAGATGCATATGTCATATAAATAAGGTTAAGTTGTAGGAGAAGGTTAGATATATTCATCATAGATTGATGAGCCATTTTGGTATGTGGTTCATGTCTTGATTGTATACGTTTATGTGTTTACATTTTTGCTAGAGCGCGGATACTTGGAGAAGCTTGTTCAGGTGAGTTTCATAGTCCCATGTATTTTTATGATTTGATTTCCAGATGGGATGGAAGAGACACTGTATGGTTTTGTAAATAATGTTGTGAATGTTTTATGGTTTGTGATGGACTTATGTGTACACTTATGTGATTAACTGCTATGTGATTCTTGATTGTGCTTATGATTTGGATCGAGGGACACGTACCGTCTCAGTTATTGTAGTTTGACTTGGTACCAAGGGGATGTTGACAAGGCGGGGCCTTGGGATTGGTTCATAGGTGTATGGGCGCCTATGGAACCATGGTGATTGGTAAGGCTTGGAGCCATGGAATTGTGGTTATTGGTAAGGCTTGGAGCCTTGGATTTGTAGTGATTGGTTAATCTTGAATGCTAGTTGTTAATACATAATTTTAGCACATTTTCCATATGTTCTTTTGTTAATGGTTGTTATTCACAGCTTATAATTGATTTGGAGTTGGAGTCTAAACCTATGATTCTCACTAACTTTATGTTGACGTGTTTTAGTGTCTCTTTCAGGTGAGAATGTGGTTAAGCGTGAGAATAGGAGTGTCTAGCTGGGAGGCTTAGGATTGCATCGAAGGAACCCCCTTTCCTCTTAGTCTTTATTTGATGTTTGTATAAGTGATACTTCGTTGACACCTATATATTTGCTATGTTTATGTTAATTTTTTGTCTCGGGTAAGCGGTAGGACTGTTACCTACTTACCTAGACTCCTGCATTGTTGAGATATTGTCATGACATATGTAATTGTGTCACCATTTTATGACATTTCTTATTTCATTTAGTTATCTCTATACACACGCTATTGTTGTGATGATATCCATATGTCGCGCCCTATATTCCGCCATGGTGGGGTGTGACAGAATGGTATCAGAGACAATGGTTATAGAGAATTAGGTTGCCTAGTCTCGTAGCCTAGTCTATAGCTTAAGGGTCCTCGCATATAGGCGTCATAGGAGTATGTGTGCATTTGATATTAATTGATGTTATTGGTTTTTACTTGCGATGTTTGTTAAGTTTTGACTAGTATGGGTTGAACCATAGTAGTTCATACTTAGCCACATGTTATTTTATTTTCAGGTTGTGACTAGTGCGGGTTGAACCATAATCGTTCACGCTAGTAATTGTTGTATTTTGCTTAAATTGTACATTAAGTACATAATTTGGTACATGGTAGTTTATGTATTTTGTTGAGTTATTTTATGTACCTAAGGTATAGTATTTTTCTTTTTATGTTTAAGTCATGTTCCTTAAGAATCATGTGGTGGTTCGATTTACTAGGAGTTGGTGGATAGGAAGGATTTTAAGCTGTTTCCATTCTGAGGGGCGACATGACTTATAATTGATTATGTTTTCGTTTTGGATTTTGTCTTTGCTGTTTTAGCTAGACTATGGATTTCTATATTCCAAGAGTTTGACTATGTTATTTTAATAGTTGGGGTTTTTGACCTTATTATTTATGTGGTTATGTGTTTAGGTGAGTTGATGGATTTATGTGTTATGTGTTGTATTGATTCTTATAAGTATCATCATAGGAGGGAGTGTATTGGGGAAAGGGTAATTGTATAAGTATGGTGGCCAACATAGTTATACAAGTACCACAACTTCAGTGGATTCCTAAGTATGATTGCATGAAAGATGATTAATACATGCTTGTATAGTAGATGTTAGACGGATTTAAGTATATGTATCCCGATATTACCTACATATGTATGATCCCTCGCTATTATCGATTGTATCCGTAGTAGGGTTTGATAGCTCGCTTCTTTTAGGTATTCAACAGCTGTTGTGGCGTATTCTTCGAGTTTCCTATTTCACGTGTCCGTTTTAAAATGGTGTCCTTGGTGTTAAGTATATTGAAATAAATTGGGATTTCTTTTGGGATAATGAAATCTTTTGTGATGAGTCTTACATTCCTTTTAGTCGGTATATATTGAAAAGACTTGGAATTCTATTATAGAGTTGGATAGTTGGTTGTATTCGGTAAAATAAGGGTAAGGTGTTGGAGTCGTGTTTGAAAAAAGATGTAACATAAGAATTTAAATCAACACTTATTTATTTCAAAATTCTAAAAGACTCTCTACAAAATAAAGCGAAACAAAATTTCTTTCTACTTAAATAGTTTATATAATTGAGTTTAATCGATTTACGTCACTTATAATTATTTATACAAGGTTAAATTGAGTTCATGAAAATTTCACATACAATTATTTTATTTTTTTATTTAAAATGGTTACATTAATCACTAAGATGATTCTTTAGTTTTTAAAAGAACTAGTATAAAATTGTTTTGGTCGTAACTTATTCTTTTTTAAAGATTTTTGGGTTATTCAAAAGGCTAGGATTATGTACTCGGAACGTATTTTTCAAATATGTGGGATATATAGTCATGGGAGATCAGTAGCTTGGTCAAAATGTTTGTACAAGTGTCGGGTTCAAGGTTGAGTTTTGAATAGTAGTTTTAAACTTATGTTTAGGGATGTTCAGGGTACCTAGTCTTTCAGTTGAGTCTTGAGATCATCTAGAGGGTTGTTTTTTAGATTGTTTAAGTCACATAGATGTGGGGAGGTAAAGAAAAATATTCCTTTGGGAAAAGTCGATTTTGCGCACGATTTAAATAATATGTCGTGGGACGTAAGTTGTTTTAGTTGCCATTGGGTGTTTCTTGGATAATTTTTTGTTGTCACGGGTCATTTTGAATTGATACATGTTTTAGGTTTGATTTTTCTTTTGAGTCTTGTGGTTTTTGACTTGTTTTAACTAGTGCACGTGAAATGTCGTTAGTTATCCGTAGTTTTGATTCGTTGGTCGTGTCTGGTGGGTTCCAGATGTAGTTTTGGTTTTGTATTGATTGAGAGCATTGATATATTCACATGAGAGAATAGTTTGAATGCCCTTTGTGATGGGGAAAGAGTTAGAAGTTCGTAGAAAGACGAACTAATGTGGTCATGAGGTCTCTTAGGAGTGCCAAGGGAGATGAATAGAGATTTGTATAAAGTATGGATATTGGCACAAGTAACTCATCGTAGAGAATGTTGGAAGGGGATGTGATATTTCAAAGGTACTTGTGATATTCGTTAGGTATGAAAAAATTTCCGAAAATTTCTTAAGATTTAGTAGGTTTACCTATTATCTTGAAGTAGAACCATGAACAGAGCCAGTAGAAGGAGCAAGATGAGTTGTAGTTAGTGCCTTTCCAAGGCAATTATTGATGGAATGATTTAAAGACAGGAGTTGTTAGAAATTTCAAGGGATTCAAGATAAAGGTTGAGTTGCCTAGTAGTAAATGTGATGTGAAAGCGGTTGGACGGGTTGATAAGAAGGAGTATCGATCTTTTAGATTGTGTGTAGAATTTCGCGAGTAGAAGAGGTAGGAATTTGTTTGTGTTGCTGCCAAGAGAGGATGCACGGATGATGTTAAGAATGTTGAATGGACGCTTTGGGTTTACGGTTATGCATTTGGCTTCACCAAAGCACTAGCAGTTTTCATGGAGTCAATGAATCGAGTGTGCATGACCGTATATAAACGAGTTGTCATCGGGAGTATCGACGACATATTGATCTACTCAAAGTCTAAGAAGGAGAGTGAGGCGAATTATGTGTTGGTTTTGGAGTGGTTTAGAAAAAGGAATTATACGTGAGATTTTCAAGTATGAGTTTTAGTATTAAGATTACCATGATGAGTAGTTAGAGATGATGGCATATCATGGAACCAGCAAGGGGCGAAGTGAAGAAGGACGAGGAAACGTTTTGGAGGCTGAAGAGGTGGATTGGATAATAAGTAGATCTTGGCATTATCGGAAGTACTAGATAAATTCTTGAAGCATGACGATACGTAGAGCAAGGATTTGGATAGGTATCGATGACGACAAAGAAAGGCGATTGCTTATACGTTGCAGGAACTGAAGATTTAGAAGAACTAGATAAGACTTAGTTAGTAGAGCTGGATTGTTAGATGTGCCTAGAATGCTAGAGGCATTTGGTGTACGAGACGTAGAGAATGATCTATACGGATCATGAACGTCTCCAACACATATTTAGTCCTCTTGATTGAACATTTGGCAAAGGTGATGGGTGGAGTTAAGTGATTAAGGAAAATTGCAAGGCCAAGTACCATCTGGGAAAGGTGGCCATAGTTAATGAGACATGGTATAAGAGGGAGGAAGTGATGCTGAGATAAAATTTAGCTATATGGATGACGTGTTAGGAGGGTTTGGATGAAGGATGTAAGTTGCACGAGTAGTTGTCTAAAGCAGAGAACGCGTCAACATTTATGTTGCGCGGCTTGGACAATCATATGGAGAAAAGGAAAATAGGCTATACTTCCTACATAGATAGGAGTAGCATAGAAAGGGCGGTGTGAGGATGAAGATGGTAGAGGGCATACATAATGGGGTAGAGGAATAAGTACGATAAGAGTTGGGTGATACTCGATTGACTAAATAATTCATCCCATATACTAAGAGGAATGAGAAGTCAAGTAGTTGAGAAGTTGGAAGGATTGCGTACGGATGTGATGGAATAGGAGTTTCTGCATAAACATTAGCCTAAGAAGTATGGAATGCTTTATGAAGGATTATGGCAAGGGAATAAACGATGGGAAGTAAGCATAGTATACCGTTGATAGACTAATGGTTGGTATGAGCATACCATAAGGATAATGGAGGAAGACGCCTAGAGCATTGGCTTGCGGTTTGGAGATAGTTGGAGATTGCATTTTGTTTTGGAAGAATTCTTCTACATAGAGAGTCACTAGTGAGAGGGGCGTATTCCTCACTGATGAGAATGTAGGGAATAAAAGAGGATCGCCTAAATTATTGGTTGAAGATGAGATAGAAGATGGTATGGAAATTAAGATTATGGAGAGACAAGCGGGAAGTAGTATAGAGGAAGAATGGCTTGAGGGAGCCAAGGGTTGTCAAGATTGTGTAGTGATATAGAAGGGAAAATCGTTAGGTCTGGTGATAGGAATTGTAGTAGAAACTGCTGGATTTAATCCATAGAAGATGAGGTGGATCACCGTTACGGTGGGGTGAAGTTAGAAGCAGTCAACATATTGGACCGGAGTTGGAACGGAAAACTACAAGAGGTGGTGGCAGTGCTTAAGTAGAGGTTGAAAATGGCAAAGGACCAACAAGAGAGCTGTGTGGACAAGAGGCATAAGCCGTTGGTATTTGAGATTGGGGATAAGGTTGTGCTATACATTTCACCATGGAAAGAAGTGACGTGGTTTGGGATGAAAGGGAAGTTAACACCTAGAATCGTGGGTCCATTCGAAATCTTTGAAAGGAGTGGACCAGTGGCTTATAGGTTGGAATTACTAGGAGACTTGAGTGGTATGCGTGATGTATTTCATGTATTAAACTTGAGGAAATGCTTAGCAATAACCTACTTGCAAGTACCGTTAGATGATATTAGTATGGATACGAGTCTTCGTTTCATCGAATAGCCGGTAGAGATTTTGGATCGTGAAGCTAAGACGTTGGAAAAAGTAATATACCGTAGTTATGGGTGTATGGAATTTGAAACATGGACTAGAGTTCACGTGGGAACGGGAGGAGTTTATGAGGAACAAGTATCATTATATATTTTCTAATGATGATCCTAAGGAGTAAATCTCGGGACGAGATTTCTATTAGGAGGGAGTGATGTGACAACCCGGTTTTTGAGGTTCGTCACTTAGTCTTATTTTTGGTGTATTTTGTGTGACTATGTGTTTTATGTGATTTATGTGTTTATATGTGTGATTTTGGGGATGAGAATGGACGAAATGAGGTACATGATTTGTAAATCTTGGTACGGGTTGGAAATGAAATGAAATGAAATGAGTTCAGAAATGAACTGTGGGAAAGTTTGGATATCATTTTTACAAGGCTTCATGTACGCATCGCATGTTGTATGTATGTATTAAGTGTAGATTATATGTTTAGGATAAGTTTTAGAGATACTTTCCATAATTAGAAATTTTTTGAAATGACAGTTAGTTCGGAAATTGCGTAGAAAGTCGAAAAAACCAACGTAAGGCTTTCGGGTTATGGTCCGGAAGTAACCCGAATGTGAGATTTAGTTTAAGAATAATATAAGTTATAAAATAAGGTTAAAAACCAGATCCTTAGGTGCTTTAGGCTTGGTTTGGGCAGCCAAAGGAAAAGGAAGAAAGAAAATAACCAAAAAGCCCAAAAACAGGCCCAATGGACTAGTAATGGGATTAGAGGAACTTTAGGACTTAACCAAACCCATACCATAACCAAAATAATCATATTTTTCACCCCCATAACATCTCATAATCGAATTTTAACAATGGTGGCCAATTAGGGTTTCAAAGATAAACATCTTCCATTATTTTTAAGGTAAAATCTTCAATCCCTTTTTAATTAAATTGTTTTTATGAATTTATAAATCAATACATGATGGATCTATGATTATGTATAAATTAAAATCTGAGTTTTAATGATATAATAATGATTAGATTATTTAGGGTTTATAATTAAACAAGTTATGTATAATTAATTAGGTTAATTCAATTAAATTCAAAATTAGAAACTGGGCAGAATTGTGGGTCACTTGTTTTGATCATATCTAGAGTTTTACAAACTTTTAATTTTATAATCTTATGTCCTTGGAAAGGTAATTGAATTAGTTTTCAAATACAAGAAACGAGAACTAAATTGGAGGTAGGGAAGTGGGTCAAAAACAGGTTACATCAGTCGGGTGTCAAAGCAGTTTTTGGATCAGCCTTTTTACATTTTATGTTTTGAGTTGGTTAGGGTGCTTAGGGTTATAGATAGACCTTCAAACGAATAGGGAGTTAGTTTATATATTATATAAAGGATCTGGAGTGGGGCTAAGTAAATGGAATAGGTTAAGACCCTCTAGTAATAACAAACTTTCATATGTTCAAAATCAGTAAATTCTGGATAGGTAAAAGTATATATATATATATATATATATATATATATATATATATATATATATATATATATATATATATATATATATATATATATATATATATATATATATATATATATATATATATATATATATATATATATATATATATATATATATATATATATATATATATATATATATATATATATATATATATATATATATATATATATATATATATATATATATATATATATATATATATATATATATATATATATATATATATATATATATATATATATTTATATATATATGGAGACCTTAACAGTAGCTTTAAGGTGGCGGCCAAATAAGAGAGTTAGCTAACACATGTAAGGGCATAGGTTTGCTTTTACAGGGCATGTTATTTTGGTTAAGGGGGTGTTCGACACATAGTTTGAAGTATGAAAAACGAGACTGTTTTGGGTAAAATGTTAACGGGACGAGTTATGAACTAAACTAAGTTAAGGGCTTTATAGAGGGGTGTAATAGATGCATATGTCATATAAATAGGGTTAAGTTGTAGGAGAAGGTTAGATATCCATCATAGATTGATGAGCCATTTTGGTATGTGGTTCATGTCTTGATTGTATACGTTTATGTGTTTAGATTTTTGCTAGAGCGCGGATACTTGGAGAAGCTTGTTCAGGTGAGTTTCATGGTCCCATGTATTTTTATGATTTGATTTCCAGATGGGATGGAAGAGACACTGTATGGTTTTGTAAATAATGTTGTGAATGTCTTTATGGTTTGTGATGGACTTATGTGTACACTTATGTGATTAACTGCTCTGTGATTCTTGATTGTTCTTATGATTTGGATCGGGGGACACGTATCGTCTCAGTTATTGTAGTTTGACTTGGTACCAAGGGGATGTTGACAAGGCGGGGCCTTGGGATTGGTTCATAGGTGTATGGGCGCCTATAGGACCATGGTGATTGGTAAGGCTTGGAGCCTTGGAATTGTGGTTATTGGTAAGGCTTGGAGCCTTGGAATTGTGGTGATTGGTTAATCTTGAATGCTAGTTGTTAATACATAATTGTAGCACATTGTCCATATGTTCTTTTGTTAATGGTTGTTATTCACAGCTTATAATTGATTTAGAGTTGGAGTCTAAACCTATGACTCTCACCAACTTTATGTTGACGTGTTTTAGTGTCTCTTTCAGGTGAGAATGTGGTTAAGCGTGATAATAGGAGTGGCTAGCTGGGAGGCTTAGGATTGCATCGGAGGAACCCCCTTTCCTCTTAGTCTTTATTTGATGTTTGTATAAGTGATACTTTGTTGACACCTATATATTTGCTTTGTTTATGTTAATTGTTTGTCTCGGGTAAGTGGTAGGACTGTTATCTACTTACCTAGACTCCTGCATTGTTGAGATATTTTCATGACATTTGTAATTTTGTCACCATTTTATGACATTTCTTATTTCATTTAGTTATCTCTATAGACACGCTATTGTTATGATGATATCCATACGTCGCGCCCTATATTCCGCCATGGTGGGGTGTGACACAAGACCCATTGGCTTTTATGGCGAACTCTCCATCATCTATGTCATATCCCATGGTACCCTACCATCAACCCTCATCAAGTAACTTCTTGCCACAACAATAACTCACCTCTTATGGATATCAACCTCCTACTGCTGTGAATTACTTAGAACAACCCATTTCCTGTTTTGATGACATCACCGATCCTACTAATGCGATTAATACTGGTCTTGCACTTCTCGCAAAGGCATTCAAATTTACCATTAACCTCACCAACAACAATCAGAGAATCTCCTCGAACACTAGAAATAGGCAAATTGCTCAACCGTTCATGAATGCGAATCAAGATCGCCAATTGGTAGCTGCTGGGAACACGGGGACACAATATGGTCAGAAGGTTGGAAATGTAGGAAATCAGTATGGACAAATCCGTGGTTAGAATCCGAATGTTCCAAATGCGGGTAATCAGAATGGGTTAATAGTGGTGCCAATGGTTAGTAATCAGATGGGAAACATTATGGCTGCAAGGGCTCAGAATACTGGTACGGAAATGGAAACAACAATCGTCAAGTTCAGTGCTACAACTGCAGGGGATTTGGTCATTGTGCTCGAGATTGCACAGCCAAAAAGAAGAGGGATGTTGCTTATCTTCAGACTCAGCTTCTCATAGCACAAAAAGAAGAGGCAGGGATTCCACTTCAAGCTGAGGAATTTGATCTTATGGCTTCTGCTGCAGAATATGACGAGGAAGAAGAGGTGAATGCCAACTACATCTTGATGGCAAACTTACAACAAGCATCCACCTCAGAAATGCAAGTTGACAGAGCTCCCGTTTATGATTCAGACGGTCCCTCTGAGGTACATCCACGTTTTGATGATAATGATATATATAGTACGTCTAATCAGGAGGAGGAGTATAATGAGATGCTTGAGCCCTATATTGAGACACACGGGGATCAAACGAATAATAGTAATATTATTTCGAATGAGCCCAGTGTGGACCTTAGTGTGGATCAAGTTGCCCAGCCTACAACCCTTTCTGATGAGACACATGCGTATTATAAATCTCTATTTGATAAGCTTGCTAAGGATGTCGACCATGCTACGGTGGTTAATAATAAGTTTAGAGAAACTAATGCCAAATTGATCACTGAGCTTACGGGATATAAGGAACGGGAGAAATGTTTTGAAATTCATCAGGCTAAAATTAAAGAACTTGAACAAGCTCATGCTACATCGGTTTATCAAGAAAAATGCACAACTAAGAAATTAAATGCCTTACATTTATGTAGTGCTAAAAAGATAAGCGAATTTAATGATGAAATCACTTCTCTTAATAAACAGCTTTCAACTGAAAAATATATTATTTTGGATTTAAAAGAAGAACGAAAAAAGCTGAAACATGATTTCAAAATTCGAGAAGATGGGCTTCTTGAGGATTTTTGCAAAGCTCAGGATAGGATTAGAGAATTAGACAACCTTTTAGTAAAACGTGGCCAAACTATGCAGACGATAAATATGCTCGCACCAAAAGTGAATGAGATAAATTACACTCGATACAAATTGGCTTTAGGTTGTCCACTTCCTCCTAATCCCGGATATCTTAAGCAAGTTCAGGCCATTAATGAAACCTTATATAATGGTAGTGTGCTCTTGTCTGATAAGCATGATCCTCCTAGTGTGCATGATTCTAAGGAAACTACTGAACTTGCAGTAGAGACTCGTTTAAGAATGAAAAAGCTTGATAAAGAAGAGACACCCGTTTATTATCCGAAAGTTAATCCTCCAACTGTTTTTGTTCGGTCTAAAACGAATTCTGAAATGCTTTTGCTCCCAAGTGAGGAATTATCTGATGACCCTCCTAAACCGAGTATCACACGCCGATTTCTAAACGAGCTTAAAGATAACTTTGTCATCCTTAAACGTGTTGTTAATTCCAAAATCACTAGAGGAAATTTTACATCACCTGTTCAGATTGAGGTCCAGAAAATTCTTCAAACGATATTAATCCGATTATTAATCAAGTTGATGCTCGGTTAGGCAATTTGGAAAACACTTTTCTAAAAGAATTTGCTAACTTTGTTGAAGACTTTAAATCTTTGGCGAAGGAAGCTGATGATTCTCTTGATAAAATCAAAGTCTTGGAAAACAATCTTCAACGCCTCTCTAATGCACGTGATTCTATTGATAGTAACCCTGTTGAGTTAAGTACCTCTGTGTCGCATAATGAAAACCTCCAAACTGAGCTAGATCTTATGAA